>JANEYF010005500.1:1047500-1572500 GCA_029963845.1 Rhamnusium bicolor
TACCAAAACAGTAACTCCCTGCAATATACATACGGAGGTAGACGCCAAAGGGTAACAAATCCAGTAGAAGATCGTTTTCTAAGAAGAACCGCTCTGCAGAATACAAGATCTAATGCTACCCAACTGAAACGAGCATTCCAAGTGGCCACGGGTAACTTCATTTCAACATCAACGATAAGAAAACGATTGCATGAAGTGATGAAAATGACAAAACGAGCATTACAAGCTTTTGAAGTTTACGGTAAGAACTAAATATCCTGTAAGTTTCATATTTTTATCTTGTAGCCAACACATTCATATTATAGCCTAAATAATGCGATTCTTTAAAATTGCAAGATTTCAAGCAGAGATTTTTTTATAAAGAGTAGGCCGAACGAGTCAATTGTTGGTTTTATTTCTTCCACGATATGTGCACTTAATCTCTGAGAAATATTAGCTGTTTGCATTCAACAGTCGAGACACTGGAGTCAGTTAAAATCACGAAAAATCAGTAAAATACAGGTATTTTCAGCACCATGTTATTTTTCGGGGGTATTGATTGTGTGAATTTATATTCTTTGTACAAAAACTACTATCTTTTAGCTTTGAAATGCCATCTTGAACGTGTAGATATCTTTAATAGAAAATGTTTACAACTAAAAATATTAAAGTATAAAAATGACGTTTTTTAAATACTTTAATTCTGGCAGGCAGGAACTGACGCATGCGAAAATTAAATGACGATGGATTTCATTCTTTGGAACCCTAAAGTTGATTCTCACAAAGTTTGAGCAAAATCTAAAATAAGCGGGCTTTACCGATTCGACGATTTAATATGGAATGATACAAAAGTACAATTATTTAAATTTTTAGAAATCGAAAAATGACAAATTACTCTTAATGAGTTATCGAAGTTTTCAATTAAATTAATTCAATTTCATTATGTAAATGTACCCACAGATAATATATGCGCACATACGGTTTACATTAACAAGTACTAAATGCAAAGTTGATGGGTAAACTTTAGTAATTTAATCATTATAATCTTGATAAGTAGATTAATTATTGTTTGATTTCAATTTCAGTCAGTTACTGGATTATTAATTATTAAAACCTTTAAACTATAAACTATTAAGTTGAAAATGTAAGTCATAATTCAAGATTAAATACTTCTATTTTCCAAACCCCTTTAAAATTTGATTGAAGTGTATTTTTTCACAATTACCTATTACGCTACTTTTTAACTTTGGTCTCAGTTTTTTAAAAGAATAATCAGTCATATCACAAGATGTGGATATTTTTTTAAATATACCTTTAATATTTTCGGTAAAGTTTTTGTACATATATTCGAGTCCAAATTGCTTTAAAAGTTATAAATTTAATTATCATTTCAAGAAAATGAAAATGGATAATAAACGCATCTGTTAATGATAATAATTACACACAATTATTATTAACAATATGAGCTTGTTGGTTTTGGAGCGACGCAGAAACGCTTCCTGAATTTGATAAATCCTGCATGTCGCGTCGCCGTCGTCTTTTCTTAACTGACTCCAATATATGTATTTAGATAGTGACTTTCATCTAACGTCATGTATAGCTTTATGGAAGCAGCGCTAGAATCCACTAATTAGTAGATTAATTTCAGCTTAAGAAACGAGTTATTATTTACAACGTCGTCATTTGGGCGTACCATCTAGCGTGTCAGGCAGCCGGTTGATGATTTACTATTTATTTAAATCAATCGAATTTATTCTCTACTTATTTTGACACTCTACAAGTAAAATTGGTCTGTATATAATTAAAATTTACATTTCTATATTTATCTCATATAATTAATTAGATTTATTAAGCTCCAGTTCTAACATATTCATCGACCTAGTAAGTCATCTATTATTACCATATGAAATATGATATTTATAAACCTAGTTATATATAATTGTAAATAAAACAGAAACACAACTGTTCACGTTGATTGATGAAGCAATGAACGTATATATTTTTACCATATATTGAATTGCTCTTCAAGGACCAATATTATGACATTTTTTAATTATCAACATTAAGAAAACGAATAGATTTTACAAAACTAATTATTTTGCGCAATGTATCTAAAGTTTTTTGTCATGAATAAACACAATAATGGTGTGAGAAATTATTAATACCGTATGATATAGATGTTGCGTTCACTACTGCTTTCAATAAACGATGGACAAAGGAAAATAAATCAGTTTGAGAAGTTGGTGCGAAAATTGGTTTAAGCGCGATGCTTCGTGGCGACGTACTTGTGGCTATAGCTGCCACTATGTTTTTCGTAATATGCTAAACAATCATGTTTAACTGATGTGCAATTACCATTTAATAGAAATAATAATATTTAAGTTTACTCTAAACAAAAATCATATTATTTGAAAGTATATAGGAATCTTTATTATATTTGGGCAGCATGTTGGCCAGATTTAAGTTAGCTATGGTCTTACCCATTTATAACAAGAGAGACCCCAATAATTTCTCAAACTATAAATCAGTAAATATTCTGCTAAGTTTTTCAAAATTGTTTCAACTTGGTCGTAAGGAGCAGATAACATTCTTAAACTGAAATAATATCAAGTCGCCGACAGAATGTGCCTTTACTAAGCATTAAATTATTGAAATGGTTTTATGCACCCTCCCTGAAAAAATTGTGATGTTTTGGATAATAATCTTTTCACTCTAGGCCTGTTTGCGGATTTTTTCCGCGCATTTGATTGCCTCGATCACGATCTATTATTAAGAAAATTAAATAGATACCGATTTCGAGGTATTCCTTTGAAGTTTTTTACTTCGTATCGCGAAAATTGACCTCATATTGTTAAACTGAACAAAGTGTAGCAATAAATATGTGGTTGGTAAAGAGGTGCCGCAAGGTTCCATATTGGATCCATTACTATTTATAGCTTTTGTCAACGATTTGACTTATCACACCCTGTGTGCCCCCTAATGATACGAACATGTTTTTCATTAAAAAAATCTCTACAACTTTTGCGACTTCTTATTGAGAAAACTAATAATGTAATTATGACTTTATTTAAATAATGAGAAAGTAAGACTGTCTATCTACTATTCTCGGTTAAAAAAAATTAGTGGGAACTTTGTAAACAAATTTACTACTTATAAAGATATGGATGTTACATCGAATTCAGCAAACATCCTTGGAGTCTATTTTGATAGAAATCACAGTGGAATTGTCATTTAGAAGCACTAACTAACAAACTGATGTTGTGATCTACGATGTTTAGTTCACCACTGTAGTCGTGATATTCTGTTAACATTATAATATGCAAATTTTCGCTCTCATCAGAGATACGGTAAAACAATATATTGAGTACTATGACACCATCGTATATTCGTACTACAAAAATACGCAGTTCGAATTATTACAAAACTAAATCATCGTGACTCTTGGAGAAATTACTTTAAACAATTATGCATTCTTGTAGTTGTTAGTACCAAAGTTTAAATGTATATAATCTGTACTAGTACGTATATTCTTTCATTTACATATAAAAACAAATCATTATTTTCTGTACCTATTATACAGGATGTCTCACCAGGAACTGCATCGATCCATATGGGGAAAAGTACGCACCAGAAAATTTTGAAAATTTAGAGAGCTACTAACGGTAGTGGGGCGAATCAAACTAAAATAATTTTTTTTAAAATATATGAAAGAAATTTGCTTTTTTAATGTTTCAAAAATATTTTATTATAAACTCTACACGTGTTTCGGTTTTTTAGGCCTTTGTCAAGAGTACAGTGAATACTCATCAGTATTCCCTGTACTCTTGACAAAGGCCTAAAAAGCCGAAACACGTGTAGAGTTTCTATTAAAATATTTTTTGAAACATTAAAAAAGCAAATTTCTTTCATATATTTAAAATATTTAATGATGTTTCACAAGGAGCCAACCGCAGAATCAGTTCAGTGTACTAAAATAATTACATGCATCTGGCACTTCCGGTTATAACGGAAGTTGATACCAAGTTGCTTATTTTAAATGGAACACCCTATATATTTTAGGGTTTTCAAAAGAGCATAAAAGTCTGAGTCAAAAACATATAGGATATCATATGCATAAACCCAGTCGTTTCAGAGATATTTGACATTTTAAAAAAACGATGACAGGTTTACAATAACCTTTATAACTTTCTTCGTGTAAAATATACTCATTTGCCCTTTGGCATGCAGAAAGACCGTAAGGTGTGCTACGCTCTACAGCTTAAAGAAATTCAATAATATTATACCAAGTGTTCCATTTTTGACGTTACATTGTGTAAACTTCAAACCGCGAAAACTTGCTTAAATCAAATGGAACACCATGTATTTTTTTACATCAAGTTATGTAAAATTAAATTCTTTTTTTATATAAGCATTGTAGGGGTTTAAGTTACAACTTTTTGAAATATTTGCGATTTTTTAGAAAATCAAGAATTTTTAGTAAAAAATTTTATCAAATTAGCCATGATTAGAAACAATCAGTAATGTCAGTCATTTTCTTATGTCAAAAAATGCCACCGCGTTTAAATTACACCCACGAAGACTTTTTGAATTTGTTTATTATTTATGAAGAATGTGATAAAGTAATATCAAGAACTTGTAGTATATTTTACATAGATATCCACAAAAACGGAAAATAACAATAAGCACTGTAACATGCCTATTAATGGATTGAAGACACTTTGCATAAACTAAAATAGCTAAGATAAAGTCAACTAAAAACATGATAATAATTGTTCAAAATTCCTCCCTCGGATCTCCACACATTTATCGCAACTTCGAATTAGTTCTTCATGGATAGCTCATCTAATTGAATATTGTGATAATTTTTGAAATGCATTTCTTACTCTCTGCATACAATCTTTAATAGTTGAAAATGAGCTCTCGTTATTTTTAATAGTTCCCCAAATAAAATAATCCAAAACTGATAAATCGGGCGTGCGAGGAGGCCATAGGAAAGGTCCATTATTGGCGATCCATTGATCGTAAAAAGTTTCTTGTAAAAAATTATTTATCAAATACTCGTTATGTCGGGGAGCACCGTGCGTCGTGCTGATAAAAAATGTTTCTTTGTTCGGCGAGATTAAAATTTTCTAAATAGTTATTATTAAAATTTTGTAAAATATTTTGAATCTTTCACCTAAAAAAAAAAAACAAAAAAAATTATATATTAGCAGAAGAAGAAATCTTTATAACTTACTGTTTAAAGTTTCCTGATAAAATTCTAATGCCACTACTCTATCGTTTCTTATGGCACAGAAAACATTAAACTGCCAACTTTCTTGAAAATTTCGCTCCCTGAACAGGAGGATTCGAGTCACTCCAATAATGCGAATTGTGTCGATTAAAAAGTCCATTTTTGGTAAATTTAGCTTCATCAGACCATATAATATTTCCCAAATAAGAATCGTCGCCTACAAACCTTATTAGAATAAATTTACAAAAATGTTCTCTTCTTAGAAAATCTGTTTCTTTTCATCGTTGAACCATTTGGAACAAAAACGGGTGAAATTTATGTTTAATTAAGATTCTGTGAACTGAATCCTTGCATACTCCCGATTCTAGAGCAGTTTGTTTTAATGACATCGTTGGAAATGCATGAAAATGTCCCAGAATTACTATTTCTGCGTTTTCGTCATCAACAATCCGCTTTTGAATTCTTGCCTTGACAGAGCCATAGTTTTTAAAATGATCCAGTATGCGGTTTACAGTGTTTGATGACGGTTTTCGTTTATGTGGATATCGAGTAGCAAATGTACTACAAGTTCTTGATATTACTTTATCACATTCTCGATAAATAATAAACAAATTCAAAAAGTCTTCGTGGGTGTAATTTAAATGCGATGGCATTTTTTGACATAAGAGAATGACTGATATTACTGATTATTTCTAATCATGGTTAATTGGATAAAATTTTTACTAACAATTTTTGAATTTATAAGAAAATATTTCAAGAAGTTGTAACTTAAACCCCCACAATGCTTATATCACAAAAAAAGGAATTCAATTGTACATAACTTGATGCAAAAATATACAGGGTGTTCTATTTGACATAAGCAAGATTTCGCGGTTTGAGGTTTACAATATGTAACGTCAAAAATGGAACACTTGGTATACTATTATTGCATTTCTTTAAACTGTCGAGCGTACATCACCTTATGGTCTTTCTGCTTGCCAAAAAGCAAATAAGTCTCTTTTACACGAAGAAAGTTATAAAGGTTATTGTAAACTATTACACTTGTCAAAATTTTTTTAAAATGTCAAATATCTCTGAAACGGCTGGGTTTAGGTATAGGTTTATATGGTATATATGTTTTTGACTCAGAATTTTATGCTCTTTTCGAAAACCCTAAAATATATAAGGTAATCTATTTAAAATAAGCAAGTTGGTATCGACTTTCGGTATAATCGGAAGTACCAAATGCCTGTAATTATTTTAGTTGGATTGATCACACTGCCATTAGTAATTTCCTAAATTTCCAAAATTTTCTGGTTCGTACTTTTTCCTATATCGATCGATGCAGTTCTTGGTGAGACACCCTGTATAATTTAAATCACTGTATAACACAAGACACAATAATATATTGTTACGAGGATCCTATTTGGTGATCATGACATGGGGTTGCTTGGCGTGCGAGAGGGTATTGAGAGCCCCAAAAATAATATAGAAAATAATGAAAACAAGAATTAACTAAAACATAATTTATTGAAATTGATAAATGGAATATTAACACCACAGTTAATTACATAAAAACAATAAAATAATAAAAATGGATATCTTACCAAAAATACATCTTCAGGAGATGTGTCTATACCAATCTTCTTTAATTGAATGATCTCTACCCATCCTTCTTTGGGCTTATTTATATTTTTAATAGATGCTCAATCAGAAATTTCTATATTGAGTTTGACTTCCTTTAGGTTCAACAGTCTAATTATTGTCAATGAAATTTTGGATTATTCTTTGTCTTTAATAAATAGGTAATAATGCATTCTGGGTGTTATTTAGATTACGAGTTACTTTAGATTTTATATTAACATAATTATTTGTATTTCATTATTTGTTAAATTTATTTATAAGGAAATTGTTGATTGATATTTTGTCTACTTATGAATACTAAATAAAATATGTAAAATATTCTCGATATGACAATATTTTAACCCAGTTTTGATCAAACAATTATACATTTTTTTTGTATATATTTTCAACAAGCCTTATAAAATGTCCACACTCCAAAAAAAAGTTCGTCTTAAAATAAATTACGAGTAAATGTTTGGCTTGACATGCGCTTGTTTCACTCTTTAGTGAATAAAATAATAATGTATGAATACTTTTGAGGCTGCGAATTCTCCACGAGATTCACATTCAAATATTCTTAACAGTCCAATTCTCTAAATCAGCAATTTATGGTCATATTTAAAGAATTTAAAGATTTATTTTCAATTTGAGAAACATTTCCTGCTAAATTGAATTGCCTTCTTATAACGAACGTTCTTACCAAGAATAAAGTTATTTTATGCAAAGATATTTCCTTATTGGACTGCAGACTTAAAGTCACAACGGTGTCTGTTTAATTTTCTTTACATAAAATTATAAGTGCAGACTTTCTCCGCTGAATGAACTCACTTAATAATAACTAATTTTAGTTAAAAGGATTCGAAACTTAATTTAATATTCCTGGGCATTTCTTTATAAAGTGTTTTTTATTCCTTTTGAGCAAGAAATATATATAATTTTCAGTGGATTAAACTTGAAGTTTTAGTAACATTTTGTTTTGTTTATTAAAATAAAATTGTAGTATACAGTAGTTACTATATTTTCTATTAGCTAATTTATGCTTAAATATAAATTAAAAGTTTCAGTTCTTTAATGTCATTTAATTTTGCTGTTGCCGCATATTTGGTTAAAAATTTTGTAATGATGACAATTGCTAATTGGAAAATGGACCTATAGTTACTTCATTTTACAAAATTTTACTAGTCATAGCTGAAGAAGTGCCAGAAAATGTTCGGTTTCAACAGTCACTAGGGAATAATATTCAGAGAGTATTTAAATGTTGCATTTCATAGTCACAGGATTGGTAGAAGAGGTGCCATTATATGGTCTGCACATTTCCCGGACCTACTTCCTCTTGATTTTTTCTCTGGGATTATGTAAAAAATAAAGTTTGTAAAGACAAGCCCAATAAATTCCCGTCTGTGTGTGTTCCATTATACCTATTATATTGCTTACATTATAATAAAAAAGACATAATTAAAAAAATCGTTGAACATTTAAAATTGGCGACAGTGAATGAATATGAAAAATTAATAACTAGGGCTGTCAAAAATGTTCCGTGGGACAGTGGCGTACGCGAAATTAACTAATACGAGAAACAATAAACTGTTACAATTTATAACAATGTATGTGAAACGTACCCTCTTAACCACCTAGATGAACTAGCTTGCTTATCACAAACTGGAGAAGATGTGTAGCCATTTTGCAGTATCAGGTATGTTTCTATGGTTGCCTCCATGAGTGATATTCGCTTTGGTGAAAATATATTCTTATATTTTGAAAACGACCGTTCGACATCTGCTGATGTAATACACGCATACGTAAAATAGTCTTTAAACGCACTTAACGGATCTGAGGCTGCACCATCACATATTTGTCTTAATTTGGTAAAACCGGTGTCTTTATTTAACACACTTGTGAACTTTTCTTTAACGCGCTCATTTGTTGCATCACCTATAACGTGTAGCAGTAGATTTACTTCGTCCACTATTTGCAGTGACTCCGCTAACGACAACGCACTGTTTTCTAATTTTTTTATGCTTTCATGTAATGGTTTATAGTTCTTCGCAATATTTTTTAAAGCTGTTTCAACGGAAATATCTTCGAATTCACAGTATCACAGGTTTTATTTGTTGGAAATATTCAGCATAATAAAAAGCTGCCTGCAACCATGTTCCCAACGTGTAAGAATCTGCGATGGTAGTTCAGGAATACCGGGACACTTGCTATGAAATGCACGGAGACGTTTAGGAGATTTAAGAAACACTTTTTTTGTACTTGGAAATATTCAGCATAATAAAAAGCTGCCTGCAACCATGTTCCCAACGTGTAAGAATCAGCGGTGGTGGTTCAGGAATACCGGGACACTTGCTATGAAATGCACGGAGACGTTTAGGAGATTTAAGAAACACTTTTTTGTACTTGCTATTAATGCATCCACCTCTGGAAAACCTTTTCGAATAGTTTCTGCCACAATATATAAAGCATGCACATCACACGTAACATGTATAAACGTACAACCTTGTTCTTGCAAAGAACGGCCTACCGAACGCATTGTCACAGCGCTATCAGTCACAAACATCAACACTTGACTTTTTGACAGTTAAAATTTTTCTAACGTCTCCAGCACCACCCTGGTAATTGTTTCGCTAATACACTGACTTAGTCTATTGCTAGCTAGTAACAGTGGAACTGTCGGTTTAAGAGGGCCCAGTACTCGTATTATAACATTTAAAATAGATTTTTTTTACAATCTGTTGTTTCATCAACAGATAACCACAGTCGTGTATTTTTTAATTCATATTTCATCTTATTTACCATGTCATCGTGTACAGTTGGTAGATAGTTACATAACGTTGTGATACATGGTAACTTCACCTGGGCATTGTATTTATTCCAGAACTCTCGAAATGGTTGTTTATCGAGTATGTGCAGCGGAACATCACAGGCAATCAACATTAATAGTAAATCAAACATAAACTGTGTTGTCGAAGGCATGCCATTTTTGTTATTTTTATGGTGTACACTATTTACCTGAAGTCCACAATCACGCTTATCCCAGCACATCAAATCTTTCTCGCACACTTTACAAATTATTTTAGCACCATCATAGAATAAATATGGGAATTCACCTATGAATTTATTCACTTTGTCAGCAAATGGCCGTTTTCTACCCCTGTGTATGGCTGCCATGCTTTATTATTAATATCAACAATACAGTAAACAAATAAAATAAAAACACAAAAACAATATGCAGTACGCCCAAGTGATTTAACGTGTACACAACTCGAAAGCTAATAACAGACTGGACTGGAGAAAGACTTTCGCAGTCAAGGTGAATGCCGGCGACAGTAAGTACATCTGCACTCTACGACCATGATGCACAGAAACGATTTGCAGCTTTATTAATAACTAATACTACTCGTGTGAATACTATTTCTTAATCCAACGTCTTCTCTGGAAGAAATAATTGTTTTAATGTATTTGAGGTATCCATAGACAAGGGAATGGAGAAGTAAATTTTTTTAATTAATCGGAAATTTCTATTTCTCGCAAATAAATGATAAAAACAATATAAGGGAGAGGTACATTTTTTTTAATTCATTGGAAATTAATCCGTCCTACAGTTTTTTTAACTCAAATTTTTTTAATTGACAAATTTCGGTCAATGTCGGTGATTACACGGACCATTTTGTAATCAGTTTAGCTTCTTGTTAGGTTCAATTAATTAAATTTAGCAAATCCATTAGAAAATTGAGGTTCTCCTCTGGAAATAGTCCGTAAGAGGTTGGAAAAGCTTTAGAAATTAAGGCTATTAGCACTACATTGATTTTTCTTATCTGTTTTAAGTACACCTCTACGTTCTTTCAGCGTTCACTTTACAACTTTGCAAATAAATTTCTTTTATAGATGCCGGTTAAGCGAAGAAGTTGCATGCTAATTTGAATCAGCAACATTTTTCAAAAAGTATTTAGCATTTTAGAAAGAAACGATTATAAATATAAATTTTATATTATCTGACAGGGCCATATTGTTAGGAACTCTTATAGTCCAGTCACAAATGAAAAAAAACTTATTCTATAAAGAATAACGCAGAATGTAAGATACGTCCTAACGCATTTGTCGATTTGATTGCTACAGTTGCAGATAATGTTATTAAAAATCTACCTTCTGGTAATGAAGATGCATTAAACTTTTTAAAACATGTCCCATCGTCCTATATTATATTTCTTCTTGAACCTGTTACTATCCTTGATGTATGATGATGATTTATGAATTAAATAGCAAAATTGTAAAGAAAACAATAAATATAATTATCTGTCTTCTAACATACTTAATAAACTCTGTAAAGGTTCTTTCCCAGGTATCTTTAAGATAGCTAGAATTTTGCTCATTTAAAAAAGAGATATCCGGATAGTCCCGATAATTATGGCCCTATATCAAGCCAAACTTAATTAGGTACAATTAAAGAGAATTTTGTCATGAATGTTTCTAATATCTAATACTTTGAAAGTCTCTAGACTTCTTTATTTGCAAGGAAGACAATCACTTCCTTCAAAAATATGCATGTTACCATTTAAAAATCGCATTTTATCAGGTAACATACAATGTTTGAAACTGAGTTTTCTTTTAAAATATTCTGTGTAATGTTTCACTTATTCCATGGCAAACTTGTCCAAACTTTTTCTTTAAAGATCTGTTTCATGGCCTTCAGAGGGTAAAAGTAAAATCGACTGCTATTGGGTCATTTTTATCAGATTTTAAATTTTTAAGAACGGCTGTGCAGTGTTTTCTTTACAATCAACGTGTATGAAATTATGTTATTTTGGACCATCTGTACACATTTTTCAAAATTAACGAGATCCCAAACAGGCGTTGCTCGTATCGACATAAAAATTATGGCGGTAAATGTTTACATAAAAATTGTTTATGATTATTTTTAATCGATGGTTGATTGATTACATCATACCAACGATAAGTTCTTTTATTAAATATTTATTTAAGTTGCCTTATAATCTGAAAAACAAATAACAAAAATATTGGTTTTCAAAGGAGTTACTTAAATGATAAAATAAAAGCCGCTTGTAAAACTGTAATAAATTCTGAGGATCTTCTGTTTGTCTGCCTTGATCTATAGCTCATTCCTATTGCCGAGATACTCACTTCACTTAAACGATTCAAAACCTTTCGATAACCCTTTTATGCCTTTCTAAAATCTATTTGTTCCTCGTATTTCTCATCTGATAAAAAATATTTGTTCTTTCCAGAGTAATACTTGCAAATGCTATTTTTATGTGGTGTTGAAATGTAAGGATAATATCAATTCATGGATATCATATTTTCAATTTATCGTTGATGTGTGTGTAATTAATTGTTGTTGGCAACAATTATTACGTATTATACGTATTATACTGACTTAAATTTCTGTTTAGGTCAAAATGACGATTTAGAAACAAGAAATAGACACAAGGTGTTGTCAAATGAGTATAGTGGATGAACCTATACCTATATCTATCTATAAATATCTATTAACAAATATGTATACAATATCAAGCGTTAAAAAAAGACTTGTAGTTGCCCATGCAATTCACAGGGGTTTAGACCGATATGCAAGATTCTCAATGTCGATTGGTATTTATGAACTACTTTTTGCACAGAAACATCTCGAAAGTGTCATGACCAATTTATTAAATTGAAATCGCGAAAGGTAATCGAATTGCATCATTATACCAGAGGCGTCATGGGCTAATTATGTAATGCTTTTATCGGTATACCGGTTTAGTTATTCATCTGTTGTCAACCAGCATTTTAAGTTCTTTCTAATGCGACTAATTGTTTATACTAACAAAGTACGTTCTGATTATCCAACAAGACATAACTAATGCAAGCTCTTACTGTAACTTTAAGAATAATAATATATATTTTACAACTTTTTAGGAGGTAATGTAACTAACACCAGGAGATGAATCATTCTTTACTCATTTCGAATATTTCGTGTTATCTCTAATCTTAGACGAATTTTGCATTTCATCAAGTTTTTATTGCATCCTAGTTTGTGTCTGTACAGGTTTGCATTGTATGAAGATATTGTCTGTTATTTCCAGAGGTAGGATTTACCAATCGGATATGACATAAAACCAGGGTTGGCTTTAGGTGGTTATGTGTCAGATTTACATGCATATATGCAACGATATGTTACCTTGAAATTTTTTTTAGCGAATTCCATATTATCCAAAGTTGATAAAGTCAATTTATTATAAACACTCACTCAAAGTGAACTGGAGGTATAGGGCGATGTACTTAACAGTAAACTACACACACAAGTATTTTTCTCTGCCGGTTACAAGAGTAAAAGTATATTATTAATATATGTTCTAAATGTTTTGTAGTTAAACTTCGGCGCCTTTCGTTGAAAATTCATTTATATTGCGAAAAGGACCGCTTGACGTCGACAGATGTAACTGGAGCATACTTAAAATATGTAATCTGTCGCAAAGTCAACATATTCATGCCCGGTGTAGCAAAGTCTACTTCTTTGCCGTTTAAGGTCTATTACACCTGTCATCGTAATAAATCCGGGATTTTTTTTAAACAGTTTGGAATTGTGTTTGTACCCTCGCAGCAATTTCTCCCTGTATTTGAAAAATATATTGTCGAGGTAATGGAATATTTGGTACCATTTTATGAAATAACCGTACACGGCTTGATGCTTTAAGAAAAACTTCTTTACACAAGATATAAAATTATCAACATTAGGGTAGCACCCCCTAATAGCTTCAGCAATCCCATAAAGCCCATGTACTAAACATGTTACATGAAGTATATTCTAATATGTTTCCTTTAAAATTCTTCCAGCAGCTTTCATATAATTCACTCCATCATCGGTAAAAAAAGTAATAAGAATTATTTTCTGCATATTTGTTCCTCCAAAACTCTTGTAGACTTGAATTCACTACCTACGCTATAGTGCGAGAATTTGTAGCTTCTAAAACTTTAGAGGCTATCAAGTGCCCACTCATTGAACAATTTTCCTCCAATGCACCCACTAAAACATTCGCTACCTTAAACCCGCAAGCATTAGTAGAGTCGTCCAAGCTAAGCCTGGTGTACTTCCCCTTAAGTTCAGAAGAAATTTTCTGTCTAGCGTTTTCACAATCCGTTGAAAATATGTTTTCTTAGTGTACACCCCGAGGGCACGTTAATATTGCTATATTTGCCTCTAATACATTTTTTAAAAAATTGTCTAAAAAGTGAATTGTCTAGTTTTAAACACGGTATGTTACATCCTATCATAAATTCCACTAAATCTAAGTTAAAATTACGTTGCATGTCACTGTAAATAAAGCCACCTATGCTCCGTTTATGGTTTTCTGAGAAAATATGTCTATTAATATTTGTGTTGCATGACCACGAAATTGCTTTGTTACATCTAGTGCAATGCAATTTTCTACTGTAAAATTGTAAATCGGCAATATCGCGAAACCCAGAATTTACTGTAACTTCCGTCGGTTTAGTACGTTGTGACATTTTAACTACGCATTTTTATTACCTACGTCCGAATGAATCCACGTTATGTAAGATGCTATTTGATCGTGTTATATATTTTCTCCCCTCCCGTTGTCCTTCGGTAATGTAAATTGCCAATATAGTGTAATTTAAAAGAGTCTATTGCGCATTACGTTTTAATTTAATATAGTGCATTCCCTGACAAAACTAAGTTACCATGAACATTATAAGATTAAATAAAAGCACTTAATATGTTTTTGTAGTTTGGGACCGTTTCAGTAGGTGTTTGCAATATATTATATTATATCTGTAAAATCCATCCCTGGGAACCGATCGGAGAATCCCACGTATGATTATTTCTTTGAGGTTTCTGCTTAATGAAATCCATTCACCCAGTATTGCTTTGAAATCTTTACAAAAATGGAAGAGATGCTTTACTGTAATACTGGAATTGAAAGACAAGAGAATTATAACCTTACTTTGAGGAATCTTTACATTGTTTAAAGTTTACAATTTACAAGTTTTCATGCTTAAAGCTGCAACAGGATATTGGATGGCTCTGTGTGGCAGCTAACAGAGCAACTAACAGAACTACTTACTTATATTACCTCCACAACTTGTGCAAAGCACAATTAAAGTTCAGTACATTCTATATTATCAAGCTTTCTCCAAACTTAAATCTTGTATGTTGTGTGTTGGTAATGGTATTAGATTAAGTAACAGAGATAATATTACGCTGAAGTTGAGAGACAATTTACTACAACTACTAGAAGTTGGATGATGCTTATTTTAAAATAAAATTTCAAACTATTTTACTTTGTATTGTCTTTTATCAACCAAGTTAAAGCAGTGTTATTTAGGTATTGAGCAAGAACTTCGATACTTAAATACTTAATATGATAATAACGAATTACCTAATCTTTCTATACAGAGCCTTCATAAATGATTAAAAACCACGTGATCAATTAGTAGTACCTTTTAACTCATGAGTTTGTGTGTGTGTGTGTGTGTGTGTGTGTGTATCTATATATATATATATATATATATATATATATATATATATATATATATATATATATATATATATATATATATATATATATATATATATATATATATATATATATATATATATATATATATATATATATATATATATATATATATATATATATATATATATATATATATATATATATATATATATATATATATATATATATATATATATATATATATATATATATATATATATATATATATATATATATATATATATATATATATATATATATATATATATATATATTTATATATATTATATATATATATATATATATATATATATATATATATATATATATATATATATATATATATATATATATATATATATATATATATATATATATATATATATATATATATATATATATATATATATATATATATATATATATATATATATATATATATATATATATATATATATATATATATATATATATATATATATATATATATATAAATCAATCAGCACTTTAAAATGTGTTATATTATTGTGGAATCTACTAAAACAACTAGCTCATAGTGGCAATATTCTAGACAATTGGATTATATAATAGAATTCATAGCATTTTAAAGCAAAAAAAATATTAAGGTGTCATGTGACGCTCTTTTTTCCCTTATTGGAAAAAAATGCCACTTATAACGCCCAAAGTTACGGTAGTATTAGGCGGTTGACGGGTTTCTCGGGCACCAATTCCTGTTTAGAGTACAGAGCTGCAGTGAAGATTTATGTCCAGGGGTCTAGAAATTAAATCAGAAGTTCCGGATGTGTGAATATATACTGTTTTGAAAGGGTTTTTGTCAAAAATTAACGTGGTTCACAACTAAACGAGCCAAGCATCTCAGGAATGCTTACAAAAAGTATCTTATTTCTGTTTGTGTGTCAGGCTGGCGGATTTTTCAGTATAGATACTTTTAAATAAATGTAGAATTTAGAAATGAATATAATTCATGCATTAAATACTATTTTACTGGAAAAATAAATGAATAGCCTAAATGGCAAAATAATAAATAATATCCATTCTTTAATTAATTTTCTCAACTGGCAATAATATTACGAATTATTTTTGTATTGATTTTAACTAATTAATTATTCCAATTTTAATTCATTATTCATTAAACAATTGCTTATAATCGTTCGGGGGTTTATATACTTGGAACCTGGCATCAACAAATATTTAAACCATATAGGGTGTACTCAATAGAATATGTAAGAATAAACATAATACCTGCGATAAATAATCTTAACTGCACTAAATAATATTAAACTGTTGTTAAACTTTAGATAATTGGTATTAACATTAACAGTATCAAAAATACCTTACCATTTACTAGAAGTGAATAGGAATAACTATTTTACATTTAGTTATTAAATTATGCATATACTTATTTAACGGTTCTAACATTTCTACCCTCCATGAAAAATAATGAATTAAATCATTCACAGCATATAATTCTTACCTCTGGTGGTGTTATTATGCCCCTGTAAGCTATAGCAAAATATTTACAATACCCAATATTTATGGCAAGAGAAAAAAATAATGTTAAAAAATAACTTATACAACTTTACAGTTCGGAGGTTTAAAAATATTCGGTAAAATAATAACTAGAACTATACAGAGTGTACCTACGTGTTTCAGTTAATTTAAATAAAACGACTAAAAAATAGCATTTACAAAAATTACTTCGTTGTAGTCATTATTAAAAAGAATAAGTAAATATTCAGCTTTAAAAAAACTGAAAATTCTAGAAAAATTAATGGAACTTCAGACGTGATACTGGAAAGCGAATCAAATAGTCGAGGAAATAAAGCACTGAACCTCCGAAATTTCCGCAGCAAGACGGATTTTAATGCAGTTTTTTGCATTCGATTCGTGAGAGCATCAGGAAATTTTGTGAACTAATCTGATGAATAGTAAATGAAAAATTGCATATTTGCATTGTAAAAATGCATTGTTCAAAATACATTTAGAATTATTAATCTGCAACTCGGTAAAAATTGATTTAAATGAGTCCAAATTTTTTTACTCGGAGGTTTTTGGGGTCGCTGAACACGAATATCATGGCGGCAACGGCCTCCGAGGTATCTAGAGCCCAGGGTGGATACTATCTACCTCATCTCCTGGAATTTCATTTGAATTTGTAATATATTTAGTTGAAACTCATTACTCGGGGGTTTTCGGGGTCGCTGAACACGAATATCACGGTGGCAACAACCTCCGAGGTACCTGGAGCCCAGGGTGGACCTCATCTCCTGGAACTTCTTGTGAATTTTTAATATATTTAGTTGAAATTCGTTACTCGGGGGTTTTCGGGGTCGCTGAACACGAATATCACGGTAGCAATGACCTCCGAGGTACCTGGAGCCCAGGGTGGACCTCATCTCCTGGATCTTCTTGTGAATTTTTTATATATTTAGTTGAAACTCTGAGCTCCTGGTACCTCGGAGAATGTTGCCGCCGTGATATTCGTGTTCAGCGACCCCGAAAACCCCCGAGTAACGAATTTCAACTAAATATATTAAAAATTCACAAGAAGTTCCAGGAGATGAGGTCCACCCTGGGCTCCAGGTACCTCGGTGGCCGTTGCCGCCGTGATATTCGTGTTCAGCGACCCCGAAAACTCCCGAGTAACAAATTTGGACTCATTTCAATAAATTTATACGGAGTTGCAAATTAATTATTCTACATGCACTTTGAACAATGCATTTTTACAATGCAAATATGCAATTTTTCATTTGCTATTCATCAGATTAGTTCACAAAATTTCCTGATGCTCTCACGAATCGAATACAAAAAACCGCATTAAAATCCGTCTTGCTACGGAAATTTCGGAGGTTGAGCCGTTTTTAGTGCTTTATTTCCTCGGCTACAAAATTCAAAACTTTTTTTCAGTATTTCTGCCTAGTCTTTGTCACGTTTTTACAAGCTTTACACTGCTCGCTGGCGTAGCTGTCTAGAGCGCGCGATGGAAAGCCTGACTGGAAGGAAATCTTTCTATCGTAGCTTTGGGTTCGATTTCCGCCACCTGAATTGGCAATTTCGGTGGAAATGGTTGTATGTCTATGTTTTTATGGGTATAGCCCCCCTGTAGATAGTTTTGGTTTTGGATTGAGGGTTGTTTAATTTTTTTTATTATCTGCAACAGTACGAGTTCCGCAGAAAGAGGTTTGTTAAAAGCCGCTAAAGAGAACTAGTAGATAAAACTAAAGCCTAGTTTCCTTAATAATTTTATTCTCTCAAAACTATTTACAATTTTTCTTTGACAGGGATACAGAATTACATTTTTTTCAAATAAAGGTGTGCGACTTCATAATGAACATTTTAAGTCTGAACAATTTTCTGGAAATTTTTAGAGCTCGTTGAATTTTTTTAAATTAAAGGTTGGTTTGTACGTTAACATTATATCATGGTTTACATGCGAGGCTTATTGATTTTAGATACTTACGTTTTGTTGAGATAAATTGCTGAAATGCACGAATTTCATGTAGCACAGTAAAATACAATTATCACGCTCATCATATAATACGTTTAAAGGAAAATCAACAAAACCGTATTGACATATTTACACACAAAACCGCAATAACCCCAGAAATTTGTATAAATGTTCGAAAGATGAAAGGACATGGTTTTCAAATCGTAATTGTGCTGACATGTTATGTTAGCATTTGGCAAGTATATGTATGCATTTATTGTTATTATTAGCGTGCAACCATAATTTGCAAAATTTATAATGTTACAAGCATAAATTAATGATCAGTAGAATACTCTGTTACATAGTACCGGGTGATTCATGGAGAGTGGGCCTCCCCTTGACCTCAGTTTTTATGATAAAAATTTAGGAAAAAAAAATTAATATACTTTTTATGAATTTTTTAAATGCATAACTAGATATACCGATAAATTAAAAATGAGGAAGTTGTATTTACTTCAAAAAATATATTCTTCTCTTTGCCCCAAATAAAATTATTCTGTTGTCTTTAGTACTTTTCGAGATATCCAACTTTAAATTTTCGTAATATTGCATATATTGAATACGACATAATTAAACTTTTAAAATGCAGTAGGCTATAGAGACTTGTTTCTGAAATAAAATAATGGAATATCGCGCTGCATAGGCTAAGACAATTAATATGTTTATCGTTTAGTAAATGACATTATATCCGCTGTTTGGCTTGTTGAGAATACATTTTTTTTAGAAATGTATTACGCAAAGGAAGAAAGAGTAGAAATTACAGAAATATGTATTAAAAATAATAAAAACGCTCGTGTTGCTCTAAGAGATTACTCTAATAGGTATGCTGAAAGGTTAACACCAAGCAAAAATGCCTTTAAAAGAATATATATTAAATTTCTGACGACATATCCAATACAGAATCAGAAAAAGGCCTTTGCTGCAAATGAAGATGAAGATTTGGAAATGTTATTAGATTTTCAGGACAATCCAATAAAGTCCATAAGAGATGCCTACATATATTTAAATACAAATTATGTAAAAATACAAAGATGCATGATGAAACATAATTACCACAATTACAAGATTCTCAGAGCCCAAAAACTGTACCCAAACGACAGTATTGTAAGACAAAATTTTAGTCAGGCTTGACAAATTTAATGACAATCCAAATGTTTTTGATTACATATTTTGGATGGATGAAGCATCTTTTACAACTGCATAAGAGATGCCTACAGATACATATTTAAATACAAATTATGTAAAAATACAAAGATGCATGATGAAACATAATTACTACGATTACAAGATTCTCAGAGCCCAAAAACTGTACCCAAACGACAGTATTGTAAGACAAAATTTTAGTCAGATATTACTTGACAAATTTAATGACAATCCAAATGTTTTTGATTATATATTTTGGATGGACGAAGCATCTTTTACAACTGCAGCAGGTGTCTTTAATAAAAGTTCCAAAGTAACACAATTTAAAAAAAAGCTATAAAAATAGAGTATAACCGAGGATATATCATATTTTTGTACACATATTAGTATTACCCATACTTACCCCAAGTTTCAACACAAACAGATTTAAAGTTTTTTTAAGAAAAGCAGTATTTCTTTGTAATTTTTAACACCCTGTATATCATAACCAAGCGTTTGCGGACTTTTGTTTATAGGAATTTTTTATTTTATTTTTGGATTGTGGAGGCATGCTGCATTATTTTTTTGAAATACCCTGTATACAGTGATTACTCTTTGCTGCACATAAATAAGTACGATAACTAAACAATGCCGTTCCTGTTGGGATTTTTAATGAACCTATGTTGAAACATATGACGCAAAAAAGTCTGTGATAGTGATATTAATAAAATTTATGGTGGTCTTTTACTATGTGACTAGCTGCATTGCGATCAAATTTCATACAAACAAAACCCGTTCCCTGTTCACAGGATTTAATATAAACTCAATATTTCACCAATTATGTTACAATAGAATATTAAATTGTATTCGTTCATAAATATAACATTTTACAGGTAAATATAGTCATTTTGGTGAAAATTATGTTGAATATTCACTAACTTTTAATTTGTTATTACATACTTCTATTCAAGAGTAAATCTGTTCAGCGTGAAAATATTTCACATATGTAGATATAAAAATCTCATATAGAAAAAATGTATAATTTTTGAATTATATTATTATTAAAAATAATGCAGATAGTTAACGTTAATCAAACTATTAAAAGGTAAAATAGAAAATACAAAAAAAATCCCATCAGAACGGCAAAAATGTGGTTTGTACCCATAATTTGGACTAACACCGAGTAAATTAAACTGTACCTTGGAAATCATCCACAAAGAGGTTGTGTAAAAGTACTGGTCAAAATATATTATGAACTTTATAGGCAGAGAGAGTACTATATTCTATAGGGTTTTCCAACGAAAAGGCCCACCCCTATACTTTCTTTATTTTTCGAGTATGAAAAAATATTTCAAATAAAAGTTGTAATGAATCAACTGATCTCTTTCAAAATCTCTGCAAGGAATATACAGGTGGTCCCATAAAAGCAGGACACACCAAACTTACATTTTTTTAAATGGAACACCCTAAACTTTTTTAAAATTTTCAAATCTATGTTGTTTTGTGATTTCAGACATATAGATATGTTATATCTTATCTTTTACTATTTTTTATTTATTGCATATTTTGTACTACCAGTATCTGCCAGGTTATCAGGTTAGCCATGGATAAAAAACACTTAATTTGACACTCATGCCTTAGAGGAAAATTTAATAGATTCAAAAAGAAAACTGCGTGGTTTTGTATGTCATATTATTTGTGAAAACGTTTAATTTAACAGTAAAAGATAAGATTCAACATATCTATATATTTGAAATCCCAAAAAAATACAAAGGTTTCAAAAATGTAAAAAAATATAGCGTGTTCTATTTAAAAAATGTAAATTTGGTTTGTCTGGCTTTTATGTGACTATTTGTATATTCTTTTCAGGGATTCCAAAAGAGTACATTTGATTCACTACAACTTTTGTTTAAAACATTTTTTTCTAACTCGAGAAATAAACAAACTATAGGGGTGGGCCTATTCGTTGGATAACCCTGTACATAAAAATATTATAATATACTTTATATAATTTTAAGAAAATTTTAATCCGAGTTTTATAATTACACTGACGGGCACAAAACATTGGTATGTTTTTAATTAAAATGTCTCTCAATGTACACAAAATATGTAGAATGATTTGTTTGTATTCTTGCTTTTTTGTTAATTTTTTTTCCTAATTTTTGTCTTCCTTATCATTTTAAAAACTGACGAATTTTATTATTTTTAATCATTCTGTAATATTGGCTTGCATTCTGCCGATTGTTTTAACTGCTGGTAATTTTCGAAAATGCTCTTATCTTCGAAAGATTCTCCTAGAGCAGTTTCTTTAATTGACGACGGCTTTAGCATCCGCGAAGTCGCTGAAAGATTGGGTTTTCCTCGCTGCAGTATCCATAGGGCAGCTGGTCGCTTTCGAGAAACCGACGATACTGCAGAAAGCCAGGATCTGGAAGAAATCGAAGCACAACGCTTCGCGATGATCGAATCATCGTGATTTTTATCCTGCGAGATCGACATTATGACTATCCTTCAAGTAAGGAATAAACTACAAGAACTGCACCAGGTCAACGTCAGCGATATAAATGTTAGGAGAAGGTTAGTTGAAGCAAATTTATCTGCTAGAAAATCAGTAACAGCTTCTCCGGAGTCATCGTGTGGCAAGGCTAAATTACAGACACGAACATCTCGATTGAAATTTCGGGCAGTAGAGCACTGTTCTTTTCTCTGATGAGTTCTGATTTGTCCTGATCCAACACATAATTGAATGCATGCAACGTAGACTTGAGAGTGTATTCAGCACAGGTCGGATTTACCGATCGGATTCCAGGGATGGCTTTTACAGATATAACATATTGTAAACACCTGCTGAAACATTCCCAAACTACACAAAGAAAGTCATGCAACATATTGAGTGCATTTTATTTAATTTTACAATGTTAATGCGTAACTTAGTTTTGTCGGGAAATGCACTATTTTAAATAAAAACGTAATGCGTAATAGATTCTTTTAAATTACAGTATACTGGTAATTTACATTACTGAAGGCCAACGGCCGGCCCTAGCGTGGAGGGAGAAAACATAACACGATCAAACAGTATCTTGCATAACGTGGATTCATTCGGACGTAGGTACTAAAAATGCGCAGTTAAAATGTCACAACGTACTAAACAGACGGAAGCTACAGTAAATTCTTGGATTTGCAATATTGCCAATTTACAATGTGATGATAGACAATTGTATTGCACTAGATGTGACAAAGCAATTTCATGGTCATGGAACACAAATTCCAACTATTAATATACATATTTCCTCAGAAAACCATAAACGGAGCCTAGGTGACTTTATTTACAGTGACGTAATTTTAACTTAGATTTAGCGGAATTTATGATAGGATTGATCATACGTGGTCGAAACTAGATAATCCATTTTTTAGACAATCTTTGGAAAAATGTATTAGTGGCAAATATAGCAATGTTAACATGCCTTCGGAGTCTACACTAAGAAAAAATATGTATCGACGGAGTGTGAAAATATTAGACAAGAAATTTCTTCTGGGTTTAATGGGAAGTATATCTGGCTTAGCGTGGACGAAACCATCAATGCTTGCAGGTTTAAGATAGCGAATGTTTTAGTGGGTGCATTGGAGGAAAATTGTTCAATGAGTGGACACTTGATCGCTTCTAAAGATTCAGAAGCTACAAATTCTGGCATTATAGCGGAGGTAGTGAATTCAAGTCTACAAGAGTTTTGGGGTGACAAATATGCAGAAAATAAGGACAAGTTTTCATTATTTCTTACCGATGATGGAGTGAATTATATGAGAACTGCTGGAAGAATTTTGAAGAAAATATATCAAAATATACTTTATGTAACATGTTTAGCACATGGGCTTCATAGGATTGCTAAAACTATTAGGTGTTATCCTAATGGTGATAATTTGATATCTAGTGTAAAGAAAGTTGTGCGGTTATTTTATGAAATTCTATCAAATACTCCATTACCTCCAGAGCCCATTAACATAAAGGGGAACTTTTGGCTAGAGGCAGCATCGTACTATTACTGTCATTTTGAAAACGGGAAATCCCTAATACAGCTGTTAAATCCAAATGATGCAGTTGCTATTTCACAGACGCAACAGGCATTTATGGATCCAACTGTTCAAGAAAATCTGGAAGTTTTTCACGAATTCCTCTCTAACCATACGAGACCTTCAATATCAGGCAACATCAGAATTTACTACAGTTGATGCAATAAACGTTGTCGTGGATCTTCGACAATATATTTTTCAATTACAGAGAGAAATGACTGTGAGGGTATAAACAAAATTCCAAACTGTTTAAAAAAAAATCCCCAATCTGTTACGATGACAAGTGTAACGGATCTTTTAAACGGCGAAGAAGAAATTTTGTTACACCGGGCATGAATGTGGTGACTTTGCTTAAGTTTATATATATTAGGTATGCCCCAGTTACATCTGTTACGATAATACGGAATTTACTAAAAAAAATTTCAAGGTAAGATATCGTTTCATATATGCATGAAATCTGACACATAACCACCTAAAGCCAACCCTGGTTTTACGTCAGATCCGACTGGTAAATCCGACCTTTGGTAATCACAGATCATTCATTATTAAATAAAAAAATTTCATTTTATAATAGCCCATTCTTTCATGTCATGTACCCAAATTTCGTCGGACACCTTTTATCCTAAAAATTGAAGCTATCTTTCCAAATTAACTTTGTTTTTAAGGGGAAAGGTTTAGAAAAGACACCAAGAAACAATTTTACACGATTTGTTTAAACTGATAAAAATTTTAACTAAAAATATACCATTTTCTTGCTGTCCCACTTTTTGTGCCGGTTAGTACATTGTTATTATGAAAATCCATTAATGGAATTACAAATTGTTTGTAAATTTCTTATCTATTGAATTTTTGTCCGTTCATATCCATTCAGACAAATTGTTGTTTCTCAGCTTTACCGAAGTTTATTTTTTTCTGTCAAACTTAGAATGTTACTTAAATTTATGGGCTAAAGCGACGCACGATCTGCTTTAAAGGGACACGTCCCTTTTTATAAGCTCAGTCTAAAGAACAGTCGTTTTTCTTATATGCGTCGATAATGTCGAGCACTTACTGGCAAGAACTGCGAGGTATTTAACTTGTCGACTTTTATCAAGATAAATATTTATTTTAGAATAACAGTCCTCGGGGAATTGTAATCGAGTGAAGATATCGAAATTTTTATTTTGAATGGTAATATTGGCGGAAAATTGAAAACGTAAGTATTTTTTGATACATCGCCATATAAACATCAATTTCTTAGATGTAAATATGTACAGAATTAAAAAGTGTGGAATAAATTTATTTTGTCGTCCGTTGATACAAGATTATTTGAAAAACCTTGTTTACATCGATTTTTAATTTCAATTGATAACAGAAAATTTAAAAATTATCATATAACAGTTTGCGTGACGTACATTTTTTTTAATTGAACTATGTTTTTTTGTTAAGATTTCGATAAACTTAAATTCTCCATGCAACCATCGTATCTCCTGTCAAATCATTTGCTTAAGTTAATCTAAGTTACATGTGCGTAAATGCAACTTTTGAGATATTCCCACAAAAAGAAATCTAATGGTGTAAGGTCTGGGAACCTTGCTGGCCATTCAATAGTATTTCCGCTAATTCAGCGATCTGGACATATTTCATATAAATGCACAGGAACGACATAATATAGTGATGCACCGAGCGCGGTAGCGGAGTAGACTAAAGCGTTAATTGACAATCGTAGCTGGTTTTACTTTCTACCGACTACCGGGTTTACATCTCGATCCTGACAGTCGCAAGAAGTGGCTGTGTGTCCACGTTTTTTATATCAATGTAACCCCCGTTTGTGCATCTCCGGTTTTGGATTTAGGGGTTGTTTAATTTATGTGTGTTTACCACCCTACTGAAAATAATGGTCATTCCTGAAAATATCTGATAATTCGCTATGAAGTTGTAAGGCAAGCATACAACCTGTGTGACCTTTCCAAGGCCTTCGACTGTGTCTCTCAGAAATTCTCCTAGAAAAGTTGAAACTATTATGGCATAAGAAGTTTATCTCTCTGAAGTCTTTAAACATGGTGTGCCCAAGGCTTTGTTCTTGGGCCACTCTTATTCATTATTTACATTAAGGGCATACGTAACTACTTATTTCCTAATAAACGTGTCTTGTTCGCAGATGACACAACATTAATCTGCTCAGAAGATAATTTTGATGAGTCAAAAGTCTTATTTAATTCAATCGAAAAAAAGAGCCCAAGAATTATTTGTTAGTAACAAGCTAATGCTAAATGAATGGGGTTAAACGTTTACCATAATTTAAATTGGAGCTGTCATATAAGCAGTCAAAGGATACTCTTTATAGAAATACTTTAAAATCTACCTATTCTTCTCTGCTTCATTTCCAACTATGTTATGTATGGTATCTTGTCATGAGATAACTTTGATTTTGCACATAAAGCTTTCAAACAAAAAATTTTTTTGAATATTAGCGAAAGTAAGTTATAGAAATTATCAACCTCTATTTATTAGCATGAGCATCTTGTTTTTACCATCTCTAATACATATTCTGCCTTGTTAGAAATACGTAAATTTTTAATGTTTACCCACACAGCTAGATCTGCATAACTACAATATTAGAAATGCAAGTAATTTAAAGATGACAAAAGCTGACAAAGTCGCAAAAGAATCCCTTAAACTTAAACTTATATAATGTTTTGCCTGCACATACTAAATCTCGATGGAAAAATACTAAATCTCTAAAATATCTGCTAAGAGCGGTATAATTAAAAAAAAACACATTTAGTCCGATTTGAGCTAACTGTAAGAATGTCTGGGCGATAAATTCCATTTCCATTTTAATAATTTATTGGCAATTAATATTCTTACAAGTTATGCCTTAACTAATGTATATCATTTATAGTATTCATTGTATTTTTTACAATACGTTTTAGGCGTGCGGTACATATCGCGTGAAGCGGTAGCCACTCGCCCCGGCCGCTGTTATGGCGTTATATTTCATAGCATATATTTTACTGGGTATGGCTTTTTCCTGTGACAAAGCAATTGCCGTGCTACGCAGGGTTTTTTTAAATAATCAATTTGTATAGCATGTTTCTTGTTGTTTGGTGACTTTTTGAATATATACAGGAAAAATTTAAAAGAAAAACCTATTTTATATTGATTTTTGTTGCTTATCATAGTGTGCTTTTATATGTGTGTGGAGGGAGGGGGGGCGGGGTGATTTGGTAGGACAGGAGGGGTGTTATGATAGTATGTTGTCAGTTTGTTGTTATTGTTACCGTTGCTCGTCATACAGTGGTAGTCTTTCATGTATGTATTTATGCGTATGCGGTATGTTATCGTATCTTCTTATGTGGGTCAAGTCCCTTGTCAAGTTTGAGGTGCTTGTGTTAGTTTTTAGAAATTTCGTCGCAGTTTCGTATATGTATGGTGGTATAAGTTCTATGTTAGATTGTCTGTGTAGCTGTAACATGTTTATATATCTGTTTGAGTTAGTTAGGAGTCTCAGTAATTTATTTTGTGTTGTCTGTAGTCTTTTGTATTGTGTGTCGGATATGTGGCACCAGGCCGCGCATGCGTAGGTCAGAGTCGGTCTTAGTATCGTTTTGTATAGTAATAGTTTGTTGTCTGACTTTAAAATGCTACGTCCGTTAATTAGTGCGTAAAGTTTACTCAATGTACCGTATGTTTTGTTGATTGTATTTGTTATATGTTGCTTAAAAAATAATCGTTTATCAAGTGTGACTCCTAAGTATTTAACTGTATCTTTTTCGGTGATTGTTGTGTTGTTTATTTTTAGTTTATTGAACGTTTTTATGTTCGTGAATTTCTTTGTCAGCGTGATAGTTTCTGTCTTGTTCTCGTTTAGTTTAATTTTCCATATTTTGTAGTAGTCTGTCAATCTGTTCATGTGGTATCGTACTTTTTGTGTTGTCGTTTGTGCGTAAAAGGATTGTCCGTATATTGTCGAATCGTCTGCGTAAAGTATGGTTTTTGCGGTGGGATGTGTAGGTATATCTGAGAGGAAAAGGTTAAACAGGATAGGTGAGAGGACGGTGCCTTGCGGCACCCCTGCGCGCACGTTTTTGAGCGGTGACACCGCATCGTTGACCCTTACTCGGAATTTCCTGTCGTTAATATAGCTTTTAATAAGGTTTACGAGATAAGGTGGTAAGTCCAGATTGTTTTTGAGTTTATATAAGAGGCCTGAATGCCAAACAGTATCAAAAGCCTTTTCCACGTCCAACAGAAGCATACAGGTCGACTGCTTTTTACTAAAACCTTCTATGACGTCCTGCACGACTCTGCACAATGCAAGTGCCGTGCTGTGTCCGCTCCTGAAACCAAATTTATTGCCTGGGATAAGATGCTTTTTATTGATTATATATATGATTTATTCTTTTCAGGATGTATTTTTCTGCTATTTTACTCATTGCGTTGAGCAATGAGATTGGCCGGTAATTGTTTTTATCTTGTGCATTTTTATTTGGTTTTAAGAACGAAACCACCACGTCAATTTTCCATCTTGGAGGAAAATACTGCAATTTTATGATATTGTTTATAATATGGGTGAGGATGACTATGGCTTTGGTGGGGAGGTGTTTCAGGATTATATTGAGGATATTGTCGGGTCCGGGGGCTTTTTTTGTTTGATTAGTTTCTTAAGTTCTTGTGGTGACGTGAGTAATTTAGTCAGTTTCCGTGGGGGTATTGTATAGTGGTCTTGTATTTCGTCTACGTCATTATTTATTATTTCGTGCTGTTCTGTCGTGTCTTGTTGAGCTGTGTGCACTTGTTCCAAGTGCTCGGCTAGTATTTCAGACTAGCGTCTACAGATAGGTTGCAATTGGCGTTGATGCTCCAGAAGACATGCGCGAGATTGCGACCATGAATTTTGTCTAGACAAGTCCATTATGAACACAAAGGGGAAGCCTAACTTAGTTCATAGATAAGTATTAATAAATCCTTTTGGAATCGTTTGTTAGTAAGAAACTCGTTAGACGATAGTACTCGCCTATAAAGGGCAAGGAAAATCTTACTAACGAACTAAAAAATACTTATTTAAAAAAAAAATAATAAGTTTGCGATTTGAACCCTGGACCTACCGCGTGCTAAGCGAGTATCTTCTCTATCGTCTAACGAGTTCCTTGCTAGCAACCGATTCCAAAAGGATTTATTAATACTTATCTACGAACTAAGTTAGGCTTCCCCTTTGTGTTCATAATGGACTCGTCTAGACAAAATTCATGGTCGCAATCTCGCGCATGTCTTCTGGAGCATCAACGCCAATTGCAACCTATCTGTAGACACTAATGTATTTCAGCCTTTTCTGCATCTTGCATGTATGAGTGTCCGTTATGTATCAGTGTAGGTGTCGTATTGTAAGGTTTCCGTAGCAATTTTGTCATTCTCCATAACGAGTTGTCTAGATAGCCCTGTATTCTGTGTCTCCAAACAGCGTTTTTGTGTTCTGTCAGTCTGGCGATAAATTGGTTATCCTTTACGTAACCCTTCACATATTATTCGCGTATAAATCAAAATTATAACTATACACCTACATCTAAATTAATAATTCAATATAATCTATAGGAATTAGAGATTTGTGTACTGGTAAAATTACATTTGCCTAGTAGAATAATACCATTAATTCATCAAAATTAAATGCTGGATTCTAGTTTAAATTGAAGTATTTGGAATCATTTATATTGTTGAGTTTGCTTTCAAACTTCTTAATTAAAACCGATTGTTTTGAACGAAACACAATTAAGAAGTTGGGAAGGATTAAAATGATATTTTCATGTTTGTACGGTGAGATTGTACTTCTCGAGGACGCTTTAAAACTTTCTTATTTTTATATACCTTATACAAGACAAATATTGTAGTTTCTATCAATAAAATGTATCGGTTTCAACATTCTGCTTTGAAAGAGCAATAAAGAAGTCTGTTCTGTACTTATTTCTTCTTTACACTCAACTGAAAAGAAAAAAAGATCAATACGTATGGCAAGATGAAAAGTGAAGTATAAATGGCGAACTTTGGCAGCCCAGAAAACTATTATATTAAAGATGCCCCATAAGTATGCAAACTGAAAGTAGTGATTAATAGATAGTAATATCTTAATGTACACTTGATTTAAAAAAAAACTGGTACAACTCTTGTAATTGAAAATCTGAATAGTTTAGTTGTGTGCATATGTCTGTAAATAGGGCTGGCCAGGCATGTCGAGGGGGGAGGTGGAGAAGAGGTGATTTACCCTGGACCTGGGTTTTTTGGAGGAGATCGGGTTTCTTTGTGTTTTTAAACTTATTAAACCTTTCTCTTTTATTTTATTCAAATGGAATTTTAAAAAATAATTAGAAAATAACTTTTTCAAAACATTTTCAAGCCTGCCATATTATTGTTTAAAAAAATAATATTTGTTACGGATAATTATACTAATGGTTGTAATTAAAATACTAACTGAATAATTCTATTTTTAAAATAAGAACACAAAAATTCCACTTGAGATTAAAAAAATGTAAACAATGCAAACTGAACATAAAAATACAATAAAAAAAATAAAATAAATGAACTTCAATTACGTAATACAGAATTAACTAATATTTTGTCATTGCTCCATTAGCGTCTAAAACTGCCTGAAGTCTTGCGGGCATGGACAAAATCAGATTTCTTGCAAGGTCAACTTCTTGCGACAAGTTCTCCCAAGCGTCTTCAATTATCCCTTCCATTTCTTGGGCATTATTTGGATGGTTATTTAATTTTCTTATATGTTTCACCATTAGTCCCCATACATTTTCAATTGGTTTTAAATCCGGACTTTTAGATGGCCACGGTAACAACTCTATGTTTTATTAAGAAACCATTGCCTGACACGATGGGCCGTATGTATGGAGCAGTTGTCTTGTTGGAAAATAAAATTATTTTCCGGAAACACCTCTATTACTGACGGCAACATAATATCGTCTAATATTTCAATATATTTATTGGAATTGAGATGACCACCACTGTTCCAACACACACCTAACCTTCCTGATATTTGTGGATCGAAAGTATAATTTTCGTCGTATCTAGTGGAAGGAGGCCTATATACGCGAAGATGTCCATCGTTACAGGATTTAAAAACCTTTTCGTGAGAAAAGACAACTTGTCCCCAGAAGTTTTCATCATTGATTATATAGTTGAGTGCAAAAATAATCCTACCCTGCTTCTTTTCTTCTGAAAGTTTGTATTTTTTAGCCGCTGAACAACTCTTCAAGTCGCTTTGTAGTTTTATTCTTCTGCAAGCAGTAGATACCGAAGCAGGGAAATTTGTCTCTGAAATTGCATTTACTGCAGTCTGAAAAGGGTTTTCTATTAGGTAATTTATAAGATTTTCATCTTGCTCTTTCTGGGCCTACCGGAACCAACTTTACGGGATACCGTTTGGTTGGTTTCCCATTGTTTTTTAACACTCATTATCGTGGTTTTACTCACATTGTATTCAGCAGCAAGTCTTCTTATGGACCAACCATCTTCAATTTTAGAAACAATTCGAAATTTTTGATTATCTGTTAGATGTCGAACCATTTTTAATAATGACGCCACTGATTAACGTCAAAGTGACATTTGTAAGATTATTAATATCAATCAAAGAACGAATGATTTACATAGCTAAAAGAAAGTGTACCAGTTTTTATTGAAATCAACAGTACTATGCAATAAATCTGTTTTCTTTGAAAATGGGAACAAAAATTAAAGGTAATTGGACGGCTCTATAAAAAACAATTACTTATTGACCGCCATCTTGACAGGAATGTTCGTTATTGTCGAGTGTCCAATAGCAATGCGAATGTATATATAGATATATAGTCTGTACCAGATTAGAAGCAGTGGTAAAAATTGGGAAAGTTTGTCCTTGCCTCTGGCTGGTAAATTTGCAAGCTAAGTTCACGCAAGGTAAAATTATAAATCAGACGGACTTTTTGCCAGCTCCGGCTCTACTCAGTAAATATGTATAGCAATTCTTTAAAATAATAATTGAACAGAGAATTCAACTTTTATACTCTGTTTACTAGAGAAACATATTCAAGCCTAATAAATATATTAAGTATTAGGTAATTGTAGTGCTGTTAATAGGTACATACAAAATAATAAACAAAGTGACTTTGTAATACGCGGTAATGCCTAGTTTCCAATTTCGTAAGTCTAGCGTCTTGCTACATACGGTCGCACGGGCGATGATCTGACGTTTTAAACACGTGCTGGCATTGACGGGTGTTTTTTATAATTGCAAATACATTATAATAAAAATTCTGTATATAAGTATCAATAAATCGGTACCTTTGATTTGTTATGTGAGAGTGCCGCCAGGCCAGGTATAAAAAATTACGAACCGATAAAAGGCGGGTCAATGTAGATTTACTGCCGATTCGTTGACCAATTATCGTGTAAACGCTACCAATGAGAAGCATTGCATTCACAAGTGCAATAATTATCTTGTTAAGTTTTACGGAAGTTCTGCTAAACCAATAAAAATTGAGCCGGCATATCTTTTAAGCAAATTGAGACCTATGTCCTACTTACTTTTATAGGAATTCAATGGAATTTTATTTATTTAAGCATGCCACTAATGCGACTATTCAATTTAAACTGAATGCGTTTTAATAAATATATGTGAATGTTTCGTTAACCTGTTTAAAATTCGGGTAGTTACTGTTCTCGATGCATAGTGTGTTATGTTTGTGTTACATTGTATTAGTGAATATCCTGAGAAAATTCGTCGCAAATACGGATTCATCTGATGAAGATCCTGATTTTCCGATTCAGATTAGGCGTTCCCTTGGAATAAGTAGTGATAGTGTAGTCATTTTATGTAAAGCTCTTGTTTAATTTAATAACTAATTTTTGTGACAATATTTATAATTTTAACCTGGCAACTTTTTATTTAAATAAATAAACCTGAAATATCACAGACACTGAATAGTCTATTTACTGTCTATTTACTTGAATCCATAACGATAAAAGTATTCATAATTCTCAAAAAGTTGAAATATTAATTGTCAAACCATGTGCATGTGTAATGTAAGTAAATGTATAAAATTACGAGAGTTCGTTTTTATTTTTACTGTGATAGATAAAGTTAAAACATCTCTGCTGCTGTTTAAATGAAAATATTTTATTTTAGTGATAAGAAAGAAATTCTCTAAATTTTCCGTTACTTCTTTTTTTGTGTACCAATGGGCTTGAAACAGCTCGTGGGGAATTCCGCTTATTCGGGATTTCCCGTGTGCAAAACGCAAACAACTGCATTCTCATCTGGGATAAAATATGGAAAGATCCGCCTTGACTATCACGTTTACGCCCACTGCCCCATGTTGAATATACCACAAATACGTAGCATTTCTAAAAAGTATGAGTGAATAACACATAGATACGTAAACAGTGCGAAATTAAAGATAACGGAGGCTAACTTTTTTAAAATGTCTTATTCATTTCCTTCAAAGGATAAAGTGAATTTGTGGATTAGTGATTTTCCGGAGTTACAATTTAACAGCACCGAATTGCAGAAGCTGTAAAAAAAGTGCTTTCTTGCGACGTCAAAGCAAACATTAAGAAACACATTTTCTCAGAATAGTGTGTGAATGGCAATAATATTACAGATAATAATTATTTATTAATTTATTTCTTCATACATTTGTACTGTTAAAACAAATACTTTTAATCGCCCTTACTGAATAAATAATTCACTGATCCAAAAACTAATGTTCATTGTTAGGTAGACAACAATGTCATATAAAATTAATAATTACGGTTATTGTTTTATTGTCAAATGACGGTAACTATTCAATTTCAGTTCTATTCCAGCTCCATTATTATTATTTTAAATTAATATATCATACTTCCTATTATATATGTTCATATATATTCATAACATATACATATTTAATTACCTACCGTATTATATATTTCGTGTAAAAAAAGAGTGTGGAATAAAGCCGATTACTGTTAAGTCAATTTTTTTGTAATGCTCGGACTAGGAGAATTATAATATAAAAATCTCTTATTATGTTTGTATACTACTTCTATTTTTTAAGTATAGAAATGTTTGTGTTTTGTTCACATTATTTAACAAAACATATTTATTTAATTGAAATGGAGACATTCAATCATCGTTTAATCAAAATAGTAATGAAATAGAAATAGCGACTAACGCACTTTTAAAATTAGAAGAATTCATTTAACGGATGCTCAACTAAGCTCTAGTATTTCCTAGAACATGATGCAGTTTTTGTGAAAATATACAGTTGAGTTATGAGTGGGAATTAACTTTGGGAATTCGCAGAGTAATTTATTTTTGTTTTTTTGATAAGTTAAAAATTATTAAAACTATTTTTAACTCGTAATTCAACTGACTCAAAAGTATCTCACCTTTACAGCTTGTGGAAGTAAAATATGCACATGCGAGAAAAATAGGTTAGGCATGTAATTGCATGGCCCAGAAATACTGCAGGAATGCATAACAGCAGCAGTAGTTCTATCCGTTCAAAAAATGGATTCGGAGAGTTCCGATGACGAGTGAACTTTATGTTAGTTTAATTATAATTCAGTTTAATTTAAATATTTATTTTACTGTTATGTGTCGACTAATAGGTATATGATATGTTTGATAAATTTGCTTTCTATGTGACTAAATTATTGGCGAAATTAGGCACGCAGTAATTAAATTATCATACTTAGGTTCACGTAAATATACTATCACTTTGTATAAATATATTATATATGTATTAAATATTTTTATACCGCAGCCTGTAGGGTATTAGTGTACCATTTTGTTCAGAAAGGAACATTTTCTTAAGAGTACAATTTGATTTGGACTTTCGTTTCGAAGATAATATGAAAGAACGCAAAAAATTGTCTAAATTGAATTAGATTTTGAAGCATTTCTAACCGAGATATTACCGTTCTCATGTAAGCTCATATAATATTTGAAAAGTATAAAGAAATATTTACTGTACAAAACCGATTCTGAAAAATATAGGTATCAAAAAATCGCAATTTGTCTTTCCTTTACCACTATATTTATTTATTTATGTATTTGCCCAACAGAAATCCACTTACAGGACAGCAATTAAAAAGTACAGCATAAAAATTGCCGGTTAAAATACATAGTATAAATAAAGTAAGAAAAAAAATAACAGTAATAATTAATACGATATTTAAATGAAAACTTAAATAAAGCATATTAGTACAAAATATAGAGCAGCCTAGAGAAATTATGAATATTGATAATGTTGACAAAGCAGTACAATTAATTAATCATAAATAAAATAAAATGACTAAATGAACTAAGGATGAAAGTGTCTATGAACAGTTAGTTTCCTTTAAATATACATGTGAGCAGAAATTAATGTCACACTGATCGGATATGTGTATTTTTAAATCATCTGCGAATAAAAGCTTATCATACTCAATAGCCGTGGCAAGATCATCAATAAATAATAAAGAGAGGCCCAAGATTGGACCCTTGAGAACTCCGGATGCAGCTACATACATGTCTGACGTAAACCCATTATGTGCCACGTATTGTAATCTATTTTCTAAGTAGGAGATATAGAAATTCATTAGGTTCCTTCTTGGGAACCCAACGTTTATCAGTTTTGTTATTATTATAGAGTGGTTAATGTTATAATAATATTTATTTATTTGCCCAACAGAAAATCCACTTACAGGACAAAATGTATGAAATACAATAAGAAAAAAAAAATTACATTATAAGGATACATAGTAGACTTAACTTAAACAAAGTAATACATATAACTACAATAATATAACACTGGAGGGTGACAATAATATAATAATGACAGCAGTTTAGATCGAGTTATAAACATAAATAGTATTTAATAAAGTAGGTAACATAACAATAATGGTGGGATAGTTAAGCTATGGATGAACGTGTCTATGAATGGTTTCTTTTAAGGATAGAACTGAACAGAGATTCATATCACACAGATCAGATACAGAGTTAAAATTATGTGACATAACGTAAATAGGTGACTTTTTAATGACATTGGTTCTTGCATTAGGTGTGTAAAAAGTGATATTTTGTCTGGAACTGAAAGTTGGCACTCTAAAATTAAGGAGTTCAAGAAGTGGTGAGCAGTCAATTTTATTATGAAGCAGATTGTGGAGAAAAATTAAACTGTTAATAATCCGAGTCTTTAATGATGACATCTCGAATCTAGATAAAAGTAATTCGTGGTTGAAGCCTCGACCAGGATATACACGATCATTTTTATAAGCTAAGAATTTTAAAAATTTTCTTTGGATAGATTCGAGATATGTTGAATGGTTCTCACAAATTGGGTACCAAATTAGAGATCCATACTCCAATTTGGAACGTACAAGTGAATAATAAAGAACATTCAACGCAGCGTCGTTAGTGAAAGATTTACAATTTCTGATAATGAAACCTAAAGTTTTTGAGGATGATAGTCCTAGATTGTTTATGTGTTCGGCAAAAGATAATTTATTATCAAACAGTATGCCTAAATCTTTTGTTGAATTTTGCCTATCTAACACTTGGTCGTTTAGAGAATACTCATATAAAATTGGCTTGTTCTTTCGCGAGTAGCTTACGACTTTACACTTAGATACATTTAGATTAAGTTTGGAAGTAGTACATCATTCTATAAGCAAGTTAACCTGGGATTGTAAGAATAAGCAATCCTGTATTGTGTTAATCTTAGCATATATTTTTAGATCGTCTGCAAACAGGAGCTTATCACAGTCAATCACTTTAGTGACATCATCAATAAAGAGAAGAAATAAAAGAGGTCCAAGATTGGAGTCTTGCGGAACTCCAGACGTAGCCGTATACATATCCGACTTAAACCCATTGTATGCTATGTACTGTAATCTATTATCCAAGTAGGAAATAAAGAAATTAATCAAACTGCAGGAAAACCAAAAATATGCGAGTTTAGATATTATAATAGAATGATTAATATCGAATATCTCTGAGAAATCTGTATACACCACATCTACCTGTTCCTGTTCATCTATGGTTTCGGATATAATTTGCCCAAATAAAGCTAAATTAGTTATGATCGATCGTTTCTCCATGAAACTATGTTAATGTATTACAAGTGAATTTTTTACGGACGGGTAGATATGTTTATACATTGAAATCTCAAAGACTTGCGAAATTATGCAAAATTGTAATGAGTACAATTTGCTACAATACTTTTATCACCATTTTACTTCCTCACCCCTCAAAGTGAGGAAGTTATGTATTCGTGAACAAAATTTTTAAAATTTTTATTGCATTTCTAGACGAATCTCTATGAATTATGACGATACACAAAATTTCAGACAGAAAAGATTTTCTATGTGTCTGTGTGGTTCGCGATAGCACATACAGTTTTTGAGATAAAGGTTTCAAATTTGGTACACACATTCTAGAGGACAAGGAAGAGATTGAGTTAGTTGAAGAGCAAAATCGGTCCCAATGTCTAAGAAAAATATTAGTGACATTCCACTAATGTGACTTTTTTGAAACACCAAAAAAATTTGACTTTTTGAAATGTCATAGTGACTTTTTTGAAACGTCAAAATGTGACTTTCTTGAAACGTCAAAAAATGTGACTTTTTTGAAACGTCACAAATTACTTTTATTATAAATTCCACCACACGACGAGTTTTACTGCGGTGAGGAAGTTCTGATCCCCAAGTAATTGGCAGCGGTACGTAGTGACAGAATGAATGTAATAGGCAGTAATGAAAACTCCAGAGCAATCTTTAACTAAAAAACTTGAAATTAAGTCTTATTTTTTATTTTATATTGTTGTTTGCATGTCTTTTTCGTTAATACAATCAATATTAACGCAAGGCATGTCGTCATTTATACAGTATGGGGACCGTAAGCAAGGTAAATGGGAAAAAACCAAATGTGTAGAACAAGGACAGATTGCTCTTATATCATACGTATGTTAGAAAAGGCAACACTGTAAGTGTACATCATTTGTATATTTATTTTTGGCGGCTGGTCGCTGGCCGGTCTCCCCACTTCACACAATACGCGCATGAACAAACAGACAAACGGTGGGTATGAATATCGCCAGCTTCTGATTATGGATTCCTATTACCACTAATTCAAATTTCGTTATTTACTATCAGTTTTTCTGTCCTTTTCTAACATACGTATTATATGAGAGCAATCTGTCCTCGTTCTACACATTTGGTTTTTTTCCCATTAACCTTGCTTACGGTCCCCATACTGTATATGTGTTTAACTCGTTTTTTTTTTTTACGTTTAATACCATGACGATTTTTGACGGCCTCGGTATATTTAAAAAAAATTAACAATAAGATTTTATATTAATATAGTCGTTACAATAGTAGCAAAGTCCTAAAGTTATTTTAAATATCATTCCATGTTTAGATTTTTAAATGTTTATAATGAACCAAAAATAAATGCCCATATCTCGCTCACTTTGTGATATTTCAAGCGTAATTTGATTCTTTCGGTTCTAATTCTAGTTTTTGCATAGCTTTGTTAGCTATGCAAAAACTAGAATTAGAATTAGATTTTCGAGAAATATATACTAGTTTTTCTTAAATTGTTTGATTGACTGCTGGGCATCTGAAATAGCAACCACGCCACTGGCATCGATTTGCTGTACTATGCCTTTGATGCCATCAAAATTACACTAATAATAAGTTGCCGCCTTTAACAAAGTTCCCCATCGGGTTAAAATAGTTTCCCGAGGCAATTGTGTTGTAAGAAGAATTTTGCGAAATTGGATTACGCAATGTGGTGCCTTTAAAAAAGGCTTGTTTGACACTAGATATTAAATTATTTGCATTCGAATAGAGAAGAACGTTCTAATTAGTTTGACAACTCAGTTGAGTGAATGTACTAAATATGCCATTGTACAGCTTGTATGTACATATATATTTGATTCAACTACATACGACGTGCTCCCGAAATCAGAATAAATTGATCTGAATTTTCTAACTAAAAAAAAAGACCTAAATGTATTAGATAAACCATTAAAAAAATTGTAACTGCTTTGTAGATGGATGACCAATTTTTGATCACTTGTGCAACGCTAACGACCAAAAAAGATTACGTCAGAAACATTTCATATCAACATTTAAGGTACATCCTGTACAACAACAATAAACGAAGAACTAAAAAAATAATTCTTAGTATTTATTGTTCCCGTACAATTCATATGACTTGTCAAGTTAGAATACATGTATATTATATGAGCAGAGAAAATAGTTTTTTAAAACCAAATGGGGGCAGTGAATGAAAATTTAGATGTAATTATTAAAGCTGGAACTTTGGTATTAATTCCAGTGACGTTCCCATGGTGGTATGAAATAACTACCGTCGTTAAAGATAATTAAACAGGCGTACTCATGTCTTATTTCGGCAAAAGTAAAGATTGAGTCCGTCCAAATGCCTGCACCATTAAAATGCCTTGTACAGTAGTCTTCTTTAAACATGTTCGTTTCTCTGTGATTATCGCACCGTATTTTCAAAATGAACATTCTACACCCAGAGATACAGTATTCGCATACGCGTAATTCGCATAGACACTGCTTAATGTGGCCAGATTTTTTGTTTAATAATACTTTAAATGTCAGTTTGAACACCAGAGCAATCATTAAATTTTGTAGTGCTATATTTACGTTATCAACTATTTGAAATGACAATGAGATAGAAATATCTTGCAATTGGTTATTAGCATTAGCTTACATACTCTTGTGTTGTGCGTAAATCTGCTTCGACTTTCAAACTCTTGTTGACTTTCATTGATAATTTTAGACTCTTTTTGGTCGAATTTGAAAACTAACAGATTTAACTGCCTAGAAATGTTGATTATAATAAAAACGGCTTCTAGTCAAGTTCCCCATCCTGTTAATGTCGGCTATGGAGGTTTAGGAGTTCCTAGGTATGATTTCTGAAATTTTTTATTGCGTTGTGAAGAAGAAGAATATTTTCTGCCACACGATGAAAAGCATAAAGTAGACAGATTATGCGTAATAAATTAGCAAAAGACTTTTTAAGCGATATACTGCTGTTTTAACCGATGTACTGCTGTTTTAATCATATACGCAGCCCAATACGCAGCGCGTGTCACTTACATTTAAATATTGTTCTTATGTATGCAAACATTTTTAAGAGCTTTTATTACTAGCTGTTAAATTGCTTCAGCGTTGTTTTTCTGTAATCTTTTACTTGCGATTAAATATGGCATCATTACTTGATTTGGTGTTAAAATGCGCACTAAATCATTTCTCACTTTGTTGTTTTTTGTATCCGTAGTTCATCAATAGTTATTTATCCATAGTTTTTTATCACGTAAGTCCGATCGTGTGTCATTCTCAATTTGTTCTTTTATATGAGGATTATGACGTCGTAGTCTTTCCATTGTGAGTAGTGTTTATTTAGGTACATATTTTCTTCAAAATAACCGAAAATATTCATTGTTATATTCATCTGCTCCGATAGCCAGGTTGCTCTAAATGTTAGGTGCTCCCCCAGCACGAGATCAGTTCTCGTTCAGGAGTGCGGGGACGCCCTAGAAAAGCTTACCAGGTATAAACAAGTGAGGCAAATGTGGATCCCGGGGCATAGCGGAGTTCCAGGCAACGAGAAGGCCGATGAATTGGCTAGACTTGGAGACGAGGAACCCTGTCTTGGACCTGAGCCTATGTTAGGCATTACAAGAAGCAAACTCGAGATTTTGTGACGGGGCCGAATAAATTGAGATCGGCCTGGTTACTGGGCTGAAGTTTGAAGAATCTTTTAATCGGAGTTCTGATAGGCCACTGCACACGGAGGCGTCTATCATTGATAGGTATTGAGGAAGACCCTACATGTCCAGGATGCGGGATGAAGGAACATCTTACCACTTCCTGGGACAGTATGAAGCGTTTGGGCGCCTGAGACATAGTATCTTCGGTTCTGAGGCGCTTCTAAGGGAGAAGATGAACTTCCCCGTGATGATTAACAAACTGAGCTTCATTAGAAGGTAGAAGAGATTCGACGGGGAGCAAAAGAAGCACATAGCTGAGGGGACAGCTGGGGGGTTGATAAAAAGGGCCCGTCTGAGGCCTATTGGCCAGGCGTCAGCCTCCCCCACCATTACCATTCATTATTATATGTGCGGCGGAATGTTACGCACAAACATAAAAATGAGGTCATACAGAAACACCCAGTATGGAATCTGTAACAAGTCATTTTTTATGTGATGTTTGCTTTAAATATGTCTTACAATTACTGCCGGCGGGACATTTCACAATACTTATATTACCAACACACATCGACGCGACGGGCATTAAACAATTAACGTGGTACTCGTGCCGTATCCCTCACACTGACCCCACTACCTACGGTAGAGAATTTAATCCCAACGTTCCAGCTTTAATAATTATTATACCATTCAAGAAAGTAATAGAAACATATTTTTCTTAGCTACGGTATTTGATTGAAAACATTCGCCGCCCAGAGTCTTTGCTGGTGATTTTATGGTATTTTTTATATTTCTGCAATGAACTGTATAAATAACAGAATATCACAGAAATTTGTTTTTAAATAAATCATGTATATCCAGCGAAGAAATCCAGTACAGTGAAATTCGGTCTAAGAATGGGATGAAATATAACAAAAGAAGGGATAAAAAATACACTTATTTTGATACAGCTTGTTTTTTTTATATAGTAATTTGTGGATTTAATAAATCCTCTTGAATGAAGAGTGAGTAAGGTTAAAATACAAGTTATTATAAGATTTTAGTGCCTAAAGTGTAATTGGACTTCTTTGAGTTTTCTGCTAACAATGCAAAATGTTAGTTAAAGGAATACGGAAATCATTTGAAACTCTTATGCGATTTCAGATGGAAGACTTAATTAAGTTGAACTTTCGTACAAACAAAGATACAATGGAAAATTTTAAAGCCAAGCCAATTTATTGTTTCATTGTAGAAAAATATGATATTCATGAAGCATTTATCAGAAGTTTGTACTACGGGAAAATTATAAAATATTGCAAATGCAGATACCAGTTTAAAAAATCTAAGTGTAAAAGTTTTAGGAAAATAAATGCATATGTTTTAATGATTCATAGTAAGGTCGCACTTTCAGATATGCGACAGAATTAAAATTGCTCCTAATATCTGTTATTTTAAAGCTTACTTGCATGTACAAATATACAGGACCATCAAAAAGACTAGTTATTTTATTTTCTAAATTAGAAATTAAAGTTCACAGCAATTGATTGCTTCAGTTCAAGAAGCCATCTAAGTGACGTTTGTATGGAAAACGTTATATACTTTTTCGTTTCGTTTCACCGCAATAAGCACATAATTCCTTAAAAGTGAAAAGTACAAATCAATTTGAGGAAGAGAAATAAAAATAAACTAAAAATTCTTTGAAGCAGAAAGTACTTTCCGACCGTGCGTCGTCGGTATAAATGCAAACAAAGAATAGAAATAGAAATTGCCAAGAAGATTTTTGATTATTTTAAAAATTTAGGTAGCCATAGCGAGAAAAATTTGTATCTACGGGATTGCATTCGAGTATTAGTCAACAATTCTAATTTGGCACTTGAGTTTGGACGCGCAATGGTCTAAACTCCGCCCTTACAATGTAAAGCAGTTGGAATCGTCTCTGCCCTACACTAAGCGATATTTATTCTTTCTCATTCATAGAAATGAAACAAAACCTGAATATTCTATGTTTGTATCTTTTTTTGTGAAAAAATACAAACTTTCTTTTTTTATTTTGGAGTCGGTGAGCCAAGTTTTGTATTTAACGTGTATAAAGAAAGATATGTGTTAATAGTTTTAGATAATATAAAAAATATGGCTGCCCAAAAATAATGGTCCCTGTAAATCACTTTGATGTCACTTAGGTACTTCTTACATTGAGGCGTGCAATTGCTTTGGGGCTTAAGATCGCTACACTCGTTACAGTAAAACTCAGTGATTTATCTGCACGGATTTATCTACGTTGTGGGTGCTATGTGAGCGTCCGATTTAACTTAAATTTTAAATGGAAAATTAAGTGGTACGCCTCGATCTGGTTGTAGTCCGTACGATGAAGAGAGAGTAAGACATGTAATTCTTCGTGGCCCTAAACGATCGATGGGTGAGCATTCATCTGCACTAAATTTATCAGAAGAAAGCACGCAATGAATGTTGAAGAAAATGAAATATCATCTTTAAATGATTTCAATTGTGCAGAAATTGACCTTCAGGACAAACAGAATAGAATTGAATTATGCCAGCAATTTTTACCACTAAGGCCGTATCCACATGGCAAGTGTCGAGGATGGGACGTAAAGCCTTCTCGTTATTTCCGGAATGACATTGATAAAAATGTAACCAGACAAATAACTGGAAGACCGTTCCGTTTCGTTCTTGATACTTGTCATGCGGATGCGGCCTAAGAAATGATAATCAGAGTCAGAATCTGTATTCCATTTTTATATAACAAAACTAGTGTTTTCTTAAAATCTTTTGCAGCATCAGGTATGTTTCTATGGTTGTCTCCATGAGTGATGTTCGCTTTGGTGAAAATATATTCTTATATTTAAATCCACCGTTCGACATCTAATGATGTAATACACGCAATCGTAAAATAGTCTTTGAATGCACTTAACGGATCTGGGGCTGCACCATCACATATTTGTCTTAATTTGGTAAAACCGGTGTGTTTATTTAACACACTTGCGAACTTTTCTTTAACGCGCTCATTTGTTGCGTCACCTATAGCGTGTAGCAGTAGATTTACTTCATCCACTATTTGCAGTGACTCCGCTAACGACAACGCACTATTTTCTAACTTTTTTATGCTTTCTTGTAATGGTTTATAGTTCTTCGCAATATTTTTTAAAGCTATTTCAACGGAGATATCTTCTAATTTTGTCTGGCTTTCCTTAATAGCTGCAGCCTCATCTGTATTGAATTGTAGAGTCACAGCCTTTATTGGAAATATTCGGCATAATAAAAAGCTGCCTGCAACCATGTTCCCCAACGTGTAAGAATCGGCTGTGGTGGTTCAGGAATACCGGAATACTTGCTATGAAATGCACGGAGACGTTTAGGAGATTTAAGAAACACTTTTTTTTGTACTTGCTATTAATGCATCCACCTCTGGAAAACCTTTTCGGATAGTTTCTGCCAAAAAATGTAAAGCATGCACTTTACACGTAACATGTATAAACGTACAACCTTGTTATTGAAAGAACGGCCTACCGAACGCATTGTCACGGCACCATCAGTCACAAACATCAACACTTGACTTTTTGACAGTTCAAAGTTTTCTAACGTCTCCAGCACCACCCTGGTAATTGTTTCGCTAGTACACTGACTTAGTCTTTTGCTAGCTAGTAACAGTGGAACTGTCCAGTACTCGTACTATAACATTTAAAATAGATTTTTTTTTTACAATCTGTTGTCTCATCAACAGATAACCACAGCCGTGTATTTTTTAATTCACATTTCATCTTATTTACTATGTCTACGTGAACAGTTGGTAGATAGTTACATAACATTGTGCGACTTGGTAACTTCACCTGGGCCTTGTATTTATTCCAGAACTCTCGAAATGGTTGTTTATCGAGTATGTGCAGCGGAACATCACAGGCAATCAGCACTAATAGTAAATCAAACATAAACTGTGTTGTCGAAGGCACGCCATTTTTGTTTTATTTTTATGGTGTACACTATTTACGTGAAGTCCACAATCACGCTTATCCCAGCACATCAAATCTTTCTCGCACATTTTACAAATTATTTTAGCACCATCATAGAATAAATCTGGGAATTCATCTATGAATTTATTCACTTTGTCAACAAATGGCCGTTTTCTACCCCTGTGTACATCTGCCATGCTTTATTATTAAATTAATATAAACAATATAGTACAACAAATAAAATAAAAACACAAAAACAATGTGCAATACGCCCAAATGACTTAACGTGTACACAACTCGAAAGCTAATAATAGACTGGACAGGAAGAAAGAGTTTCGCGGTCAACGTGAATGCCGGCAACAGTAAGTACATCTGTACTCTACGACCATGATACACAGAAACGATTTGCAGTTTTATTTATCAAAGTGAAAGAAATACAGGAGGGTATTCTTAATCAAATTATTTCATCTTTATTATTGTATTATTTCATATGCGAGCACGCCATTGAATCCGCATTTATTTTTTCTACAGAATTTACGAAAATATTATACAAATTTTCTTATATGTATATTATTGTATATCGAGGGTGAAACCGTCGTAGAAATATGTAGTAGCTTTTTGTATTACATTTTCAGATACTGATGAAGTGATTGGTTAGAATTTTGTTAAAAATGTAACAACTGAAACTTATATGTAAAAACTTCACGTAAACTGTTAAGTAATATAACTTTTAATTCAACGCTCTCGGTTCATTGTTCTCGAGCATTTGTTTTCTAAATTACAAGTCTAAACGCATAAACACGTAGTCTGTTATGTTCATTCTGACTTTTATTTGCTTTAAACAGAGCAATAGTAAATTTATGATGGTAACAATAGGTATATTTCATGTTAATGTATTTATTTTAAGCTTTTTCATATCAGAACTTATAGAACAAAGCAGGTTCCTCGGTAATAATAGTAAGTAAGTTACTTATTTGAAATAAATATTTTAGAGGGAATCAGTGTTGGCTTTAATTTGTTAAACGTCACTGTTTATTTTATGTCGACAGCAGTAATGGTTTCAATTCTGAATTGTCGTATGTAACAATAGATTGAACCTGATATAAGAATCCAAATTATACAAATAAAAGGATAATATCGAAAATTAGGTTAATTAATTAACTACAGCGTATTAATTATATCCATGGCCCGAAAAAATTCTTCCTAAGGGAGATACAACCCCCCCAAAGGAGCAACCCTGAGGATGTTTTTTTCTAAATATGTCGAAAACTAGTGAAGATAAAATAATGAAATCTGGTGAGTTTTGTAACACTTAGATGACGAAGCCATCTTTAGTAATTAAAGGACCACTTAAGGAGTAAAATGCGATGTTCCTAATGATTTATTTAAACTTAAAAACATTTAAATAACAAAATTCAAATTTAATAATAAGTACACAAATTGAAAATAAATGAACAAAATGGAAACTTATTTGAGAAACCATTATTAATGATTAGATAACATTTTAAAGTAAGTGCTCAAATAAGTTCTCATTTTGCTGATCGAAAATTTAAAGTTTTGATAACAGAGTCTGCTTCGTCATCTAAATGTTACAAAACTCACCATATTTCATTGTTTCATCTTCACTAGTTTCCGAGATATTTAGAAAAAACATCCTCAGGGATTCTCCTTTGGGGGGGGGGGGTTGTATCTCCCTTAGGATGAATTTTTCGGGCCATGTATGTAGGAACTTTTTGTCCTGTATGTATGCTTTGTGCAGAATTCGAAAATGCAGTTGATTTTTTTTTAAAGTACACAAGTGTGCTGTATATTATCTGTTAATAGCGAAAATTTCTATTAAACAAATACAATACCTAACTCTCAAGGATTATACTTTTCCGAACAGAATATTCACTAATTTTGTTCGTCATAGAAATATAAAAATTAAAATACTTTTACCTTGTAGTCATACGCATTGGATTGCTTTCAACAAATAAATTGTACCGTTATATCGTTCGGACAAACTCCAGATTTCCTAATTTCTCGTACTCTTCTGATGGGATTTGTTTCTAGAAACTTAATTTTTCAAATAACTCCAGAAGAACCATTGAGTGAGGTCAAGAAATCTAGTTGGCCATTGTACAGGAACCACTAGTAGTAATAGCAGTTTTTAATTCTCCTTATGAATATGTATTATGAGTGAATGGTATTAGCTCAAGTGCTATAATATATACCCGAGGATTCCTAAACACATAAATATCTCAAAAAACGGTGGGTCAAAGGGCAATTACATGGAGTAAAACGAATTTAGAACATAACAGGAATCAAAAACAGCAAAAAAATATAGCACTTCATTTAAAGAAACACTGAGTGTTCTGTGCATTTGTGTGTGTTCATTCTGAAAAAATCAACTACATTTTTGAATTCCGCACAAAAAATTGAAGAAAGATTTCTCTTGACGTTTTTTTTTACGTAGAAGAGTTTACGAGAGAAATGCCTGACCCTATGTAGTTACAAGACCCCCTAAATTACTAAAGTTTTAAAATTGGTATATAAAATAACTAATTTAATATTAACTAATCCTAATATTTTAAAGTAAGTTTTCTATCAAAGAAAATATCGACTGAGATCAAGTCGAGACTTTCTGGAAGCCAAGGAATAACCAAAAAATTATCCAAAATGGGATGACGGTGATCCAGGAAGGTGATTATTTTCTTGGTGCTTTTAGCCAGCACACCATCCTGTTGTCATGTAATGTTTAGTCTATAATTTCTCGACAGCTGGCTAACATTCCTTTATTTGATTAATAAGTAAATTTAGAAAATCACTAGGAATAAGCACCTGGAAAAGACTTATGTGCTTAAATTAGAGTTACTCCATTTGGATAGGTGAACGGATGCCGATTCCTTGGCCTCCAGGATGTCCATGTTTGAACTTTGGAAGAATTTTTTTGGAGAAGGAGAAGGATCAAATTTATAAACTGAATATACATATATAGACAACTTATAACAGCTACGAACTTTTATTAAATAAACATCACAGAAATTAAAATAGTGTAAATAATGATCATGGTTTTGAGAATAGTAACTTTATTAAACGGTGTCATATATGTGTGGCAAGCCATGAAGGGTTAGTAGAAAACTTGCTTCAAAATATCTTAAAATTCGTTACATTAGATTAGTTACACAATATTTGCTGTACACACATAAAATAATGTAATTAGAAAAACATGTTAATTGACTTATTTCACGACCAACAGCTGCTCACCAGCAGGTCCACACATACATGAATTCAGCGGTTAGTAGGACTTTCAAGGCATCTTTCAGGTAATAATTGAATTAAAACAAACTTTTAGGCAATCGAAAGGATAAAAGTGGAATGAATAAAAGATAATGTACGAATTTATCCTTAAAAAGTGTAATTAGAAGTTGGAGAAACGAGACAATCAATTTAAACTAGCATTAAGGGGCATATTATGGCCCTCCTCAAATATGGAAGAATAAATAAGTCTGCATTATTGATTACAGAGTCTTTGAACATCAAATGATGACCATAGATAAGATATAGATAGGCCGTTCTTAGCTTAAGTTTAGTTTTAAGCATGACCAAATAATGTAAACTTGTTCGACGAAATATACGTTGTGTGTAGTGTATGAGTTTTGCAGTGTATGGAAACTTGTAAAATTGTTGTTTCTTTAAATATAGTGATATTTATATTTTCATAATAATATTAAAACAGTAAACGTCCACACAAAATATAACCGAAAAACTAATATCACAAAGTTTAATTTGAACTATTCTTGATGAGTTCAGATATTGTATATATATGTATGTGTTTGTTCAAGTTTAGTGGGGCATTTACCAGACGTAACGCAAAAAGTGATGGGTTTAGAAAACCGATGTATAGGAGACAGTATGAATCATAGAAGGGGGATGACGCCTATCAGAATTTTCTGACTCGGTCATCTGTGAAGTTTTCCCATTAGTCTGCTTCCTAATGGTCTCTACAAAATTTGCTCTAATAAAATCTATAATAATAAAGTTTATTATTAATTGTTCTATCACAATGATTAATCGATGACTGTGAACTTATTTTTTCTTAAAATTATATTGCCATGTGGTAAGTTCACCATTACTTTTAATGTAAATATTATTCAAATGTTATATAATTTATCAGTTTTTGAAATGAGATAATAATATGTCACCTTTAATTTATTCGTGGCATTTTATATTGTCTCCTGCTTTGTTTAGCTGTTAAAGCATCGTACTTTAAATTAATCGAGGAATGTTTTTAAATAAACCTCTAATTCAAAAGTATTCCTCAGAGGTCTAATTTTTGGAAAAACGCTTGCTTGTGTCCAAAAAGTATCTCACCTAAAAACATATAAACCTGAAAATATTATTAAGTGAAATTTTATATTTTTTTCACGTTTGGATATTACCCAAGCAATAAGACATTTAATTCTCACATTTATATACTACATACAGGGTGAGTTTTAAATGCGTAGTTATATTTTAACCCTCAATATATTTCGTCGTGTACAATTGATTCGCACTGTAAAAAAAAATTTTTTTGAACAAAAAAAAATGTAATTTATGATAATTTTTTCGTCCTCCAGCAACTGACATTTTGATAGTCACTGGATAACTTTGTAAACGCCATTCACAGAAATGACGTACCTGAAGGCAATGTTGCCACTGACAGAGTTCGTCATTGCAATTATCCTAACTCATGAATTGCAAATTTTGAATTTTTAAAAAAATTATTACCCTTTTGTCACGGATATTTTGAGACGATATTAGACTTATTTAATATCAGTGTAGACGCCGCATCAAAACAAGTGTAATAATTTATAAAACATTGAGCTCCTTTTTAAGAAAGCACGATATCTATACGCACTGGCCGAAAAAAAGAAACAAACCTCAAGGCGGCCAAGACGCGATTGATTAGTCATTTGTGGAAAGCGACACTTGTCACTTGTAGCTTGCTCTTAAAATAAAAGGTGTTAAAAGTATCTGTTTATCTATTTTTCCTTGCAAAATTAGGTAATCCTGACACTTTTTTTTTATAAATAAACAGAACTCGTCACGTCACGTATGCACCAAATATTAAAAATATGCAATACTTTTTCTGTGTATTTTAAATTATTATTGTTTCTAATTTATGGTTTAAGTTTAATATGGTTCATTTCTGAGTCATGAGTCAAAGATGAAAATAATCATTTTAAAAAGACGCATTTACTTTAAAAGAACGGAAAAGCAGATTTGTTTACTTACCGAATACAACAGTTACTACATGAACATATTGACGTTTGGATAGCATTCCATAGCCGTTTTGCTTGTCTAGCATTTTCATCTATTTGAAAATATGCCTTTAGCATATCCAGCATTAGAATAATAAAATTATTCGCTATGGTTAATCACTACTTTTCACAAAATGAACTACCATAGAAACAAATTATAAATAATAACTTTCGGTAACATAGTAACTCAACTTCGAATCACAAATTTAATCACTAATACCGTTATTAATAATTTTTTTGTAAATGCTAATGCAGACAGGTACGCGAACATTCGCGAACTATCAATAACACTGATTTTTACATGGGGTGTAGTGTTGCCAGATGTGTGAGATTTTAATGTAGGTTATAAATTTCATTATAAATAAATCATGATGCTTTTCAAAAAATTTTTATTGACCTAACTGATGGTAAATTTAGCTAACTGAGCATTGAAAAAACGGGTCTTACCATCGCAACAGAAACAACAGAAAACAGCAAAAACAGCTTGCACAACTAGCGCTGTTTACGCGAGGTTCCGATTTATAAAGATCTATGTACACGGTATAAAATTTAATTTAGTTTACACTTTTTTAGTGGAAGAACTGACGGAGGTCGGGGCTAACGACCTAAAGTTGACTTTTTTATTAACTTTTGCTAATATTGGTGTAAAGTGGTAGAAATTTTTAAATAATAGTTTTATTACTTAGAACAGTGCAGGTACACAAGGGAAAATAATGGTATAAATACTATGAAAATGATATGTCTGGCAACACTGATTAGGTACGTGGTTAGATGTTTGATCATAGGTTACATCTCCCCGTTAAAGTATGGAATATTTTGCGCGTATGCCATTATTATTGCATTTAAATGCCGCTATTTAGCATTGTTTTAATAAAGGTGATACCCTGAAATATTCTAGTCTTTTAAAACTTTTTTATCAGCGTTAGAGTTACGTCCGCAAAAAAATAGCTGCTATTTTTTTTGCACTATTTTCAAATGAAAATAAAATGATTTTATTAGTACTATAAATTTTGTTTTGCAAACAATTTTAATTTCAATTGAAAATAATAAATTTTTCGGTATTAAAATAAGCCAGGGGTCGGGAAAAAGGGAACTTACATACTACAGTTAAGAAACAGACTCTCATTCAATATATGTACATTTATTCTACACACTAATAATTATTATTTACACTTTATACACACCTTAGTACCTACAACTTATACTACAACGGTCTTAACCTACAAGCGGTCTTATTCTACAAGCGGTCTTATACTACTACGGTCTTAACTACGGATAAGCGGGGCAGTAAGCGGGCGGTCAAGCGGTGCGATACGGTAAGCCGGTGAACGAAGCGGTGAAATGGTAAGCAGCGATAAATTAATCGGTCATAAGCAGACGGCGGACGGATACCAGGAGGGGAAGCAAGCGCCAATACAAGCAAACTATGCCTATCTATAGCGGTTATTTATTATCGCTTGGCTGATGGATGGTTCCGGTCTTATCATATGCCAAAGCTAGTATCTCCAAGGCGCCCTGCCAAAGAAAACGGACTCAGGCGGCCTGGAGGGTACGCGGTTGAATGCGGTTACGGTAAGGGGGGGGAAAGGAGTAACAAGCCTAACAGTGGCGAATTGATGATGATGACGACGGGATGGTCAAACTCCAAACTACCCTGCAGAATTTTTACGTGCTCAGGTAGCCCGGGGGACCCGCGGTTACGGACGATACCTCCAAGTCACCCTGCAGAATTTTTACGTGCTCAGGTGGCCTGGCAGGCACGCGGTTACGGAAGTACCTCTAAGTCACCCTGCAGAATTTTTACGTGCTCAGGTGGCCTAGAGAACACGCGATGGCAACTGACAGTACCTCCAAGTCACCCTGCAGAATTTTTACGTGCTCAGGTGGCCTGGAGGGCACGCGGTATAACGCGGTTCAAGTTGGAGGGGGGGGAAGGAGTGGCAAACCGAACAGGTGCAAATCTAAGACGGCGACGGTAAGGCCAAAACTCCCAAGCTACCCTGCAGAATTTTTACGTGCTCAGGTAGCCCGGCGGACCCGCGATAACGGACGATACCTCCAAGTCACCCTGCAGAATTTTTACGTGCTCAGGTGGCCTGGCAGGCACGCGGTTACGGAAATACCTCTAAGTCACCCTGCCAAAGAAAACGAACTCAGGTGGCCTAGAGGACACGCGGTATCAAATGCTAGTATCTCCAAGTCACCCTGCATAATTTTTACGTGCTCAGGTGGCCTGGAGAACACGCGGTGTAACGCGGTTTAACGCGGTTCTAATTCCAACCTTCGGCCGCTCTCCCGTTCTAGGGAAGGATATGAGGCGGATACGTCTTAGCGCTCGCGGTTCATAAACTCTAAATAAAGCCCGGAAAGTACTCACCAGCCAAGTAATACCGATTATTTACCAAACCTTTATCAAACCTTGCTACCTACTTCCGGATCCTGGGCTGGCTTCCTCTCTGGAGCGGTCGGTGTCGGCACGTCTGGACGGTACGGGCGGCAGCAACGGACTGTTCTCGGATGCTCTGAAAAATCCTCAAGCTACTAAACTCTGCCAAAAAGCAGAAGTAGGATGAGCGCGGTAGTCATGCGCGAAATATTGCAACTACGTCACCGTTTATCGACTTAGAAAAATTCGCAATTACCTTTGTATACCTATGTACCTCTATACTCACAAGTTTACTTACTGTCCAAGTCGGCGTGGTGCTTCTAGTGGCGGTCAGACGGGAACTAATTTAATTGTAAAAATCCTCATGCTACTAAACACTGCCAAAAAGCAGAAGTAGGATGAGATACGGTAGTCATGCGCGGTATATTACAACTACGTCACCCGTTTATCGACTTAGAATAATTCTGCATGAAATTTAAATACCAATATATCCTTATACTCACGAGTTTACTTACTGTGCTGATCGGCGTGGTTCCTCGGTTGGCAGCTGGACGGCAACTAATTTGATTGTGTTCAGTCTCGGGCTCCTTCACGGTAATGCGCGCTTCGCATTTCGCGATTCGCGTACTGCCCGCACCTTGGCATATTTGGAATGTTCATAAAAACGTATCAATACTACCTATCGTTAATTAATAATTAAACTGTTATTATTTACAAGCGCAGTACTATAATGGATAAAATATTTTTCAAACAGACAAATAACACCTAGCTACCTAACTTAACTTAATAAAATAAAATCACTTCGTTACACCTACTGTAACAAAACAAAAAAAATTCTACCCTTAGGAATAGATATCGTCCAAGCCATTGAGCATGTGACGTCAAACCCAATTAGCAAGTACGGGAGAAACGATTTCTGCGGGAGCTGTTATGATACAACAGGTATTGAATTCGATTTCAATCCCAAGGTCAATTCTACTTTTCCTAGGATCATATCGAGATCCAACTCGAACGTCTATTGTATTGAATCTAAACATGCGCACTGTGAAGTTTGTTTTATAACCAATAAATTACAAACTTTCTATTTTGTGGCCGAGTGGCTGTTAAACTTAATTTATTTAAAATAAAAATATGTAGTGATAAATCATAGTTTCCAGCAAATCAAAAACATCAGCTGAAAAAAAGACACCTGCGCCCCAAGATGACAGTTAACAGCTGGCAAAAAATGTTAAAATTTCAAAACGGGATTTCAAATCAATTTAGATACTGTTCATGAAAACGTTGAACGATATTGAACTGAAGTCGATTTCAATACTCCATAGAAACGTAGTAAATATCTAACTAGATGTTTTTGATGTCGCATGTCACATATAGTTTTGATTATTACATAGGGGGAAAATAATCAATTCAACCCCCCCCACACACACACACACGCACGCACCCACACACGCACCCACACGCGCGCACACACGCACCAACACACGCACCCACACACGCACCCACACACGCACCCACACACGCACGCACGCACACACGCACACACACACACACACCCACGCACGCACGCACGCACGCACGCACGCACGCACACACACACACACACACACACAAACACACACACACACACACACACACACACACACACACACACACACACACACACACACACACACACACACAAAATGTGGAACCGCTTCACTTTTACTTTTTGTGGAGTTGCTGTATTCGAACCATTTTTACCGAGTTCAGGCACAATCACCTGATATTTTTCTTACTTCTGAAGAAGTTTTTGTCGATGTTTACAAGGAATCAACACAGTAAAACATTAAATCATTCTTTTACATATTTTATAATGTATCATAAATCGCTGCATCCCAGATATTTCAGAATATCAAATTTATTTATGTTCAAATTTATCGAACTACTCTATTTTGTCGAGTTACAATCATTCACCGCTAATGGGAAATATGTGTTTCATGACCGAACAACAATGCAGTTCACTTTATTACTGGTTGTTAATGTGTTAATAATAAGTGCACCTAAAATAAATTCCAAAGCGATATTCCGTATTGATTAATGATTAATTCAACGTGAATTTTATTTATGTTTATAATTTCAGGCATTTTTACCGTTATGGTAAATGTAAAATATGAATTGGGGTGTAATCGGTGGGATAACAAAGTAATTAACTTAAATGGTATAGTTCCGTAGGCCTCTAAGTGAACAACGGAACAGCTGCAAACATCATTGTTTTAAATTAATTGCTCCTCCTCAGTGTAACGCATATTTTTAGCAATAATAATGGGTTCTTAATACAATGGGGTTCATTGTGCATAGTGTATATTTTAATTTTATCGTAAATTTTGAAAGGGTTGTCATTTCCTTCCCCAACAAACAACAGCCGCTCTTTTAAGTCGTGTACATCATAATACTGACGTAGTTTTCCACGAAACATCAAAACACCATATACTGCACTCGACAAGCGTTTCGCCAACCAAGTTGGCATCATCTGGAGATGATTAAAACTTTTGATCATGGAAAACTACGTCAGTGTTATCTTCACATCAAACCTCAGGGTGTATACATCATCTTTTATTTGTAATAGCTACATCGCGGGAAACCTTATATGTACTATAAGATTGAAATGTATTGACGATCCAGTTTGATGACAAAATGGACAGAGTCGAAAAAAAAAATTATGTGCTCATTCTGTTTTAGTTGTAAGCCACTAGGGTTTGTTTATTTTTAAAAACCGAGTTTAAAAACTGGTTTTTTGTATAAATTTGTAAAATTCGAAAACTGGTTTTTAAATGAAAAACCAGTTTTCGATACCAGAATTAATTTCTAACAATTAATTCATTATTTAATTAAAATCGTTAACATATTTGACTTGAAAATGCCTTGGACACAACCATATTGTAGTAACAGTTTACTGTAAAACTAGTCTTCATGAGTCAGGCGAATGTTTGATATGAAAATCCCCTAATGCATTCTGTTATACTTAGAGCTCAGACGAAGGTATCGGTTTCCAGTAACAGCTTTTATGCAGACATAATAATATATTGTAAACACCTTCTAAAATATTCCCGAATAGAAAATCAGAAATTTATGTAACACGATTTTACTGTGTGAATTATATACATTTTTTTTTTGTAATAATTTGAAAACCAGTTTAACCGATTTTTTTTGGAATACTGGAATTCGAAAACTGGTTTTTTCAAAAGTCAGTTTTTATATAAACCCTATAAGCCACCAACTAGACTTGGTCTACTGACAAACAGTAGATAATAAAATCAAGAGCGACAAACGCTTTATACAAAATGAACTGACAAGTAGTAAAATGACAAACGTTTTGTTTATAATGAATATATACGACAAACGCCTTACATAAAATAATGATAATAATAAAATTCGAGTAAGATCGAATGTCGAAGAATGCACTATTAACTATAAATAAATATAAAATACAAAGAAACTGTATATAATACAGGACATAAAAACAATAACCTAAATCGCATCATTGCCACTTTATCAAATAACACCATTTCAAATAAATATTCACTTAAAATGAAAATAGTATCATACCCGAAATAATTCATTAGTCTAACTTATTAAGCTTAAATATAGTGCTATCATTCTACTTACTTAATAAGTATTTGTACGCCCTGTGTCGGAGATATTCACTAAGAATATTTATTGAATCGTATAACATCCACAAGAACCGAAGGACTTGTTATTATTCACCACTAACTATGGCACATGTATCACTGCACGTTCAGGAAAACGATCCAAGTCGTACATGCTGCTGCGTCAGGCTGTCTGTATTTTTCTCATCGTTGCACGAATTCCCCACTAGTTTTCTGACATGGACTTGTCATATTTGCCATAGCAACGACATCTCAGTTATCTTACTCCTGTGAATAAATGTAAAGTACTGCCCTGTTTTAAGTATAATTACCAAACAAAAAGTAACTCATACTATATTAAGAAGAATATGTAATATATTATTTTCAATATTTAATAGATTTCTTACACTAGATGCCAAGAATAACTACGATTACATTCTAAGGCTCACAAATTCATCATATTCTGGCATTAGATGAACTAAAAATCCAAAATGTAAAAAGAGCCTTACCTTCCGTCTTTTACAAGATGCTTTATGTATTCACATTTCTAATTTGCTAAAGTAAAACGATGACTTTTATTAGAGAAATACACTCACTGAATTTCTTATGTTGAAGCTTTCAGAGGATATTATTTTTAAATTGAAATTTTGTAACATCGTGTGTGGAACGATTAATTCCTATTGGTCAATTCACGGACATGTTCAAGACCGGAACTAGGGGTGCTTAGCACCCCTACGGATTGTACATCTCTGCGTCTCGTCTAAATAAGCTTTTAAGTTTTTAAACTTGCTTTTTGATATTTAATTTTTCCTAAACTGTTTTCTAAATCGTGATTATATAGCTTAAAAAATATGTCATGGTAATATTCAGATAAACGTAAATATTTCCCAAAACGACAAGGTCGCATTAACAATTGAATTGCTGAAACATAATTTGTTTATGAATTTTGGCGCAAGTTATAAAATAGATCTTTAAATTTAATTTTTTAAAAAGAAATATTTTATTTAACACGAGTTAAAGTAAAACGCAAGTGTACGATACAATGCTGTTTTAATAACTAACTTACAATCATAATAAAGTTCTACAGTTGAAAATAATGCAAATAGATAAAGAGGTATCAAATTCCATACGTAAGCATAAATGTGTAATTATACAACGTGTAACTCCACCATCCCTTGAGTGGAACCTAGGGTAGATTCAAGTTGTTTGGGGGTTGCTCTGCCAGGTCTGGGGTGTTCGTGGCAGTTCTTCTGTCTTTGGCTGATCTACGTTTTAAATAAAGCCTGTAACCAAAAAATAGACACATTGCAAAAATTACAGTATATAATACAATTGTCCAAATGTTAGGTCCATGGAAAATGGGCAAATCTTCATATTCCGATAGGTCCTCTTCAAGTTTCATTAGGCTTCTCTTGACGTCTTGATTGTTGTCTAATAAAATATTTTCTAAACTGACTGCCTGAAGGGCTTTACTAGTTTTCAAGTTTGTTTTGAAATCAAAAGTTGGAATGTCTAATAATTTGACTTTATTTAAGGAGTCTTGATTTTTTAGAGTGATATTATTAAATTGCAAATAACAATTATCTGATATAGTGATAATAAATGTTCCTTGAATAATCTGATTATTAAAATCATTTAAACAATGAGTCTGAATTTTTGTTTTGCTAATTAGAACAAGTATCCATGTGTTCTTGTTGATCTTCGTGAAGATGTTCTTCGTTAGTTGAAATCTGGTAGGCTTGCAGGACGTCATATTTCTATATGCATTTAACAGTTGGATTATACAGGGCGATTCTTCATTACTAGGGAGTAAATTATTGTTTTCACATATGTAACTTTCGTCCTCCATAATTTTACAATTTTTTGGTATTGTGTAAAATTGCTCGGAGATTAGGAGGGAATTATATGTGGGGATGATAAGTTGATAAATATTTGAACTAGGTAAGAGAATAGGTAATGAATATATTCTTACGAAGTTATACAGGGTGTCAGAAACTAGCGGTACCTCTATTAAAAATATTATTTGTGTCTTAATAGAATAGGCTTTTATTGATATGAGATTTTCGAATGTTGGTATATTCTGGAGTTGAGGTTCCAGTGGAAATTTATATGGATATATTTCTGGTTTAATTTCGATTAACTCATCCATAAGTTCTTTGGGCGTTAAAATGTTCGAATGCATGAAATTTAATTTTGCGAATGATACAGCTGTTTGTATATTTGTTAAAACCCGTATCATTTCGTTCAAAGAGTTTATCATTTCTATAAGAGTGACATGCATATGATGTAGTTTCTCTCTCATAAAATTTTTTGCGTTCAAATATTCTGTAATTTGATTGATTTTTCGCTCTAATGTATATTGATTGTGTATTAATCCATCGATAGTTTTGTTAAAATTGTTTAGTGCTCTTGTGGTAAGCGAGATGGCTTCTTTTTCGGTCTTTATTATTTTTTCTTTGATTTTTCTTGAGTTCTTCAATTTTTGTGTGAAATTGTTTTGCATCTTCTGCGTCCATATTACCAGTTATTAATTTAATTGCACTACCCAGGGCATTTATTAATCCACGTTTACTTCTAGGTGCAGTTGGTATCAGTTCTTCTATTATTTCAGTCACTTCTTTTATTTGATGTTCTATTACAGTTCTGAAATTATGAGTTTCTACGTTGTAGTTTTGATCGGATGTTTTATAAGCTAATTCTAACTGATTTTTAGTAGCAACTAATCTTTCGAATTCTTCTAAAATAAGCGATAAATTGTATATTTGCGTAAGCGTCCATTTATTCTCAATTATTTTTGCGTTTCCTACTTTAAGCGGTAATAATCCTACATTTTCTTTAATTTCTTGTATATCAACTATAGCCGTTACTGTGCTGATGGTGATGGCGGCGATCCTGAAACAGGACGACTAATATCAGCTAAATGTACTATTTTGTTCTTTTTATTTTTTAAATGTTCTATTTTACATTTATTGTGTTCTAGTAATTTTATTATTTTCCAAGGTCCTGTAAAACGTTTAACTGTTTTATTTCTATTATAAATCCGAGTATATATCGTGTCTCCTACTTTAAACACAGTGTCCTCCTTATTTTGTTTTTGGACTCTCTTTGTTTTTTCTTGATGTAATTTGTCATGAAGTTTATTATAAACTTCTTCCATGGTTTTAACATGCTTGTTCACCAAATCTTGGTAGTATTGCTTTGTGTACAGCATATCAAAAGGGTTTCTTGAGGCGGTGTGTCCTAGCACTGTTTCTAGAGGTGTTAACCCCGTTGATGTATGTATAGTATTATTGTAAGCAATAATGGCTTGTTGTATTCTGTCATCTGCCGATCCATCTAATAATCTATAATGTTCTAGCAACGTTGAGTGCAGCCGTTCAATCAACGCATTCGATTCGTGGTGTCTTGGAGTCGTTACATGTGTTTTAATTTTATGTGCTTCTAGGAATTCTTTTACGACTGAGTTAGAAAATTCTGAACCTCCATCACAGGTGATTTGTGTGGGCGATCCATAGTGTTTAATGAAATCGAATAGTTTTTCTGCTATTTCTGTTCCATTTTTCCCTAATATTTTATAAGCCTGAGCTAATTTTGAGAATGAATCAATTATCGTTAAATATGAATTGCCATCCACTACGAAGGTGTCTATGTGTAAATTTTCAAAAGGTTTTAGAAATGTTTGTGTCAACAAATCTTTAATGGCAGGTGTATGTCTTTCATACTTGCTACTACGACATTTTTCGCAGTTATTTATATATCGTGTCACATCATTTTGAAGGTTTTGCCAATAATATTTATCTTTTAATCTTGTTAATGTTTCTGAAATGCCTCGATGGTTCGTTTTACTTTCATGGTAATTTCTAATAGCCTGTAATCTATCTTCCATTGGTACATTTATTACCTTTTTTGTGCATCTAACTAGTTTAGGTCCACTGTCTGAGAAATTGTCGACATAAACTTTAGTAAAGTCTTGGTACATTTTTTCTTGGTCAAACCACATATGGTATGTTTTCTTTCCTGTTGTGTACTCTTTAAGAAAGTTTAGGATAATATTATAGTTCTCATCTTTAGGAATTTGTGTTTCGATAAAGTCTTTACCCTCTAGCCTGTTTCTTTTTGTACGAATTCGGTTTCCAAATCCTGTAGTGACAATTATTTGATTTGGTTTCGAATTTATTATACTTTCTACAATTTCTATGCTTCTGGTGGGTTCATCATTAGCGGTCGTATGTGCAGTTTGTGTGATATTTTCTAGGTCTTGTATTATTCTATCGATTTCTTCATTTTCGAGTTCGATATTGGGATTGTCTGTAATATCTGAAATATCTCGTAAGGCATTGGCAAGATCAATATCATCGATTTGTGGTATTATTGATACATCATCTGTGTCTTTGCTGGTATTTTGTACGGTCATTGGGTGAACGGTTATTCGTGATAGGGCATCTGCAATTACGTTTTGTGATCCTTTTTTATAGATTACTTCAAAATCGTATTCTTGAAGTTTAATTTTCCAACGTGCGAGTTTACTGGCCGGATCTTTAAGTGAAAACAACCAAGTCAATGGGCGATGGTCGGTGTAAATTTTAAATCTTCTCCCAAATAAATAAGGGCGGAAGTGCTTGCAGGCCCAAAGTATGCAATATAGTTCTTTTTCCACGGTGCTGTACCTGGTTTCGGTGTCACTTAAGGTTCTGGAAGCGTACGCCACTGGTTTGTCATTTGGCGGCACCCCCTGACTTAGGACGGCACCAAGTGCCATATTGCTAGCATCAGTAGTCAGGTTAAATTCCTTACTAAAATCAGGAAATTGAAGTATTGGGTCATGACATAAAATTTTTTTACATTTGTTGAAAGCTGTAACAAATTCTTGAGTATGTTCAATTTTGGCTCCTTTTTTTAAACACTTTGTCAACGGTTTGGTTAATTTTGCAAAGTCTCTGATAAATTTTCTATAATAGCCTAGCAACCCTAAAAAAGGATTTTATTTCTTTTGTGGTACTAGGTATTGGGTATTTTTCTATAACTCTGATTTTTTTCGTTATTTGGTTTTATTCCTTGTGGCGTTATAATGTGTCCTAAATAATTAACTTCAGTGCGTAAAAACTCGGACTTATCTAGTTGTACCTTAAGGTTGGCAGCTCTTATTCTCTCGAATACTTTTCTTAAGCGTCCTATGTGTTCTTGCAATGAAGTTGAGAAGATTATTATATCGTCTAAATATACCATACATTGTTGTTCAGTTAATCCTCGTAGTATATGATTCATTGTACGTTGAAATGTGCTTGGACTATTTCGTAGGCCAAACGGCATCCTTAAAAATTCGAAGTGTCCTTGAGGTGTTGAAAAGGCAGTTTTCTCTATACTATTTTGGTCGACTAAAATCTGATGAAATCCACTCGCAAGGTCGAGTGTCGTAAAGTAGTTGGCTCTGCCCAATTTGTCCAGAATATCTTCTATATTGGGAATTGGAAATTTGTCTTCGATGGTTTTCTCATTCAGCTTGCGGTAATCAATAACCAGTCTCCATTTTCTCTCATTTGATGCATCTAGTTTCTTGGGTACCACCCATATTGGAGATGACCAGGGTGAAATGGACTCTCTAATTATATTTTGTTCTAACATACTGTTTATTTGTTTTTTCACTTCATCATTGTGAATTGGTGGTAGTCTATATGATTTTGTGTATATTGGTTTTTCGTCTGTTGTTCTTATAACATGATTAATTTCTCCGGTGTAGCTTAATGGTATTTCTTTACAGTGAAATATGTCGCGAAATTCGTAACAGAGTTTTCTTATTGCATCGTATTCTTCCTGATTGGTATGATCTAACCTAAGATTTTTTAAATTTTGTTTTAGAATGTTATCATGATATGTGGGTGGCTGACATGGTTCTTCTTGATGGTTTATTTCGATATTTTCTTCTATTTCTAAGAGATTGAATGGTTCCTTAAATTTTATATCTAAATTGTGATTTGAGGTATTTAAAATTGTAGTAAAGCATTCATAATTCTTTGACGTTACAAGACAAGAAGGAATTTCGAGTCCATTTTTAAATTGCATATGGTTTATATATCCTTTGTCGGTATTTATATCGGTTGGTATTTTTATTAATTTTTCACATCTTGGTGGAATTCTGTACTGATATTCCATTTGTATACCAGGTGTCCCATCTTGCAAGCTTTTCAATGGTATTCTTGCATATGGCGTAATTAATTCATTTTTCGTAAGGTCGATGTTAGCTTGAAGTTTTTTGTAGAAAATCAATTCCTATTAGTCCATCATATTTAGGGTTAAAATCGAATAAATGAAATTTTTTGCTGTCCTTCAACATTAAAAAGATCCCAAACAGGTATAGTAATACTATGTTTATGTAGACTTTGTTGATGTGCTGTGTTTATTACAAAAGGTGTTTCCTCGATATAATTTTTGTAGTAATTTTGTGCGAGAATTGGTTTTATTAGTGTTTTAGTTGATCCGGTATCCACTAGAAACTTTGCTTCTAATTCGGGTATGAAAATAACTGGAAGGTTATTATTATTGTCGATGTTGTTTAGTTCTACGTTGGCATTTGTGAGGTTGTGGCTTCCCGAAAATTTTGATAATTTTCATTTCGATCCATCTGTACTTCTTGTACAGTCGTTTCTTGCGATTCTTTTTCAAAATTTTCATATGTATCTTCCTGGTATTCATTAGGGTTTTCATTTTCATAATAACAGATATAATTTTCAGGTATATCGTTTTCATAATTTTCTTCTGGATAATTTTGGTTTTCTTGGTAATAAAGTTCTTCTGAAGTAAAAGTAGGTCGTGGTTGAAATTGTCTTCGTAAATTCGAAGAAGGATTTATTTTTTTTGTATTACCTGAAGATGTGTCCATTGGTGTAGGTTTCGGAAATACTTTGTTGGGATTTGGCTTAAAAACATTAGTATTTCTTGCATTAAACTGTGATTGGAAATTTTGATTATTATGATTTATCGATTGATTGGGAAATCTGTAGTTCCAAGGCAACCTTTGTGATTGGTTTGATTGATAATAATTTGGAAAATAATTTTGTGGCTGATTTGATTGCATATAATTTGGAAAATAATTTGGTTGTCGCTGAAATGTATTAAAATTAGAATATGTTGGTGGTTGCGTTGTAGAATGATTTCTATTAACTTGAGGATGTCTTGCTATGGGTTTTTGATTATTTTTCTGTGCATTACTATTCATTGCTGTAAAGTGATTTCTTACATAAGAATAGTTTTCTTCCTCCATAGTCATTCGGAGTGCTTCTTCAAGGGTTGTTGGAGACTTGCACCTGAGTATTCGACTTAACTCGGGATGTATTCCTTTGAGAAATGTTTGTAATGCAATATCACTAAACATTGTGGTTTTATATATTAAAATGGCTGGTACTTCTGTGATTGCGATTTTTGAGATAATTAAATCTCTAAGATCTTTACATCTTTCCCCAAATTCTAGAGGTTTTTCATTGCGTTGTTGGGTCAAAGTTAAAAGTTCTGTTGTAAGAGTATTTTCTGTACGTTGGTCTCCAAATCTTCTTCTTATTTCTTCTTTAATTTGTTCCCATGTGATGATTGGATTTGTTGCTATTATTGCTTGAGCTGGGCCGACGAGTTTATTTTTAATTGCTTGAAATAAGGTGGCATTGAAAACTTCATCAGTTGGTTTTTTCAATCGGTCAATTGTTGCTTGAGCTGTCGTTACAAAAATGCCTACAGTTCGTTGATCACCATTAAAAGTTGGAACAGAGTCGATGTGATCTCTAAATGTTGCCATGATTCGTTTTTGTTGGATATTTTCGGTGTTTCCCGTCGATAATATAGTGCTGTTTAATATGTCCGTTATTTGATCAATGTCTGTCATAAGTTTAAATATTATTTATAATTATTATTCGGTGCAGTGGGAAATAACTTTATTTTAAAGCTATGCCACTGATTATAGAATATTTAAGGGCTTATGTAAGCGGAGAGGTTATTGAAAAAATAATTTTTTAGGAAATAAATTTGAGCAATTTTACTCACCAAATTTTTATCATGTCCACTTCTTTTTCCTATGTAAATTTTCTTATAACTAAAGTAGAGGTGTAGCTGAAATCTTGAAATAATCCTTATGATTTTGTTGTGAAATGTTGTTTTTTCTTAATCTACGGTGAAGCTTCGGAGATTTTTATCCTAGTCTTCTTTTGAACCAGATGACGATTTGAGTCTTCTAGGCTCTGAGCGGTTTCTTGCAGCGAAAAGGTGTCTTCGGATGGTTAATCACTGAACTGAACGTGAAATCGATATGCACTCGATACACAAATCACAGTAATCACTGAACTGAATGTAAAATCGATGCACTCGATACACTCCACCCGTCCGACTCGAAAGACTGCGCCAGTTATAAAATAGATCTTTAAATTTAATTTTTTAAAAAGAAATATTTTATTTAACACGAGTTAAAGTAAAACGCAAGTGTACGATACAATGCTGTTTTAATAACTAACTTACAATCGTAATAAAGTTCTACAGTTGAAAATAATGCAAATAGATAAAGAGGTATCAAATTCCATACGTAAGCATAAATGTGTAATTATACAACGTGTAACTCGCATTATCAATTACATGAAGAATAATATATATTTTCTCGTAAAAACTCTCGGTTTAGTAATCGTTACAAAAACTAGTTGTTTATTGACAAACCTACTTTAAAAGTCATAGTGTTGACAATGAAAAATCTAAAATAGAATGTGGTTGGACTACCGCTAAATTAAAATCTGTGATTGAAATTGATCCATTTCCAAATATTTACAAACTGCTACAAGCAGTTCTTACATTGCCTGTGAGTTCCACCACATGTGAGTGGTCTTGTGCAATAAAATAGTAAAGAATTGGTTAAGGTAGATTGAAAAAAGAAAAATATATAGAATTTTAACCAAAATATCAAAAACGGCGTTATAGTATTATAATACATATAATATTTTCTTTAAGTTGTCTTCGAGTCTGCTATTAAAATATAAATTTTTAACGCTTGAGGTACAATATGACTCAAATCAATAACAATTTATTCACATGTTAGAATTATAATATTTCTTTTCCGAGTCCACTCCCCCGGAGTCAATCAAACATCTACGTGTTACAAGTACCCCGTTCTATCCGAATGATTAAAACTTATTTTAAGCTTAAAAATTAAACTCCTTAATACTGCTTTGCACTTATAACATCACACAAAATATAAAGTTACAATCAGTAAAAATTAATAATGAAATCATTAAAATGTCAAAATTGATTCCTCCTTTTTGACTACCTAATTAAGAAAAAATATAGTAAAGAGTGAGCAGCACAGCATTCTGCGTTTAATTATTAATAACGAGGTATTTGGAGTATTCTTTTTTAGTCTCATGTTAATTAATAAACAAGATTCGTCCAAGAATGCAATAAAAATTTTTAATTCTTTTTCCCCGAAATTGTACCTTTTTTCTTCTTTCTATCATTGTGTCTCTTCTGGTGGTACCACATTCACCAAATTTAATGTGTCACCCAAAATGTTGCTGACAAACTTAACTGCCAAATTCTTACAAAAAAATATATTCTTGATGAAAGATTATAAATCAACTATATCAAGCGTATAAAATGTGTTTTCCAAGTACTTAAATAAAGCTGATGTAAACTGAAATTTTTTACGCATTTGACCTCATAAAATGGGGTTAGGATAAATTTAACAGTTTGACGTTTGATTTAGTTACAAAAATATCAATGTCAATAAGAAGAACTATATTAAAATATGTGACATGAATTATTATTGACGGGATCGAAGGACGCTGATAATTAATTATCAAAAAATTTTTATGAAACATTTCAAAGTACGTTTTTAAAATTAAATTGAAGTAAGTGAAGAATTAAACAGAATGATTTTTTTAGATCAGGATGATATACTGGTATAAGAAAGTTATGTACTGGCCACATCAGATATTTGTATATATTTTATTTATTGCAATTGTCTTACAATTAAAATCAGAATCTGCACTAAACTATTTTATTTCTCAGGCTTTAGCATCAACTATTACTTTATTTTCAGTGATTGTAATATTAAATTTAATAGAATTCTTCTCCAAAATTCTAATTTTTGTTTAATAATTTTTTTAAATTCAGCATTTTTGACAAAAATAAGAGCATAACTTAAGTAATTTGTCGACAAGTTTTTGGTAATTTTCAATGAAATTACAAGTAAGATTTTTTGGCAAGAAATTAAGATACCGTCAGATTTATCCCAATATTTCATGATATCATGTATTTTTTAGGACTTACTTAATATAGTGGGTCTGATTTACAATATTTTGTCTAGAATTTTTTTTCTAGCATTAAAGATAAAAAATTTGGGGTCCCGTAGACATCTTTCCAACAGGCATATTTCATCAACAAACATCCTTTTGCTTGGCCTCTTCAATATGTATACCAAATTTGAAAGTTTTACCTCAAAAACTGTAGCTGTTTTCGAGTTTTTAAATCACCTTTTTCGTCATGATTTATGTAGAAATGCATTTTTTTTAAATTTTTTTTGTGTAATGCATACCTTCTTCATTTGAGAGATGAATAAATAATCGAGCACATACATTTATCCCAGAACTGTTGACAAGATAAGTGTATTTTCAAGCTGATTAGGCAGTATTTTTCATGTGATATGTGAAAAAGGGAATGACTATAAAACAATAATTATATTTTTTCATATACAGTGTGTCTCACTTAAGAGTGTAACAGCGTAATAATTCTTTTGTTTTTTTGTCCGATTTAAATCAAACTGGTCTCAAAAGATAGAGGTCACCAAGGTCTATTTAAGACCACAAAATCACTTTCCATCTTTAAATGTAAGGCCATATACGATACTAAATTATATGAAAAAAAATAAAAAAATCATAGTAGGCATTTTTTAATCAAAAAATTTTATTAACAAAACTTGTTCGAAATCATTCAAAAACCTTGAATCCGAAGTTTAGTTAAATTCTAAAAAGATGAGGTTTTGATAAAAAAAATCATTTTAGGCATTTTAATAAAAAATTATTTCTAAATAAATTTTTTTGAAACACAATTTACACAAATGAATAATAAATATAACCAAAAGAATTAAATATTATGTTCTATCAAACCTCCATCAGCCCTAATGCATGCCTCAATTCGCTTTCTGTTGTTGTTTATATCTTTTCGGAGGGTTGCAGGCGTCATTTCAACGTAAGCTTACCTAATCCGGTTTTCCATTTGTATACTACAAATTCGTGGCTGCGTTTTGTAGACTTCATTCTTTAGAAACCCTCATAAAAACAGTCCAAGGGCGTGAGGTCAGGTGACCTAGGAGGCCAATTAATAAAAGGGCTATTTCTTACAATCCACCTCCGGGGAAAGTTGTCATTTAGCCAATTCCGCACTACCATTGCATTGTGGATTAGGGCTACATCAAGTTGAAATATCAGATTTTTTGTATGCAATAAGGGGCCAGTTTTCAATTTCAATTGAAAATTCAGTTTGCAAAAAAATTAGAAAACGTTCTGCATTTAAATTTCCCATGGCCCAATTATTTGTTCATTCAAATACCGCAAAATACATTCATCTTTTCTGAATACCGGCGTCTACGGTTTAAAACCCAATGAGGGTTTTTAACGGACCAATTTCGAGTATTTTAAGAGTTTACTGTGCTATTAGTTGTAAGTGTCTCTTGATCTGAGAATAAAATAAAAAAAAAAAATTAGGGTTCAAAAACTCTCCCTGACACCAGAAGCAATATTCCAGCCGATTTTCTTCGTCTTCTTCTTCTAATGTATGTAAGAAAACAGGCTTGAAGGGATGTAATTTATTTTGACGGAAGCATCGCCAAATTGTATCCTTGGATACATTTAAAATTGTGGACTTTCTCCTTAGGCTACACCTTAAATTTTCTCTCACAAACTGAAGAATTTCTGTATCTCTAACATGATCCCTCACACGTTGTTCTTGTTTGTTGCACACTTTGCCAGTTCTATTGAATAAATTATTAATTCGTCAAACTTTTACATGGTCTATTGGGGGTCGATCTGGATGCCGATTATTAAATTCTGTAGCAGCTTCTCCCTCGCTGTACGAGAATTAACACCAACTAATTTAACAATTTCCACTTTTTCCGCAGTTGTAAGCATCGGAGTATGCTTATCAAAAGAGAAATTTGGGACTGAAATTTTTTCATCAAAACCTCATTTTTTTTTTTTAGAATTTAACTAAACTTCGGATTCAGGGTTTTTGAATGATTTCGAACAAGTTTTGTTAATAAAATTTTTTGATAAAAAAATGCCTGCTATGATTTTTTTGATTTCTTTCATATAATTTAGCATCGTAGATGGCCTTGCATTTAAAGATGGAAAGTGATTTTGTGGTCTTAAATAGACCTTGGTGACCTCTATCTTTTGAGACCAGTTTGATTTAAATCGGACAAAAAACAAAAGAATTATTACGCTGTTACACTCTTAAGTGAGACACACTGTATATGAAAAAATATAATTATTGTTTTATAGTCATTCCCTTTTTCACATATCACATGAAAAATACTGCCTAATCAGCTTGAAAATACACTTATCTTGTCAACAGTTCTGGGATAAATGCTCATTAAATAATACAATACGTATATCTCATAAATAACAATATCTGTTCATTCGTGTGGTATCAATGATACCTATGCATATTCAGTTATTGTAAACAATAATTTACAACAAAACAAACTGAGTGGAAATTTATGTAAATATTTAGCATTGGAGCAATGCCGAGTAAGCTATAGTTAGTTGTTTTGCTTACATCACATACATCACAACCCTACCGGGATCTTGAAAATCTCTAGGTAATAATTAGTGGTATCTCTTATAAAACTCATTTAACATAATCAAAGCTAGAATTGTGGTGTAATTCACTTAATAACTAAAGTTAAATAGCCATATAACCTTTTTCTAAATATAGACTAATTTAAACTTACATCACATTTTTTTTTCAATTCAATAGTTCAATCGATAGCCATTAATTACGACCAAAGTCGCACAATCCACCAAGACTCTCGTCAATCGAGTATCAATAGAAAGAACTGCTAATATAGAATCAAGTATATATTAACACAAATGTTGTTATTACATTCTCGTATTATATTGTCACGAAGGGAAAAGCAATGACGAAAATGGATCGACGCATTTTTTTATTCAATATAACCCCGTCTTCCTCCAGTTTTAATTGATAGGTATTTTGGGCAACGTGATATAAATGACAGAAGCGAACGTGCCAATTCAGCACGCGGCATATGTACAGGTTTTCCTTCACAATATTTTCCATTTATAATGAACATATAATTTTTTTCATTTCTTTATCTTGTAAACTCCTTAGAGATTTGTTTGAAGAAGGTTGGAGCAGATATAAAATAATTCCATGCTGTTTCAAGAGGGTTCAAAGTTTGGTGGGTGTAACACAAACACTAGCAGTTTTAGTGGTTTTTGAAAGGCAGTTGAACGTTCTAATGAGCGTATTAAGGGGCCTAGTCGGGAAAAAGCTTCGGATAGCTGTGTCACTCTCTAGAAAGTTTTTAAACATGCACCGCTGAATAATTTTGCTCTTGACTATACCTTCACTGGACGTTTTATTCACCGACTTCATTAAGGTGCGATTCCCGATAGAGGTAACACTTCCTTGCTCCACTTGTAGTGACAAAGATACTTATTTAGAAATTTCTTTTTAACCAAATGGTACGCAATAAAAGTTTGAAACTTGCTGAGCATAATTATGAAGATTCATTCTAGACGACATGTATGAATTTTACCTCGAATTTTACCGATTGATATCATAATTCAGGAGCTAATCACGTCCAAATTTAACTTATATTTACAGTATAAATTTTCCTAACATAAAGTGAAAATTAATTAAAATAGACATACATGTACCCTCTAGTACACTTTCAACAACTGATCCTCCAAATTTGGTGTAATTTGACCAAACCGTATGGAAGAAATAAATTTTGAAAAATTACCTTACAAACACTGGTTCGATTAGCCCTCTTAAAACACTGACAATACAATGTTGTCGGCAATAACAGCATATGTAATCACGAATCCACGATTGCACTGTTTTTGCAGGCGTGTGTTTGCCGTACCATTATTAACGTCCACAGATTATACTGCACTCAACAAAAACTACGTAATAATAATAGAAGACTGACTGACTTCAGAATATTGGAAAAATTTTAAGCTTTGCAAAAATATATATGTTAATTCATAGTATCATCAGGAAATATATAAAGACATTTCTATATAAAATAATGACATTTGTATAGTTGGCTATGGAAGATAAGAGCTTCTGACGTTAGTCAAAATTTGATATTCTTTTTCCACCCTGTATTGGTGGATCCACACTAAAAAGTATTAAAGTTTTACAGATATATTCAGAGATAAAATGAGATTATTAACTGTTGAATATATTTTTTATAAATGAATATTTAACTCATATGCGATATATCGAAATATTTCACTAATATGTGTTTTTTTTTCAGGTACTGTTACCATGCATTTAGTTACTACACTTGCCGTCTTGGTATGTACACAATACATCATACATCTCGGTTTTGAAATTATATTTGAAACGAAATAAGAGTCAAAAAGTGTGTGGTAAATATTCTGTTCTATAACCGCAGTATATTTCCTTGTTTTTAGATTTAAAATGGTTGTGTACCAGTGAATACTAGAGGCTGCCTTATTTATTGTTGGTTATACGTACTCCATATATAAATACATTTTGTATTTTTGCATTATTATCAGAATAAAAGAACACCTATTTTACTACAGTTCATGGGTTATCTGCAATCTTTTGTTAAGTACTAGTTTCAAAAACCATTTCAAAACACAATATGTACCAAAAACTTTGATTTCCTTAAAGAATATTGAATACAGATTAACAAATTATGTTTCTCAATAATTGATCACTTCAAACAAACTGTTTTCCGGAAAAGAATCGACACAAAGTAAGATTTATAAGTAATAATTCGGTATCTTGACTATATTATATAAACTGAGTGCAGAGGCCACGTACCGATAGGAGATGGGTCAACGTTAATTTTCGGTCGAAGCGCTTACCAATTATCATGTGTGTGCTACCAATGAGAAGCATTACGTCCACCTGTGCAATATCTTGTTAAGTTTTATCGAGGTTCTGCTAGTGCAGTTTGGTCGGTATACCTTTTTAACAAATTGTGACATGTTTAAATCTTACTTTACATATGTTCGAAATAATACGAATTTTGTTCGTGCAAACATCCGTCCAATTTCAAATGAGTCACAACAAACTAATGCTATAATAGTGTCAGTTAAAATTCATGTGACAATTATTGCTAAAACATAATTCTTGGGCCACCTGTGTGATGGGGTTTTAATTTTCATTGTGGTTTATTGTTTATTTTCAATAAATATATTCATTATGGCGTATTTCTCTATTGTATTTGATTCACAGTCAAAGATAATACACCACTGACGCCATCTTTGAAAATTGTAATCAAAAACGTTACACTAGATTTAAAGTTAAACTAGGTTTGTATAATTCGCCCTTAAAATATTCAAAACAATTTCAAATAAATTTTATATATATATTTATCATCGTCCCCGCTCCTTAGTTTAATGCCATCTGAGTAATAAACCAAGTAATGTGATACATAGTCTAGCACTTAGGGCATTTTTAGCACCCCAAGCTCCACCATAGGCCACAATTATACCATCTATGTTCTCACAATGGAGGGAAGAAATATATGCCATTATGCAGTGTTGTTTCTATCCTATTACTACTTTATATTCATAGAAAATTATAAATACAAAACTATACGTATTGATATTTTTTATTTATGGTGGATAGAGAATATAAACTATAATTGAACATATTATTACAGTATCGACAAATTGTCACCAATAAAAAAAATATCATAGCAGTTCACAAAGATTTCTGTAATTAAATGTAAAAAATATAAAACAGTTAAAATGGTGTCTGGAATCTAATAAACTTGATATTTTTCATGTTTGGTTCAGGCACACATATCTATATATAATGGAAAATTACCTTGGTAAATGAAGTTTATAAGAAGTCGTAAGTTAATAAGATATTTGTAATGAATATGTATGGTATTTTCGTCTATTGATAGAAAAGAAAACGATCCTATAATTTATTAGAAATTACTTCAAATCAATAGAACGTTTTTAATAACATACTGTGCTTCGTAATCCCTCAAGGATAAAAGCTGTTAAGCTTAAAATATATAAGTATATCACACTTTATAAAAAGTATATTTAAGACACTTTCTTTGGACTTGCATTAAAAATTTTAATAAATAGGTGACACGCGACAAATGATACGCGAATATAGAAATTGGTTTTTTATTATTAATGATATAGATGTACGTCCATTGGTTTGAAAGTGTTAATGCCTGTAAAACTAACCTAGTTTTTGGCTCAGTATCCTAGTAACTTTGAATGTACTGCTACAGTCTCATGTGCCAAAAATATCAAATTTTACACTAAGGTATTAGCGTCAAATATCATGTTAATTAAATCTGTTACATGTTAATCGTGCAAGCAAATGTATCTTTTGGGTTTTATGCTTATTTCGAAATGTGTTCTTAAAATATCTGACATAACAAATGTGGAAAGCTCAAGACGAAAGATATGTCATATATGAGATACAAAAATAAAGTGGTCCTAAATTGGATCCTCGGGGAACACCGGATATGGTAAAAAAAATGAGATCATTATTCAGCATTTCGAAAAGTTGCATTAAATCATCTAAAGATTCCATTGAGGATAATCAAATTTCTGAAACACCCAGTACGGTTATCCCTCGAAAAAGCAATAGAATTAACCTTTAAAAACTTTTTGAATATTAGTATATTTGATGTCTTCCTAATCTTACGAATTAGGGATATAGGAGATATTTTGTGTAATACCAGTTGAAAATAATCTGTCTTTCTTTCATGAAACCGTGTGATAGGACGATATAAACCTTTTGTTGACCAGTAACTATATGTTATAATCCCTGCTTTACGAAGCGTATTAAACTTAAAATACGTTGTCTAATATTATGCCGGCACAACGTAATGCGTCTTGTTCTGTGGGTTAGTCAAGAGATTTGTTGTATAAAAATATAAAAAATAATATTATTAAATATTTACACTACATCTGAATATGGTAATTGTTCGAGTATATTTTACCACTCTTTGGGTCAGTCTTTGTGTTGGAGTACCCTTGCTTTTCTTAAACTCATGCGTTCTGGAGTCGATTTCATTTTAGAGAGCACAGAGAACTACGTATTGTCCTAAATTTGAGATAGGGTAATAAATAACCGATATATAAAGTAGAAAAACACTAAATAAATGGCGTCTGGTAGATACAAGCCAACCAATCGCGAATAGTGGAAATGTCCAATGTTGCTGTATGCTGACATACAAATAAATTACATCTGTTGTGTTAAAACAACAGGATAAATGTTCTAACATAAACTTTTCTTAGGAACGTAAAAGGTGGACAATATTTGAATTTAAATAATCTTGATAGTTAAGTTATCAAAACTTATCAATTGCTCTTGTATTATAATTTCTAATCATTAATACTAAAAAGTTTTTTAAAGAGCGGTTAAAATGATGTAACTGTAACTTTCATTTCTCGCAAATTGTAGTCTTTGGATTCTTGAGAAAAAATAGTGGTATATTTCACTCTTGCCAAATATGCATGCAGAATGAAGTTATATAAAGAACTCAAGAAAACTGCCAAAAGTAGCAATTCATAACGAAATTTGAAACATCTGACCTCATTTGGTGAAATCGATTTATATATAAACGTTAAGCTGAACGCGAGGAACAAGTATCGAACTGAAATATGGCATATGTTTTTTCCATTTTGTTGGAATTTTAATATAAGACCAGATAAAATTCAATGGAGTGGCACTCATCACATTTTCTCTTTTTATAGAACGCTTTCGAGAGATAATGTGCTTATTGGTCAATCAGAAGTCACTGACAAAAAGTTGACGTCTCTAATCTTAATAAATTGTTCTATCGAGCCTTCATATAAAATGTATACGCATTTTTATAACGTTATACAGGGTAGCATTTTAACCTCCTTCAATGCCAGTGATAAATTAATTAATGTCATCAATGGTGTCGAAACGGCACCCTTTCAGCCCTGATTTTAATTTGGGAAATGAGAACAAGTCACAGGGAGCAAGATCTAGGGAGTAGGGAGACTCGGGGAGGACAGCCATATGATTTTGGTACAAATTGACAAGGCTGAGTGTGCAGGCGCATTGTCATGGTGAAGAAATCATTAGTTGTTTTACCACAACGCTGGTCGCTTTAAAAAAAATGGTGAACATCACCTTACCTTGACATAGGATCCAGACTGTCGTGCTTTTTTTGGGCATGGAGAATGTGGAGATCCTTTGTCAATCCACTGTGCTGACTGGACTCAATGTCGTACCCATAAACCCAACTTTCGTCTCCCGTGATGATCCTTTGCATGAATATTTCATCATTGTTGGATTTTTCAGAGTTCCCGGCAAATGTTCACTCGATGTTCTTTCTGCCCTGGGGTCATCAAACGAGGAAAGATTTTGTTGCAACTCGATGCATGTTTAATTTTTCTATCAAAATCTCATGACATGACCCAATTGAGATTGCTTCCTTTTCTGCAAGTTCTCTGACAGTCAGACGCACAAAATTTTCTGAAGGTGAGTGTCGTCAGTTAAGGTCGAAGGCCTTTCTGGTCGATGGTCCTCTTCAATTGATTCACGACCACTTTCAAATCTGGTAAACCATTCATAAGACTGTGGACGAGAAAGAGCAACACCTCCGTAAGCTTCCTTCAAAAGCTGAAATGTTTCCGTGAACATTTTCCCCAGTTTCACGCAAAATTTCACGTTGCATCGTTGCTCCCGTAAATCGAACATTGTAAAAATTGCCACGAACACTGAACACGTTGCACTCAATTAGCAGTAACTCAAGAACTAAACGTGCTGTTAACAATCTGTCAAAAGTGTGTTACCCGGAAGGTTATGATGCTTGCAGTACTGCCAACCACACGTTGCTAGGATGCTCTGTTGCCGCGTAATTCAAGAAGTTTGGTTATTTCCTGATGTTTTAAATTCTAAAGAAATGCCACCTGAATTGATTGTGAATTTTCTATTTGTCGATTTTATTGTTTTGTGAACGTAGGGTTTTTTGGGCGCTGAAAAAAAGTTTAAATACCGAAAACTTGTTCCCAAAAATTGTTCTTATAATACAGTGAGAACCAAAATTATTTGATCAGTTTTAATAAGACAATAAAACATTAATTAATACAGAATACAGAAATAACATAAAAGGTATCTTAAAGAATAATAACGGGAGATCTAATTTTTGAATATTGTGTGTGTTAAATATCCCCTTCCGTTCTCCCCACTCTCTTCTAAATAATGGACGAAATCATCCATAACTCATTGAAGCATATCCTGTGGAATAACTTCAATTTGTTGTCGTACATATTTTTTGAGCTCCTCTATATTTTTAGGCTTACACTTGAATATTCCACTCTTTAAATATCCCCAAACAAAAAAGTCTGGGCCGCAGTATCAGGAGATTTCGAGGGCCATTCAAGATCACCATTTCGAGAAATTGGTTTATTCGTAAATGTCTGTTGCAAAATCTCCATACTGATTCTTGCAATATGGCAAGTAGCATGTCCTTGTTGAAAATAAAAGTGATTTCTTTTTTCTTCAATTTGTGAGTATAAGAAATGATTGGAGTATGTGTTCATTGAATAAGATTTACAGGAAACAACTACTCAGTGGACAAAAGCCCCGACCTGCATTGAATTAAATCTGCAAGTCTTGTTTGGTAGCTAAGATCATTTGTCAATTCCTCACTAGACATAGACCGGTTTCGAACTTGTTATGTTCTCGGCAGTATGCCATAAGTAATGGAAATGATAAATAATAATAGCAAACCAGGCTAGCCTAAAGCAGACTAAGCAAGACAGACATAGTGAGTGATAAGTGTATCCCTCTGGTGGTCAGTGCTACTATCAGTCAGACATTTTTGATGTCTAAGTGACAGATAGTGCCCTGCAAAACACTGACCACCAGAGGGATACACTTATCACTGTCTGTTTGTCTTGCTTAATCTGCTTTAGGCTAGCTTGGTTTGATATTATTATTTGTCTTTTCCATTACTTATGGCATACTGACGAGAACATAACAAGTTCAAAACCGGTCTATCTCTAGTGAGGAATTGACAAATGATCTGCTACCAAACAAGACTTGCAGGTTTAATTCATTGCAGGTCGAGGCTTTTGTCTGCTGAGTAGTTGTTTCCTGTAAATCTTATTCAGTATATAGTTTAGCCCACCAGGGTTAGAGGTTGCAGCTCTTGGTACCTGCTTTGCCAGACACTATCTGTTACTTAGACATCAGTAATGTCTGAATGGTAGTAGCACTGACCACCAGAGAGATATACTTAACACTATGTATGTGTTCATGTCATAGATAAGTGGCTTTCACCGATTTCTTCAGAAAAATATGGGCCGAAAATTCTTGCCGATGATATAGCATACCAAACAATTAGTTTTCAGCAGCCCAATAGCAAAGACTTTGTTTATTTACCGTTTCATATAAAGTGTGCTTCGTCGCACATGAAAATATGTTGTGCAATATCGAGTTCCTCACTTCTCTACCCCAAAAAAATCCTTATTTCTTGACTCCAAAAAACGTTGACACCTTGTACAACACATGTATTAAATAAATACGAAAGAGAATGACAATAAAGCACATGTTAACAATCTGAATATATTTGTTTTTCAATTTTACTAAAAAGTGTACTAAGATTTTTATCAGTGATAGTTCTTTATATAGAGCAAATAAAATATTGTTTACTGTAATTGTGAATTTATACAGCTACAGCTACTTTTCAGCTTTCGCCAAAGAAAGGAGAGATGAAATTTAATAGATATGGGCTTTTTGTTCTATATAAGTTAGTTTTACCTTATAGGGAACGCAGGCTGACTACAAAGTACGAATCAGTTCTTTGTCTATTTATTTAAGTGTTTTGAAAAAATACATACTAGACGTATAGACACAAGAGTATCTCAATCTACGATTAAAAAATAATAAAGATTTCAAAAATAAAGATGAAGATTATTATATTACCAAATAAATGTTTTTTGTTGTAAAGTAATAAATTTTTAGTATACAGATGAAGATTACATTGCCATAACATAATGTTGTGTGTCTTTTTTAAAAATATTAAGAAATATTTTAGAATATTAGATTAGATTAGAAGAAAGGAGCTGGCTGATTGGCCTTGACCACAGCGACCCCCCTCTGGGTCTATCGTGGAGCTCCTATTCATTTCCTTAGAGCTCCTTATTCAGCTTTGTCCTTTGTATCAGACTTCACAACCTTGATAAGAGGTTCTTAGTGTAACTGTCCGCTCTTGGTTTTTGTTCCCCAAGTAGTTGAAACCTAAGTCTAGCGAGGCATTCACAGTGGCACAACACATGAACTGACGATTCCTCTTCCTCTTGGCAGATTCTGCATGTTGCATCCTCTACCAGACCAGTCATGTCTATTGGCCTTTCTATTGTGGCATAGTAGGTCTTTCGTAAATTTAGCCGATCTTTCTTTAATGAACTCTTTGGCCTGTCCCTATTGCGGCAAGCCCCTCCACCATTCCAGAAATTTAATTTGTATCCATTCCTTAATGGATGCTCATATGCCTGGCTTGGCCATGCCACAAAAGGGTTCTGGTCCCACTAGAGCAGTGGATGAGCCTTCTCTGGTCAGTTCATCCGCCTTTTCGTTTCCCTTATGCCCCTCGTGTCCTGGTACCCACTCCATAGTTAATTTATTTTGACTTCCTAGGTTTTTCAGGGCATTCACACAGTCCCATACAAGTTGTGAGTCAACCTGCATGGAACCGATTGCTTTTAATGCCGCTTGGATTTCGAAGAAAATGGCTATCGACTTATTGACAATCCCTTGCCTTATTATTTCCTGTGCGCACCACTGTATTGCGGCCACTTCAGTCCAAAATACTGTGGCGTATCTTCTTAGACATCGGAATTTTCGTTTTTGACCTTATTCCGTAAATCGCAGCTCCCACTCCTTGTTCTGTCTTGGAGCCGACCGTATACCAGATTGTTTGTGCTGTTATTGGGAAACCGTTTTTCCAGCCTTCCCTTTCTGGTATGATAATTTGAAAGTTTTTATTGAAGTTATACTTTGGATCTATGCTGTGCGTGGGCATTCCTAGTATGGGATGTGCCCTCAACTTTAAGTATAACCTCTTATGATCTGTTCCGTGCTGCTGCCTTATGGCCTTTGAGCCTCACATTAGCCTGTGTACCACTGAACGTGCTTCTCCCTGGATAAATATATGTAGTGGTGACAGGTCCAGCAGGCCTCTAATGCGGCTGTAGGAGCGGTTCTTTTGGCCCCCGTGCCGCACAGGCAGACGAGCCTTTGTACGCTGCTTAACAACCTAATCGCTCCCAACTGCAGTGTCTTAGTCCACCATACTACTGATCCGTAGGTTATCTCACCATCCTGGTGTATAACCATAGGGCCATTTTTGAATTCAATCCCCAGTTTTTTCACATATCTGTATGCACCTTCGCAGGGGCTTTTTATGTGACTTTTTGGATGTGGACATTCCATGTCAGTTTTCGGTCGAAGATGACTCCTAGGTATTTCACCTCACTGGCAAATGGAATTTCCACTCCATTGAGCGTAAGGGATTTTAGGCCTTCTAGAGCTCTTCTGCGGATATTTTTCGAGGGAGTTCATCACCAAGGGTCGCCCACAACAGTGGAGATAATATTCATTTTTGCTTCAATAGTAGCCGCGCCTATGTTGGATATTATTGCTCTCTTTTCTAATATTTTAGAATATTGAAACAATAAAAAAAATGTAATTAGTTTTAAAATTTGATACAGTAGTGAAAAATAGTATACAGGGTGTCCCAGAATAACGGTTCCACAGAGCAACATCATACTCCTAGAATCAAAATAATTCGATATATACAAGCTAAGTTTAAGCGTGAGAATATGAAATTGGAGAAAAAATCCAAATACCTCTGAAACGACTTTTACTCTGTGACGAAATTTGGTGAGAGAGAAAGGTTATTACAAACGTTACTTTTTACATGTACAGGGTGATCATTTAACGTGCCTCACTAGATTTCATTGCCTGGAATTCTAAAAGAGAAAACATTAAAAAAATTGTTAAACCGGAAATGAAAAATGTGAATGTGATACACATTTTTTGACATTTGGTTGTTTTTTGTTCTTTTTGATTTGGATTCTTCACAAAAAAATACTTTAGTATAGTTTTGGAATTTTTCTCCTAACTGAAAAATCAAGCAATGAAATCGAGCGAGGCACTTAAAATGATCACATGTTATCTTTGATAGCTTAAGGGACCGAAATACTAGCAACCCACACAAACCCATCTCTAATTTTTTTAGTCACCGTCTGATCGTTTGCAAAATGTTGACATTTGTTTTGGTTTGGGCAGAGATACCACATGTTTGAAATACCCTACAGAATTTTAGGTAAAATATGAGAAATACTATTATTAGCAAGAATTGCTTGATGCTTTGCTTTACAACATGCAAGTCATGTATGATGGTACATCTCACTTTGCAACTGTTCTGTAACAGACCATCTGCATGAACACATCATGAAAAATTAATTAGAAGAAATTCGTTAGCCGTTGCATACACCTGATATGAATCAATGTGACTTTTTATGAGGGGCAAAATCTTATTTCGTGAGAATAGATAAGGAACAACAACTTTGGAATAGAATTCAAGATGCCATAAATACTGTATCATACGAAGAGACTTTGACAACGTGTTACATTTCTCAAAAACAGGAGCACCTTCTATTATTATCGAACCATTTAAGAAAACGATTTTTGGATTTCAAAAAATTAAAAATGTCCTTAATTTCATTGAATAATATGTATAATATATAATTAATTTTTTTTGTTTGTTTTAATGATTAACAATATTGCAAAATTAAAATTCCAATTTAATTACGCATAGAAATAAAATAATGAGTCATTTAAGTTTTGAAGATAATAATTTTAAAATCCTTGTTTATCCGCCCTGTACTTACATAGAATTTCTAACATGTTGGGTATTTCTTGTCCATCATCATTTGAACTATCACGGGATCCAGTATAGTATACGCTGGAATGGTTTCATGTGTTCTTTATTGACCAACTTTAAAGTAATGGAATATATTGATGAAGTTCGGGGAAGTTCGAAGTTGAAGGGGTATTCAAGTTCCTTATAACTTTGTGTAGTCAATCAGTTTACAAACGAATCGCATGGTTTAAAAGATGGGGGAATTAAAAATCAATTATTTATTCAATTAAGTTGACAAAAACAGAGGTTTCTTGAAGTTGTTGTTAAATAGAAGAACAACTTAAAGTTCTGTAATATTTCATCCTTTAATATATCCTTACTTTTGACAGATAAATTTAAATATGGTGAAATCGGAAAACAGTCAATATATTCGGTTTTTATACTTAAAAGAAATCCATTACCTAAACAAAAAAATACAAATCAATTATTTTGAGGAACCATTTTATACACAGAAGACTTTTTATATTTTAAATTACCATCACAGAACACAATCCTACATTAAATATTGTTTAACACATATGGTTTTTCTTTGAAACATTTTAGTATGCGATGTCACGATTTTTCGAGTCCATTATGTAAAAACTTCATTTTATTCAAACATTTCGTTGGCTCTCACTATATAATTTGCATATAGGATTAAAATTATTGTTAGAATTCTTGAGAGTTTGACTTTCATGGTTTTTTAATGCAGGCATAACGCAACAAAATAATTGCTTTCCTCGTCATTAAATGATAGTTCCAGCATTTTTCATTACATTTTCAATATATCTGGATAACCGAATTGAATGAAACCAAATAAATAAAATGAATTTATTTTCGAGGCACGATCTTTGAAAAGCAGAACAGAATCTGTGCCACAATAAGATATGAGTATTTTGTTATTCCGAATGCCTCTTTAAAGTTAGTAATCTTTCAATCGAAATACGTAGAAGTGTTTCTTAAAAATACATTCATTATATGCAGAATAAAAGTTAAGAGTCCTTTAACAAATTTAAATCATCTTCCAATCATCTTCCGATCATCTTCCGAGTAGTTGTTTCCTGTAAGTCTTATTCATATAGTTTAGCCCACCAGGGTGTGAGGTCACAGCTCTTGGTACCTGCTTTGCAGGTCGCTATCAGTCACTAAGACATCAATGATGTCTGACGGGTACTAGCACTGACCACCAGAGGGATACACTTATCACTCACTATATCTGTCTGGCCTGGTTTGCTATTATTATTTGTCTTTTCCATTACTTATAGCACACTGACGAGAACATAACAAGTTCGAAACCGGTCTGTGTCTATTGATGAATTGACAAATGATTTTAGCTACCAAACAAGACTTACAGGTTTAATTCAAGGCTCTTGTCCGCAGAGTAGTTGTTTCCTGTAAGTCTTATTAAGTATATAGTTTAGCCCACCCGGATTAGAGGTCACAGCTCTTGGTACCTGCTTTGCAGGTCGCTATCAGTCACTAAGACATCAGTGATATCTACTGGTAGTAGCACTGACCAAACCTTTAAGTCTTGTTTGGTAGCTAAAATCATTTGTCAATTCCTCAATAGACACAGACCGGTTTCGAACTTGTTATGTTCTCGTCAGTGTGCCATAAGTAATGGAAGTGACAAATAATAATAGCAAACCAGGCCAGACAGATATAGTGAGTGATAAGTGTATCCATCTGGTGGTCAGTTCTACTACCCGTCAGCCATCACTGAGGTCTTAGTGACTGATAACGACCTGCAAAGTAGATACCAAGAGTTGCGACCTCTAGCCCTGGTGGGCTAAACTATATACCGAATAAGATTTACAGGAAACAACTATTCAGCGGACAAAATGTCCGACCTGCGTTAAACTAAACCTGCAAGTCTTGTTGGTAGCTAAGATCATTTGTCAATTCCTCACTTGACATAGACCAGTTTCGAACTTGTAATGTTCTCGTCAGTATGTCATAAGTAATGCAAAAGACAAATGATAATAGCAAACCAGTGTATTCCTCTAAATCAAACAAAAAAGTCCATTTTCGGCGAATTTTTAAAAATGATGTGTGATTTCGTGTATAACGTATGTCACGAACTTTTATTTTACATGTTTTTTGTTATATGATAAATAAAAATATTCCCATATGGTGCGAACGTTTTCGATGTCGCCGCATATTTTTAAGTCTCAAATTCTAAATAAAATATATAGGTCTATAACTCTAGCTGTAGGTGTCGAATTCTTGAAACTTCCTCAGGTCTTTATTTCTTTCTAAATTTTCTGCTTAGTTTATCTCTGTATAATATAACATCAGTATTTAAAGTATATAAGTTTAACGCAGATTATTTTTTTGGGTTAAAGGAATATAATCTACAGTTATTGCCACATTTTGGATGAAGCAGTAGCCATTTACCGAAACCGTTTTGCGATAAAATCTTCCTAAACATTTTTTTTGCGGCTGATAAATATAAGAACATAAAAAATAACACGCCCTACTTAAATAAATTTTCCCGATAACATGCCGCCGTGAAAAACTGTGTAACCATTGAGAGGCGAAAAAGGAAACTGACATATAATTAAAAGGGCTTAGTGGAAATTCTTTACCTTACAATGTATACAAACATGCTAACAATAAATCTAGACGTATAAATGGCTGTTTAAATACGAGAGTGTTAAAATTTATCGAGAAAATAAATTTCCAGCTGGTTGTGCTCCAGACGGCAGAGAAAGGCGAAAGGCTGGATATTCTACTAAGTATTGCAGTTTAATATCTTGCAAAAATTTAATTACGGGATATTACGGAACACAAAAATTGCTACCAACATCTGATTTTTATGCAGTCCTGGTTTCGTTGCTGGATCGTAATTATCTTATAACGACTTCGATTTAAATTGTGAAAAGTCATAATGTTTTAATGGCCGCTTGCACCAATAATTGTACTAAAGCGATCTAATTTTCTTCTGGTATTTAATAGAAATACTATGATTTAATGAAACTATTCATTTTATCTTTCGTATGAAAATAATTAATTTTTAAAATTGTGAAATTATAGTTTTTATGCTAGACGTGTATTAATTAGGATGCAAATATTTAACAATTCATAAACAACGACCGCAACTCAGGTAGTCATTCCAGTTACGGGCTTACGTACAACTCTCGTATAACAATTAATAAAATGAGAATAAATATGGTGAAATACAATAGCACACAATTTTTTTAGGAATTAATTAATAAAATTCTCTCATGTTATTTTGTTCTATATTGTTAATTCCTTGCAAAATACGATACATTTATGTACTCGCGTAATTAATTGAAACACTGAAGAAACAAATAATTATGTTTTAAATATGGATATCACCATGTGACAAATATAAGCTGTATTGACATCTTTTAAATGTAGAAGATTAGTACTTCATTACTGAAAAATTACAAAATAAATTTTCCTGAATTAAACCCATATGAATTACCAAAAACTAAATAACAAGGCACTAAAGTAAATGTAGATTTTGTACGATCGTAAAAGGTTTGTTATAAATTGAAACTCCTGTAATATGTCGCAATTCAAATAAAATCATCATCATCACACAATTGCAATGTATGGAACATTGCAATTGAGGACACGCGTGAGTTTTCGATCCCGACAATCATCAGTTTCCAATTGCATTTCGACAGAGTCTTGGGTGTTTTATTGTGTCATTGTGAAAATAATTTCTTGACGAAAATATCATGGATCGATCGGTACAAAACAACCCGGAACTAGATTTTAATAGCACAGAATTTTATTGAAAATGCCTTAAAAAAAATTGTGTATACGAAAATTGAATGTTTTAAAACTTTCAGTATTTTAAATATGCTCCATTTACGTCTGTAAAGTAAACGTGGAACGGTCGTTTTCAGACTGCAAATAAATTTATAATGACAGACGTCGGAATCTAACTCCAAATCATTTAGAACAATTATTAATAATATACTTTTATTCTAGTGCCAAAAAATAATTGTTATAATGGAATAATGTTTTTGCCAAATGTTTAACGTTCATCTAATTTTGGACATAACCAAAATTATAAGATACTGTCTATCTTGTATTGTGTATCATATTTGGCCATAAAAATATTGATGTGTTCAGCCACTGATATTCACGAAATAACTACCTGAGATGCTGTCTTTGCTCATAAAATAGAATATATTGCGAAAATTAAATTAATACACTTACCTACTTCAATTTCCTGGTTGAAAAAAATTATTTTTCTTAATTAAAACTAAGTAAAATAAATAATATAAACATAATAAACAAGATAAGTAGGATATATAGATAGGGATATTTCATTTAACCAGAGTATATTAAGAATTTATACATTTGGAGCAAGTCATAGCACGAAACTCTTATAGTTAATAATATTTAAACAATTGTACAGCTTTTTAAGGCATCTTCGATTCATCCCATAAAGTTACTGTATAAAAAATACGCGAATGAAATAATGCAAATCATGCTAAAAGTAGCGCGTTTATGCCCGATACCAATTTCAACTGACGTATTAAGAAATTCATACTTGCAAGTGATTTCTCTAAATAGACAACAGCCAATTCAGATCTAATACAACGTCTAGCAATCTAACGCTTGATCCGTTAGTGATGCTATGATTCGAAGATGGAATAAGTTTCTGTGATTTAACACCGTTAAGTTTATGTTTATTTGTAATAAACCATTTGTTAGCATTTTTTTCAAATTCAATTTAAACTGTCGATAAGATTTGAACAATCTCTAGTGGAAGCTTTTAGAGTTGTATCATCTGCAAAAAGAACATATTTATTAGGTTGGAGAAATAGTAATATCGTTAATAAATAATGTATATAGAATTGGCTCCAATACGGATCCTTTAGGTACGTCATGCTTAACATCGCTAAAATCTGAATTTAAATTATTGACACTGACATATTGCTTCCTATTTTTTAGGTTAGATGGGAAAGGAAATAGGAATAAATGAAATAAGTAAGATAAATAAGATAAATGCGATAGATAAGATAAAGAGATAAACCATATAAAAACGAAATAAAATAAGGCACAACCAGCTTCTTAGGATGTGTATATAAAGTATCGAGATAATTCGGTGATGTCATATTAATAAACTGAACTGTAAACATTGAATAATGCTGACGGCTGGAATATCGGGAATAGCGAGAATATATCATTAACTTTGTAAAATTATTAAGAACGTGTACTCAATAAAGTAGTTCCTCACAATCGTGTCAGTTTGTCTATTTATTTGTTTTTTATTTTAATTATTGTGTATAAAGACTTAACATCAGAAGGTGGGATTCACCACGTGCCATTATAGTGAGTTACCATGTCCCGAGATCACAGTCGTCGCAAACATAAACATGATTCTTCATCTGGAAGCCCAAGCAAACGGCTGCGAGTGTCCAGCCCCAGGTCTACCCGTTATGTTGATGACGATGCACTCATAGAACGGAGGGGTGAGTCTACCAACAATGTATCAAATAGCGAATCGGAATTGAGTTCCGTGTGGTTAACCGGAATTGAGAAAATTATTAAACACTGCAGTAGCTCGCGTCAATTAGGAGTTCATTTAAATTCTTTAAATAATATTATTCCAGAATTTAATCCTCAAGTTGATAACATTCAAAATTGGCTGCAAATTATTGATGAATATGTTATTATTTATGAATGGAATGAGACAACAACTATTCATTTTGCTTTAACGAAATTACGAGGCCCTGCCGAAATTTGGTATAGAAGTTTAGAAACGCGAATTTATTCATGGGTTGAATGGAAACGTTTATTGTTAGAAACGTTTCCTCCTAAACGTGACATTCATACTATGCTCGTAAAAATGATTAATTATAAGCCAAATGATGCGAAAGATTTGTATGATTATTCCTTTCAAAAGTTGGCATTAATAAACTCATTGAAATTATCTTTTTCAAATGAGGACAAAGTAAATTTAATAATGGGCGCGGTTAATGATAGACAAATACGTTTTTCTGTGGAAACTGCAGGCATTACCGATCCATCAGTATTGGCGAATCATTTAAAATCTTATTCGATATTACCTTCTACTTCTATGTCCCGACAAAATAATTCAACATATGAATCACCAGATTTCTTGTCACCAATGTCAAATGCAAGTAACAATCAAAGACGCCGTTGTTATATGTGTAATCAATATGGTCACGTACGAAATTCATGCCCGAGAGCTAATTATGTTTCTAACCATAGGCGACCGAAAAATAATAAACAACAGCGTGCTATTGATTATCATGTGAATCTTATTGATGACGGAAATCCAAATCATAAATTTTATAAGCAAGTTCAAATAAATAAAGAATTACATACGGCTTATTTGGACTTGGGCAGTGAATGTTCCTTAATTACACAAAATCTTGCAGATAGTTTAAAATTACGTTTGCATATAATACGAGGCGATGTAAAACTAGTAACTTTTATACCGGATAAATTTATATCACCTTTATTTGTCACCCAAGCATTGATTTGCCTTGACAATGTTAAGAAAAATATAGAAATGTATGTAGTTCCTGATAAAATCATGAATGTTGATGTCCTCATTGGACAAAATTTTACGGAACTCGACGATGTTCAGTATATAAAGAAAGGGAATTTATTGAAATTTTCATGTACTGAAAATACAAAAATTAAACGAGACACTATAATAGATTTAGCAGCGGTAAATGTGGGAATCAATGATGAACAGACTATTACTGATTTACTCGAACTGTTAAATGAATTTAGGGATTGTATCGCGTTAAATCTGTCGGAATTAGGAGAAATTAATGTTCTTAAGATGAAGTTAACTCTCACAACAAATCAACCTATTCATAGTCGGCCGCATCGTTTGTCAAGCGGAACGTATCGAGGTACAGAAAATGATACAGGAAATGTTGGAAAACAAAATTATTCGTCCTTCACACTCACCTTATGCTAGCCCGATAGTTTTGGTTGGAAAGAAGACTGGTGATAAGAGGTTGTGTGTTGACTATAGGGCTATTAATAATATCACTGTCAAGGACAAATATCCTCTTCCTGTAATAGAAGATCAAATAGATCGTTTACATGGATATAAGTATTTTATTAGTTTAGATTTGTTTTCGGGGTTCTTTCAAATTCCCATGTCACCCGAATCAATTCCAATCACAGCGTTTGTTACGCCTGACGGTATGTATGAATTTTTACGAATGCCGTTCGGGTTGACAAATGCACCTTCAGTATTCCAAAGAGTCATAAATATAGTGTTTTCCGAACTCAGATTTTCAAAAATACTAGTCTATATCGATGATATTCTGATCCCTGCTAAAACAATACGTGAAGCTCTGACAGTCTTACGTGAGGTTTTGCAATTAATGAGGCAACACGGATTAACACTGAAACTGTCAAAATGCTTTTTCTTACGATCGCAAATTGAATATTTGGGGTACAACATATCAGAGTCAGAAATAAAACCTGGTAAATTAAAAACGGAAGCTGTATCAAAGTTTCCACCACCAAGAGATGTTCACCAAGTGCGACAGTTTCTTGGTTTAACAGGGTATTTTAGGAAATTTATCCCTGATTATGCTCGCAAATCAAAACCTCTTAGTACTCTTTTACAGAAAGAATCCGCGTGGCGATGGGGTGAACAAGAAAATGACGCTTTTCTCGCGTTGAAAAATTGTTTGGTATCTCAACCCGTTTTGAGAATTTTCAATCCAAATTTAACTTGTAATCTGTATACAGATGCTAGCAGACTTGGTGTTGCCGGAATTTTGACACAGTTCACCGATGAGAATAAAAAGAAAGAATGGATAGTTGCATATTACAGTCGTCAAACTCGCGTTACAGAACAACAGTATCACTCGTTTGTGCTAGAAACAATGGCCGTCGTCGAATCAGTCCGACATTTCCGACATTATTTGTTGGGTAGACATTTCACTATCATAACCGACTGTTCCGCTGTACGGCATACACTTTTGAAGAAAGAAGTTAACATGCGTATTGCACGTTGGGTAATTGCCTTAACTGAGTACTCCTTTGATATTAAACATAGATCGGCTGCGCAAATGCAACATGTCGATTGTCTCAGCCGTAATCCTCCAATTACGGAGAAAAATATTTCTGTTACTGTTATAAGAAAAGATGATTGGTTATTGATTGCTCAAAGCCAAGATAAAGAAATTAAAAATTTGCAAGTAATTTTAAAATCGGGTGAGATTCATAACCACAAATCTGTGTTTAATGATTTTATATGTAAAGGTGAAATAGTTTACCGTAATACTTCACATGGTTTACGATGGGTAGTACCAAAACGTATCAGGTTTCAGATATGCCATATGAACCATGATGAATTGGGTCATTTTGCATTTACCAAAACGTATGAGATAATAGCCTCTAAATACTGGTTTCCTAAAATGAGAAATTTTATCAAGAAATATATTAACAATTGTCTAAGTTGTTTATATTTCAAAACTACTGGTGGACGTAAGCCTGGGTTTCTACATCCTATTTTAAAACTACCTGTTCCGTTTCACACCATTCACGTGGATCATCTAGGTCCTTTTATCAAGACAAAGACGGGAAACACTCATTTGTTTGTCATTATCGACGCATTCACAAAATTTATATTGTTATATGCGGTTAGGGGAACAAAAAACTAAATTTGCTATCAAAAAGTCTTAAAGATTGTTTCAAAAATTTTGGAGTTCCACGACGTTTAATTAGTGACCCCGGTTCATCTTTCACTTCTCATGAATTTAAAGAGTTTGCACACAAAGTAGGTATGACTCACCACCTCACTGCTGTTGGCCTACCTAGGGGGAATGGACAAGTGGAACGATATAACCGGACTATTCTTGAATCTTTAGCAGCAATGGGCATGGAAATAAGTGACAAACGTTGGGACGAAAATTTATTGAAGTTGCAGATTGGATTGAATAGTACCATAAATGAATCATTAGGAGTGTCACCAAGTGAGGCACTTATGGGCTTCCGCCTCACTCTCCATGGCAGTAAAGAACCTAATTTAGAAAGTCTCGTAGATGTCACTAAATTGCGACAAAATATTGTTGAACGAATACATAAACAACAAAATGAGCAAAAGGAACGTTTTGACAAAACTAGGTACCAACCGAAACTGATTGCAGAAGGCGATTTAGTCCTGATTCGAATTACTAGCCTTCCTGCGAAAGGCACTAGTCGAAAGTTAATCCCTAAGTGGCGAGGTCCTTTTCGAGTCTCAAAAATACTAGGAAATGATAGATACGAAGTAGTAGAAGTAAAGGGTAGCAAACGGTCCCAAATACCGTATATAGGCGTGGCTGGAGTGGAAAACATAAAGCCATGGGTCCGTGTAAATTAAACTTAAAGATTAATGTGGTAAGTTGTTAATCCCATCCTTTGACTGTGTCCAGAGGACTGTGTCAAATCTAGGTATTGTGTCTTGACTTGTCGGTATTCATGACTGTGTCTGTGCCTATACCTAGCCCAGCGGCATTTGTCTGTTCTGTGACCCTACGGGGACTGTGACGGTGACTGTGCCTGCAAAGGGGTGTTTTTCCCTTCCCCATGTATATTTTTCCTTACCATTGTTTTATTTTTATTTCTATGAAAAAGAATATATTTTTTTGTTTGTTTTGTTCATTGTATATCCTTTGAAGGGACGCCTTTAATAGTATTTATAGTGAACAATATTAGACATAACTGATTCTATTACTCAACGTTTATATTTTCTTTCTTTCTTTTCCTCAGTGTCCGGGTTCCTAGTTGGGAAACAACGTTGAGGTGCAGCATAGGTAAATGGAACAAGGTGGCACAATGGAACCGGAACAAGCTTGTGGTTTTATATTATATATCTACTTTTATTATTTTAATTTAAAAAAAAAACGGATTTTGATGTTTTTGTTATTTTATAACTATTTAATGGTGTATTAATAAACATATTCCTTGGAGCGGGGGCGCTCCAATTAGTCAGGAAAGGCCGTATAAAGTATCGAGATAATTCGGTGATGTCATATTAATAAACTGAACTGTAAACATTGAATAATGCTGACGGCTGGAATATCGGGAATAGCGAGAATATATCATTAACTTTGTAAAATTATTAAGAACGTGTACTCAATAAAGTAGTTCCTCACAATCGTGTCAGTTTGTCTATTTATTTGTTTTTTATTTTAATTATTGTGTATAAAGACTTAACATGTATGAAGTAAAAGTATTTTCTTATTACATAATTAAAGTAGACTTATACATTGATTTTTCTTTTTAAGTTGGAAGAAAACCATCAACCACATAAAAAAATCATGTACAGTTGAAATATATATATATTTAACTAAAAGAAATTACTATTATTTAAAACGCCCGCCAACCCAGCACTTGGGATTTTATTTACTTATTTTGTGTTTGTCTTATGCTATTTTGAACGTCAACATTTTTATATGTTTGTTTTAAGGTTAAGGATCTAAAGTTGTTTAAAAAAAAGTAATTTAAATATACAAACAACTAGAATTACAAAATATCTTTTCTATCTTTACATTATTGTACATTATTTACTTAATTTTTCACAAAATGTAAGCACAAAACTCATCTACTTACTATGCAAAAGTAGCTTTAATATATCTTTGCCCCATTTTTTATACAGTCTCCAGCTCTATTAAATTGAACAAATAAAACTACAGAAAATAAAATTGATGTTTCGTGGTAGGTTAAGCTCTCAAGGTATGACGTTTGATACCACAGACGAAAATTGGATTTTCGCTTATAAAATAACAGTTGATGTGTTGTACTCATGTAAGTTTATGGAATAAAAAGAAAGTAGTCTATATTCCACAGTTCCCTTTTTTATTAAGTTATAAAGTCGATAGCTTAATAAAAAAGGGAATTGTGAGATATAAACTAAATAGACTATCTAATGTGGACCCGAAAATCGTTACGGCACGGAAAATATTGAAAGTTTTCTAAGTAAATCAAAACCATATGACATGACTCTGTTACGGTATCTACGGATGTTTACCAAAATGTGTTACAAACTGTATAATTTACAATATTATATTTATTAATAAGATGCTCAATGTTTGAATTCATATGTTAATTGTCCATAACAGCACTGTCCTGCTGAAACCAAAATTCGGCCAACTCTTCTTAGAACTTTGATAAAAAGAAAGTAGACTGAAATGCCATAATTCCACCATAGATTTTAGCCCGTTTTATCATAAAAATGACGTGCCAATTTATTATTAAACAAGATGATTAAAAAACTAGAAAACGAAAACCTGCAGTTTTCAAATAAGTCAGTTAAATGTAAATATATATTGTCGTTCATATCCAATATAATAAATTCAACTAGAACAGATACCCAGTTTAATAACGATTACCAAGCATTTTCTGTATAATTCCATGCCAGCCTTTAGAAAGAATGCAAAAATCACTCGAAAGCACATCCTTCCTGCATTTCCAATTTTTCATTCAAGCATCAATCATCGATATATCAAGGATACGAATACAAACCACTTTCACTACGAGTCGTTTCCGTAGAGAATAACATCAAGGAAAAGAATTTTCATAATAACAAGAGCATCATGTTACAGAGTAAAACCAATGTCGCTTTTCGTCATAAGCAAGGATCACAGTAACCCTATTTGACGGAAATCGGTATCGCGTGTCTTTTGTTTCAATGTCCTTTTGTTTAACGGGACAATGGGGATCGGCAATCTGCACTTGAACACGCATTGGCCACTGTCATGTGAGAATATAGTCGCTCATCAAGTGTACTCTCAAAAGATTTTAATTTATGTGGGCAGAAAAAATTCACAAAAGAAAATACGAGATAGCCACGGCTATAAATAAATCTGCGCGGTGATCGTTGTGGCAGGTTATTTTTAAAATGAATAGACGGAAGAGAAATTTTATTATGTGTATAATCCCTTCCCAGAAGGACGATTCTCATATTTTATATTAATTTTTTAGCTACCTGCCTACCTAAATTTCAAATTAATTAGATAAAACCAACCATTAAGGCAATTGCTTATTTTTTTACGTTTAATTAAAATGACAAATTAGTTACAAATTCAGTGTGTTTCAAAAATACACTCGATTAAGAAAAAATTTCCTATGAGCAAAGGTACAGAAAAGTCTCTACAGTGTTGAACATAATTAATTATTTCGCTCATCATAAATCTAACCAATAAGAAACATGAAATTTGTACCACGTGACTTGTTTATTATTTTGTAAAAATAATCGGTACTCCAGAGAAATAAAACTTCCTCTGCGGAATGAGGCCGAACAAGCTGAATTTTTGCAGAGACCTTCGTTTTCATGTTCTAATGAAGCACAAGAAAATCTCACATGCCTACCCTTGTGCGTCTTGAGATATCGAAGGTCAAAGGTCATGAAAATCGGTTTTTCGCGAAAATCTCGCTTCCAGTGCATCTGACGTCGTAAGAACTCATAACAAAACTTACGTAAAATAGTATTCTCTACAAAATTGTTCATATACATTTTTTTCGTACGACCAACTGTTTTCGAGATATAGCATGATAAAGCGGGAGCGCGCATTCGTAATGGGTAATACTGTATTATACTGCAGAGCTATAAATATAAAAGCACTTTTCTTAATCTTTTAGACTGGAAAATTAAATTCCCATTATTAAAGCCGTTAAAAATTTGTTTATTTATAAAAAAATATATAATAAATAATTAATAACAAAAAATACATTCTTTTCCACACCACGCCTTATGTTTCCTTGCCTTCCTCCTCGTCTTCGTCGGGTTCCACTAGCACCTCGATCAACACATTATCTTCGTCAGACGCTTCCTCTATATATGTTGGCTCTATGTCTGTTGGCAAAACCTCTTCAGGCTCAAGGTCACTGAAGTCTTCGATATTTTGCAACTCTGTTGACGGGTTCAGGCATGCCTGTCCGTGACACCATAAACTTTGGAGCATGGCAGCCCGACTTTTCTACATCCGCACTGCGCACCACACCCCCTTTTTACAATTACAGAATATTGTATTTAATAGTTCGTCTGGACCAATTTACTGATTTTTGTAATGAAACAAGATACCAATTTGAAGCCACTACAACCATAGATTATATTGCGTTGGTACTTAAAGACTGGGCTCTCAATATGGGACGGAGAGATGGTAAAGATTATAAGGAAAATGTAAATGGAATCAAGTTGCTTACATAATGGGATTTCTGATGTCAAACACTTGTTACCGCAAATGCTCGACATGACCTCCATTTTGTTGTTGTAAAATTACCAACCGTTCCTCCAAATAGTATACAGTACTATTCAACATTACTGGTTGAATTGCACGAATTTGCTTTCTAATACTGGCCTTTAATTCCTCCAGCGTTGTTGGTCCTGTTCTAAACACCAAATTTTTTAAATAACCCCACAGCCAGTAATTCGCTGGGTTAATATCAGGCGATATTGGTGGCTATGAATTTGCAAAATGTCTGCTCATAACACGATCTTGAAAAACCGCAGGTAACAATTCTTTAACTGGTCGGTAAATGTGCGGAGGTGCTCCATCCTGCATAAAAATTATGTTTTCAATTCCTTCGTGCTCGTTTTGCATCTGTGGAATTGCATAATCCCTTAACATTTGCAGGTATCGTTCACCAGTAACAGTTACAGATACGGCCTCCCCATTCTGTATTTCCTCGAAAAAGTATGGACCAATGATGAAATTAGCTGTGAAACCATACCAAACGGTGACTTTTTGTCATGAAGGCTTTGCTGAACGATTTCATGTGGATTTTCTGTTGACCATATTTGACAGTTTTGAGTATTAATTCCACCATTAAGAGAGATGGGCCTCATCTGTCCATAAAATACGGGATAACCATTCGGGTTCAATTTCCATCTGAGCCAATACGTGTAATGAAAAATCGTACCTGAGAGCAAAATCTGCGTCTTACATTTTTAGGATTTTCCGTAAAATTTTCCAAACCGTGGTGTATGGCATTTGTAATCGTTTTGATATCGCATTCACACTACTGATTGCTAGCGGATTAGTATTGGCTACGTTTTGATTTTCCTGAAGAACTTCTGCAACTTGGACATTACTAATCCTAGGTCTTCCTGACCTCGGAAGGTCTTTTACAGACCCTGTTCTTTCAAATTTGCTAATCAAATTACAATACGCCTTCATTTTGCACGGCTCTGCTCTCAAACCCATTTTCGTACGAAATCTTCGTAATCCAGTAGTGTAATTTTTACCGCCTTCATAATAACATTGCACTAAACCAATTCTTGTTTGCAGATCCATATTGAAATCGTTATAATTTACGTTACGCGAGTTTTATTTTGAGAACAATTCTCTAAATTACGATTATTTCGTTTGACACTTGTATCAATAGTTGTCACGACAATTCTTTTGTTTTCCATAGATACACTAAAATCAAATTATTGAGGCAACTAGATTCTGTTTACTTTCTGCTACTAGCATAATTTCTTAAAACTATATAAGAATTTAAAATAGACCCCTTACTTTATGATAACCCCATATTTTTTCAAAATACGTCATTTTCGATCCATTTAAGGATTATCAATTTAAATGCGCTAGGGATGCTCATAATGCTAAAAGAAGATATTGACAGAAAAATGTCACGAAAAGAAAAGCCTCTTCAGTTGCATTAGATTCAGAAGATTATGAAAAAAATGATAATGTTTTGGAGTGAAAACACTCCTGGACTGCAAAAAAAACTTTTCCATATTATCGCAGTTGAGCTCGCTTGGAGAGGCGGAGAAGCCGCAAATTGCGTAACAAATCACTTTAAAAAAGAAATTAAAACAGAGGACAGACAACAGGTTAAAAATGGCTCACTTTTTATTCGCGCCTGTTTAAAACTAAGCCTTTTTTGCCATTTTAGGACGATCAGATCAGTAAGACCACACAAGGAGGTGACAAGAAATGCGCCGGTATTAAATGGTTAACGCCTAATGAAATTAATGCCGATCTATATCCTGTAAGGCTGTATAAACAACTATTATCCAATAGGGGTTCCAATCTTACAACAAATCGTTTGTTTCTGACATGCAATAGGTACTGGAATAAATACAATAATTCCTATTGGTACAAAAATTCACCGATTGGAAGAAATGAACTGTCCAAATGGACAAAGGAATCAGCCGCAAAATTTGGCTTAGATGCAACAACTGTAAAAATAAATAATCATTCCACTCGAGCCACAGCTGTCAGTAACTTAATAAAGAATGGAACACAGGAGCAAGAGTTTATCAAAATAACCGGCCATGGAAGTGCAAATTCCATAAAACCGTATTTGCAAATAGATCTCCTACATCATTTAAACGTGATAAATAAACTCAGATTTAGTCCAAATGAAATACAAAATAAACAAAGCACTTTTAAGTCAACATCAGAACATATTACTATTCAAAACATTAATGAAGAAAAACAAGCTCATTTGTATATCAAAAATGTAATTTTTTTATCAATTGTACTAACGCAACGAAAAAATAATTAATTTGAATTGTCTTTTTATTAAAAAAAAAAAAAACAAATTGTCAATGTAATTTGTACTTTATAACTGTTATGAAATAAATAAAAATTAATAAAATAAAAACTGGGCATTTTATTTTCTATAACGATTTCTATTCTGGAAATAATCTTTACATATATCCCTTGAGCATCAATTTTAATCACTTAAACTCTGTACGTAACACAATTATTTTTCTAGAGGCCTGATGATAAACAGCGAAACGTCGATTAAATTAATAAAGCAGTTTTTTGTTTTAATTGACTTATTCCCCACCAAGTTGTAATATTAATACACCGTTGTAATATGAATACAATTGTAACAGTCGCTGAAATAAGGATTTCTCTGCGGGGCCTTTGTTTTTGAGATATAAGGCGTTTAAAAAAAATTGTTTGAGGCTTTTATTTTATTTATTTTTTTCTCCTAAACTATGTGAGATATTTATTTCATATTTGGCAGGACATATTGGTATATTTGGCTGCATTAATTTTGTAAGAAACTGTTTAAATGGCTCAACCAGAGCCGTCCAGGAGGAGCAACTGCATCCCCTTTTTTAAGTCAGAAATTCCACACCACTGGAAATTTGTAATAATTCACATTTTTTCCGAACTCTTTGATGCATTTTAAAAACTTGCATACTGCAAATCAGGAATCAGTTTTGAGAAAAATCACATATTTTAATTTCAGTACAGGAATATTCGTCGCGGGACATAATAATAACACAGTAATAAAAACCAAATATCTGGTTTGTTAACTTCTCATTCTAAAAATATATCAGCAAAAATGCAAATCGTCAAATTTTTGTTTGAAAGAAAAAAAATAAGAACCGCGAGAAATTGCTTCTTTTTTTCAAAACAGAGAAACATTTTATACCACAAAATGTCCCTATTTCGTCGAGATCTATCGACTGTTAAAATTTACGAAATTTAAAATATTACTAATTTATTGTAATAATTTATTACTTATGTAACTGCTGTTTCTATAAACTGTAAGGTTTTATTAAAATTTAATTTATTTAACAAAACTTAATTATACGTATTTACTTTACAATAGTTCGTTGCTGAGCCAATGATTTATTAATTAACATTCGGAGCTAATATCCGAATACTGCACAATAGGTTGCTCTTACAATTAGTTATACAGATCAAATATATTTAAATATTTATTTATAACATCGAGAACATTTCACGTGGATTAATTAAAAGAATCAATTAATAAAAAATTTAAATTCTACAACCCACTTGATCCTCATTGTGTTTCAGCCAGCGAAACACGGAAAGCCAATATATTTTACTGCGAAATATATGGCTCCTGTTGTCGTTTTAAGTACAAAATCTATTAATTAAAATTTGGGCTAATAGAACGATTGATGGATAGTCAGATTCCAGGCGGCCTAATTGAAATAAAACTCATGGGATCGCGTACAGATGTCAAGTAAAAGAAAAAATCTAGCTGATCCTTAGGCCTCCAAGGGTCAGGACGATTACATACCAAAGTGAAATCTGTTGTAACAGTCCTAACTCCTAATGCCCAAGGGTATTACTGACAGGCGTATTCGAACAACGAGATTTGTTTGTTATAACTTTACATTTGCATAAGGCTTTATTTCAACTGTCTAATTTTTTTGGAAATGAACTGTGACTACAGATTTTTAAATCTGGATAAATGTATTGTCCGAAATGTTTCCCCAGAGAAATTTATTAGTAGGTATAAAATAAGATGTATAACCGTTATATTGTTGTGTTTGTTCCTTTTTGTATTTCCAGTATTCTACCCAAACTTTGTGAGATAAATAAAATGGAATATATGAGGTTTTCGTGTTAATTAGTCGTTTAATTTTATCCCTTACTGAAATGTAATGTGGAAAAACCACACTATGTAATTTAATACTGGTCTAATGAAATACATTTTGTTCTACAAATTTAAACGTTTCTTTTGTACATGATGTAACATTATCCCAGGTTTATTATAAAATGACATCTGCAGTACTTGAGGGTAATCCAATCACTCACAGAAAGTTATAATTCTTTTTAGATTCATTAAAAAAGTTGCTATTACAAATAATTTACAAGATGTCTCGGGAGAAGTGATTAAACTTAACGCTACCCACTAAAATTAGTGGGTAGTGAATAGAGTTATGCAAACATAATCCATATTCTGCACTGTTACTGACTTGTGTTCTTTTTTTGATTCTAAGTTATTCCGTTTCAGTTATCATTATTTGCGGCAAAATTGGGTGTCCAGCTTGGTAGTTTGATCCAAGTCCACTTTATTTTTTCTGCAAGTATCATAAAGTATTAAGTTTACTAATAAAGGTAGAACAAAATATCAAGGTGTTCAAATCCGAGTAGAAAGGTGTGATGTATTTACAAATATTAATAATGGTCCAGTCGGCCACGGCATTATGAGCGGGAATAATTCCAAACAAGCTGGAATTAGGTAATTTTAATCTATTTAATTGAGTATCAGAAATCATATACTAATTTTGCATCCCCGAGAAATTGAATTTTTACCACCATCTTGAAAAAATTTCCGAAAAAATAAAAATGTTTGAAATATATGCAAATGTCTCAGTTAGTGTCAACTTAATAGAAAAACATGTAGTTTGTGGGGGTTTGAGTAAAAATATGAGATAAAACTGAGAAAAAAGCTATTAAACAAAATGTTCGAACTCGGTTAACACTTTTCCTACCTTTGTTAGCCTGATGTTGTGGGCCTGTTCCTGATTTCTGGTAGGTGGCAGCGGACTGTAGGGGGCTTCTGTGTGATGTAAGTCGAACACTCGTAAGCTTGAGAGATTGAGTCACTTTTCACAAAATTTCCGTGAAAAGGGCGAGCGAGATAATTAATTTTCGAGAAAAAAACACGAACACGTGTTGAGAGAGTGAATTCAAAATTCGAAGTGTTTCTTCGTGTCAACTCGGCATCCACGTAGAATAGCCAAGAGGTAGGGATGTGTGAAACCGAGTATTGGCGCGACATGAGTACAAATAATAATAATAATAATAATTTAAACCTATTTCATGGCATTAGGATAATAATAATGAAAGAAAAATTATATTCAAAAACTTATACTAAAAAGCTAATAAAATGAGATCAGGGAATACGGAACAAAGTTAAAGATGGGTAAATTATGAGCAAAAAATGTTCTATTTAATTTTGTTCTAGGCTGTTTCGGATAAATGGGCGTCGAATATTGAGATAGAGTACTCGGCGCTTTTTTTATGTAGTATCCTCAGGAGGCCTAGTCCATTGAGCTGTCTTACATTTATTTTGACGTCGATGGTTCAATCATTTGACTTTCCGAAGTTAACTGAGAATGGTTAGAATACTTCAAAGCGTTTGCTGATTTATTATCTGTTCCGTTCGCATCGTCTTCGTCCAATTCATACACTTCCAAAATATTGGAACAAGATTTTCCCCTGGCATAATCCACAAATTATTGAGCAACGTAAACCTTCTTTGCGACAAGTATAACCTACATTGCAACTTTTGCCGCATTTACAAGAAATCAGGTTTAATAACTCCTGAATGGCAGCTTCTTGTAGAGTGTGGATTGGTATCAACCCATTTTTTGAATTTTTAATCCCCAGTTTAAAGCATATTTATTTCCATACCATTGCTCAGTTTGGCTGTACAAGTGGAAAGAATGTAAACGAGCCGCATTCTTGGCTGGTGGTAATGATGCTAAGTTTGGTAAGCTTTTGGTAATAGATTGTACGAAGCGTTGATATATATATTTATTTAATGACTCACCATTTTTCGCTCAATAATGATAAAGAAGCAATTGTTCTTCTGCTGTTTCGATTATCTCTAGAGACGCAATCAGGTCCTTAAAAATCTCAACGGCGACATTTGTAAGTAAATCCATACTGAAATCATCATATGGAGCCACGTTAATGACTGACAAGACGTCAGCCGGTGGAAGTGCTATTATTAGTGAATATCAAGCAAATGATTAACTCGGGGATTTAACTTGAATACCAACAAATTTCATTGTGGCGAAAATCTCGATTGGCTGAAGTTGACACTTTTATCCATATTTTCTCATCACTTTTACATATTCGTAAATTTTGTAATTTCCCTAAGTTATTAATTTATCTTAGTTTTACTAATTTGTGCAAGGAGAGAAATCAGAACTACTTTTTTACAGTTTATCGAATTTGTAAAATTATCTTTTATCATTCGCAAATATTCTTTGAATTCTACTGCCGTATTTATTTCCCATGGTTGAAACATATATATTTTGAAAATTAAGAATTTTTTCCGCCATCGTGTAATTAAACAGCAGTTTGATGTGAGCTGTTTTCTTGGCCATTTGGTCACCATGACTACTATATTTTGGGCAGGAAACACTTTTAAGAATGACATAACATCTAGACGATTTTCATAATGTTGAAATTATTTAATTATTTGAGCAAACCTCAGGACAGGAGCTGCGTAATCGGGGTTCTATGTATAATCTTTCTTTGGATTGAATAGATGAATTATGTAAAGCAAGATTTCTCTCCCATAACTATTGTAGTCAACGACTGCTGGAATTTGGTGCTGTTGGAAATATTTAATAAACTTGCACCCTCGACTTTATAGGTGAATAGTTTAATAATCTGGTAGTAAATTTTAAGACATGGTATTGTGTGCAGAATTAGTTCGGTTATATTCTTAGTTTCTTTGAAAGGGTGTATTTCGTCTTTCCTTAGGGTGCAAGTTAGGGCTTATTAACTCAGGTGTAATAAGAGAACATCTTTTACAGTTAGATAACTCATTGGAGGTCCTGTTAAACAGATGAGACTGATCGAATAGTAAACTTTATCATCTTTTTAATTATTTATTAAATCAGAAAATATGACGTTTACATTATTTTCTTCGTTTGCACGATGAAAAGTAGAAAAGAATTCGTTGGACAAAATCTGAAATAAACTCTATATAAATCTTTTTCAGTTACGAACGTTCTCATTTTCTTATAACTTCACGCAGTCGTCTACTTCATACACAACATTGGTATTTTATTTGTTTTAATGTTCATGTTTATAATGAAGTCGAAATTTTTGGCCTTAGCATTTTAATTGTGTATTTACTAGGTCCCAACAATCTATTCTGCATATCAGCACTATTCAACTTTCTGGTACTCAACTCGGAACTGATCTCATTGACTAACATTTTTAAAATAACCAATAATATTTAGACGGGTGCCGCCGGAACAGATACCGGAATATTCAAATGCATCCGGGTTAAGATGCGCTACGACCTTCTTGTTGCCACTAATGTCCAATAGAGTTGTTTAACTAATCTGTTTGGGTAGCAAAATGGTTACTCAGTTCACGCAATTGTGGTTGCAGTGAGATGTCGCCTTAAGAGGTAGTATCCTGGAATATAAAATTCTGTTTCAGGAGTGACTTTTGATTTTACTAAATGTATGTAGATTGTAGATCTTCTAAATTTATGAAAATAATGGACCTGAGCATTTATTTATTTATTTATTTATTTATTTTATTTGCACTTCAGCAGTTGTAGAATGTGATTACAGAATAGGAACAATACATAATTATCCACTTAATCTATAAAACATTGATATTCGACATGATAAATATTAAATATAAGTATACACAGAAAATATAAAATGGAGGTTGCCAAAAAGTCGAAGAAAATAAAAAATATCAGCAAAATTATAACATGGAACTAACCAAAAAGAAGCGAAGAAATAAATCAACTGTAAATTCTACCTTTTGATTGACTGTATATTGTAGGACATAATGTCGATCGCGCAATTTAGATTGTTATAATTGTGCAGAGGGGAATATTTTTTTCAAAATTATACATTTCATTTTTCACTGTACCCCACAAATAAAAATCAGTAGGGGTTGTATCAGGTGAGCGGGGAAGCCACAATACTGGTCCTTTATTTTAAATTATGCGGTTACCTAAATTTTCCTGCAATATCCATCTAACATTATTAGTATTATGTGCAGGACAGCCATTTTGTTAGAACCCCAATTCGTTTATTTCTTATTTTGTAAAAAAGCTGTTTTATCTCGGGTAAAACTTGATTTTCTAGATCACGATAGTCTGCTTCCTTTAAATTGTTTTGAAAAATAAATGAATCAATTAAATGGCGATCTATAAATAATAATTAAGGAAAGGGTTGTAGGGAGACCATAGGAGTACCCGTAGAATAGGAAGAGAAAAGGTAATACCTATGCGGCACCAAACATTAAATCCAAACCTAGTTTGGAATCTTCTTTTGCGTAGTTACATGCAGATTTTCTATGGCCCAGTGGTGATATTTGTGCTTGTTAAAGGTAAAACTACATTCATCGGTCCATATAACTCTCGATTGAAAATCAGTTTGTTCTTCGAATTTATGATTAAACCAACGACAAAATTCACAAGTCTTCTACCAAATTTATTAGTGTTTAAAGTTTGAGATTTGTACGCATGATATTTCCTTTGTTTTAATATCTTGTATACAGTTGTCTTAGGAATATTTGTTTCACCTGAAATTTATCGCACTGATATGCGGGGATTATTGTTAACAGCTTCGAGAATATTATTTTTGCGGTCAACATTATCATTATCAGGTCTCTTTTATTATCAAAACTACTGTAATTTAACAAATTGCTTACAATTCTTCCAAAAACTATTCTATGTGGTTTCATTTTCTTCGGAAATGTTTCTAGAAGAGAAGCCGATGCGTTTTGCGAATTTCCATTTACTTTTAAATAACATTCTAACATATCAAATTTTTCTTCATTTGAGAATTAGTGCGCCATTTTGCAAAAATTCCACTCTTAAACAGTAATAATAAGTATTCTTGAACAATTTACAATAATGCCACTACTATTTAATGAACAACTATTAGCTAACAGTAATGCTTATTATTTGTTTTAAACCACAGGCTACTAAATTTTACTGAAAGATGTGTGAATTTGATCGTTTTTAGAAAATTATTTTTCAAATTTTACTAATTACTAATTTGCATGCAAGAATGCCCTTGATGAAGAGGATTTCTTTATCCAAATTTTGAACACTTTATTAACAATTTTATGACAAATTAAACCTTAATGATTGTCTAAAAATTGATATTTTTAGACAATAGTTGTACAAATAAAGCAATTTACAGTAGATTTTAAGTACATAGATAATAATTAGTCGCCTTCTGAATAAGCAACTTCCTTGTCTTTGGCTTTACAAAAACTTTTTGATTTCCATGGCCTACTATTTTGTTTCATTAAACAATAGATAACTTTTTTTAAATTAGTCCCTTGAAAAACAATTTTTCCTCGGCATGTGATACATCATCTGAAAGCGCCTTTTAAGCGCAATCTGAAAAACGAAAAATCCAATATGGCTGTCATAAGAAAAACAAAAGTTACTTCGTATATTAGTCTCCAAAAGGCATCCTAATATTGTAAAAGTCCAAAACCTGTCTGACCAAGGATTATTTGGCTACAGCCAAAAAAAGAAATCACAAAATTTTCGTTTTTTTGGAAAATCCAAGAAACGGTTTCAGTTAGCCATTTAACCGACCTTGTAGTTCTTACCGTTTTAGAGATCCCAATGGTGAGCATCGAATTTGGGACACATGGTATTAATCCAGAGAAACAAATAAACAATAACATTCAACTATACGTAACATGTATTTTCCACACAGAGTGTGTCTCTAATTAATTATGCCCAATATCGTGGAAATTAAAAAAAAACGTGTTTTCTTAAAACAAAAAAATCTTCATTTTTCTTTGTGGCCCTTCATCACCCATGATGCCAGAAATGAAGAGTTATAGGACTCATTTTCATAAGAACTTTTTATTTTATTTTGACTTAACGAATAAATGCCGTGCATTTTTGGAACATTGTATTGCACACATAACAAGTACTGTACATAATTTTAAAATGTATTGCATAATATAAATAAAATTTATATCGAACTAATAAGTAGAATAATTTAGGGAATGCAGTAGGAATTAATGGATATGTCAATTTGAATTTAGCTGAAATTATTATTCCATATTTCCATACATACTTTTTAAAGATGCATTCTTATATTACTGGTGACATTTCCTGGATAATTTTAGAAAAAGTGATGTCTATTTATTTCCTTCACAATACAATTTTGTATTAAAAATAAATATATTCACAGACAACATGACAGCAATAACACAAAATATTAAACGAAACAAAATGACAAGTTTGGAAAGTAAAAAGGGTAACATCTGTAGAGGAAACGGGAAATACTGAAAATATAAGATCACGTAGTTTATTTATTTGTTGGCTGAAACATTTCAGTAAAGGGATGGACGTGCTATTCAAGTTATTGATATGGCATTATATTTCTCATTCTTTATCCATTATCCATGTTTTATTCCTTTTCTTCGATCTCAGGGCGAAGTGGATCTTTGACACTTTGAAAATCATAGACATTTGCGTTGACAAAAGCGTAGTTGCATTAAAATCATAATACCATTGTTGTATTTAGGTATTAATTTATTTACGGATGACAGAACCATCATCCAAAATAATGTATTTCGGATAACAGTTTATGTGATGAATTGCTAAACGACACTACCGACTGGTAATTCAAAATATCTGTTTAACGCGACAACATAAATATTAGTATCATTTTACTCCCTCGACTAACAATGCTGTGAATACTAACACTGAAATAGTTTCATGAAAGATCAGAAGGCACTGTATTTTACCCAACGTGTATTTCGCGAAATGTGTGTTTAGCATAATATCGAGTGTTTTGGAGCGTGTGAAAACTACTGCTGTGTTCAGGAATGCTTCGAATATTTTACTTTTTCCATCCGGCTTTGATATTCTTCGCGGCCTATAAGAAAAAGAAGCGATTTATTAGCTTGGTTTATGGAAATAAGGACACTAAAAGTTCAACTCAATAGTGTCCAGTAAGACATTCAATTATTTTTGAAGCCCTTCAAGGCTCTGTTTTAGGGCCGCTAATTTTTATCATACATCAACAACCCCCAAAACTATTTAATAGATTTGCTGATGATATAACAATAACTATCTTGGCAGATACAATATAGTAATTCCATTCCATAACGGTCAAACAAAAGAAATCTGTGCTTGGACGCAGAGAGCTGGGTTAATGTTGAAAGATAATAAAGTGGTTATGGTTCTCTGGTGTTAAAATACAGAAATGCTTATTAATCATCTGAAGAAAATGTACCTATGTTTGTAAATTTATTTTATACAGCTCTTGGATTGTACAAAAGGTGATCGTTTATTTAAAATTTGCCACAAATGTGACAAAAGACCCAAATACATTTTATTATTTAACGTAATTTCATAAGTTTATATCATAATTTGAATGAAATATACACAGAATAAATTTTCATAGAAGCCTTAGAAATAAAAATGTCTTAACCCTGCCCCGGAATTTTCTATCTTTGATTATGCATGTAAATTGATAACTAGTAGACACCCAAAATATGAGCAGATTCTAGCAAGTAGTTTTAAAGCTGACCTCAAGAAGTGTCGGCAAAATTTATAAATGGCTTTGTAGTTCAATAAAAAAAGTTCAGACATGTTTTAATAGCCATTTCTAATTCGTCAAGGTGAACTCTTATCATAACAGTATGTCTCTTACGTCATGGGTCATCCTTTTTAAAATATAAATTCCTGTTAACCTCATATAATTTCATTTTTACCACCCATCAGGTTATTTCTTGTACATGAAATTATTTTTCTTTACAGTTTTAATGCAATATTCATTGTTCTCTGTTTATTCACATTATTTGGGTTTTTATTGCCTATCTTTTACCATGCGGCACAGTTTATTGCACGATATATACTTTATATTTTTAACTATAAAATTACCGAGCAGTTGCATATGAAATGTGGGATATGGCAGATGGGGTGGGAATAGACACAAGGAAGCCTTTGCACCGGAAAGTGAACTATAAAATGTGCTTTAAAATCGAATGCAGTTTAAGGGATAAGTTTTATTTAAAATTCAGAGACATATCTTCGTACCCTATAATTTTAAGCTTCTACTCGTATCTCGGGAATTACATTGTGAGACAATGTCAGTTCACTTAGGGTTTAGTTGTGCACCTAGTAGAATCCCCTGGGAGGTAAAACGTATTAAGGGGATAGTTTTTTTTAGATTGTAATCAAATAAAATATTTAAAATTCTCTTTGTTTAAAATTTTTACAGAACTGTTGCATGAATAACACGTTATACAACGTCAAACACCACGTCGACATCATAATAAGTGTAATAAAAGAAATTAACTAGTAATAGAAGTAATAAACTGTTACAATTTATAACAATGTGTGCACAACTTACTCTCTTAACTAACTTGGTTATCACAAACTGGAAAAGATGTGTAAAAACTTTGCAGCATCATGTATGTTTCTATGTTTGTCTCCAAGAGTAATGTTCGACGTGGTGAAAACATATGTTTATAATTTGAGAACGACCGTTCGACATCTGTTGATGTAACAATAAATTAATTTGGCTCCGTGGTCTAGAGGTAACGTACTTGCCTCGAAACTTGGGGGTCCCGGGTTCGATTCCCGGTCGAGGAATTGGGATTTTTCTGTGAGAGAGATTAATCGTAGTATACTCGGATATTGGGTGTGTGTCCATTGTCTCTAAATGTGTAGCCCTCTCCCACACAAGGTCATTCCAGACCTTCAGGGGTAAAGGGGGTTGTAATTTCATGTGGTGTTATTATTATATTATATTATTATAATACAGGCATACTTAAAATAGTCTTAGAACTCACTTAATGGATCTGCAGTTGTATCATCAGTATCATTACAAAGTTATCAGAATCTTGTAAAACCGGTGTCTTGCTTTAACACAGGTGCGAACTTTTCTCTAACGGGCTCATTGTTTGCGTTACCTATAGAGTGTATCAGTCGATTTACTTCGTCTACTATTTGCAGTGACTCCGCTAACGACAAGGCACTGTTTTGTATTTGCTATTAATGCATCTACCTCTCGAAAACCTCGTCAAATAGTTTTTGCTACAAGGTATAAAGCATGCACTTTACAAGTAACATGTACCAACCTACAACCGTGTTCTTGAAGAGAACGGAGTACCAATTGCACTGTCGCGGCACCATCGGTCACAAACATCAACACTTGACTTTTTGACAGGTCAAATTTTTCTAACGTCTTCAGCACCACACGCGTAATTGTTTGGCCAGTACACTCAGTTAATCATTTGCTAGCTAGTAACAGTGGAAATGTTGGTTTAAGAGGGTCCGGTAGACGTACTATAACATTTAAAATTGATTTTTTTAACAATCTGTCGTTTCGTCAACACATAACCAGAGCCGTGTATTTTTTTAGTACACATTTGATCTTATTTACAATATCTTCGCTTACCGTTGGTACATAGTTACGCAACGTTGTGCGACTTGATAACGTCATCTTGGGATTGTATTTATTTCAGAACTCCTGAAATGGTTGTTTATCGAGTATGTGCAGCGGAACATCACAGGCAATCAGCATTAAGAGTAAATTGAACATAAACTGTGTTGTCGAAGACACGCCATTTTTTAGTTTTATGTTGCATATAATTTACGTAACGTTTACGATCACGTTTGTCCCAGCACATCAGGTCTGTCTCGCACACCTTACAAATTATTATGGCACCATTGTAGAATAAATCCGGGAATTCACTGATAAATTTATTCACTTTGTCAGCGTATGACCGTTTTTTACCCTTGGGCAGGTCTGACATACTTAATTATTAAATTAATATCAAGAATAACATACAACAAATAAAATTATCAACAGTACAACAGAGAGGAATAAATTACGTTGTACACACCACGAGGCGTAACAATAGAATAAAATCAAATATTAGTCATTGCTAAAATAGTAAGCAAGTCTCGCTTACGTATTTGGGTATTTCTCTACCTGGCACCTCCCGTGACTTACGGACCGATTTGCCAATTCTAATAATGAGTACACGTCTGGAATCTATATTCAATTCCATATGTTTTTGAATTAGGGTGGGCTATGGAAAATTCTAATTTTATTCGTGTGAATAACACTAAATGACAGTTTTACTTACTAAGGTTATGTAGAAATGTCAAGATTATAACCATAAATTAATTTTACATCGTTGGAAGTGCAATATATCGGAACATTGTGTTTATTTTAGTGAAAAATATTTTGTCATAATACCCAATAGTCCGTTAAATACCCATTGATAATTAAAGATATATATTATAGGTATAAAGAACTTTTATCAAGAAGAGGAACTTAATTTGTTTTTAAATTATTTCATTGACCCTATATAATTTCAATTATTCTGTTCTTTGAAGCCATTAATGTTTATTACATTGGGGTTTACAAATTTCCTTACTTTGGATTCTTTAAATGTGCTGGCTACCCTGACGACGCTAAGGCAAGCAGAAACACGTGTCGGTAGATATTTTAAAGTTTTTTAAAGTGAGTGTCAACTGGTGAGTACCTTGTGTTTTATTTATTTTTGGTTTTATTATACAGAATAGTTGAAATTAAAAATAACATTATTGAGTCAGTAGTACTGAACATAATGTGCATATTATCTTTTTTGTAATCCAAGTTTCAGCGTTTTGGCAAATCGCCGGGAAAATAATTGTTTAAAAAGATATATGTTATACTTATCTGTGATAAGATTTGTAAAAGTTAGTAAAAATAATTAACAGAAATTTTCAGTTAATATTATTTTTCATTCCACTCTATATATATATACATATATATATATATATATATATATATATATATATATATATATATATATATATATATATATATATATATATATATATATATATATATATATATATATATATATATATATATATATATATATATATATATATATATATTATCACATTTAGCAATATTATAAATTATTATAAAAGATTTAATAAATATAGTAGCATGCGTACATTAAAAATGAACAATTTCAGAAAACAATTTTAATTTAGTGTTAACATATGTGTAGAATAATTAAGTATTCATTGTTCATATAAAAATGTAGTTAGTTGTAAGGTATTTGCAAAGCCAAATTGGCCATAAAAATTAATGAAAAACAAATAAAAACAAGAAAAAGGTGTCAAGTCGAAGTCCTGGATCTCCACTGGCAGAGCTGACGAGAGACCTATTGTGTATTTCCTGCCATCGAAAAGGTGTCACCAATGTAGTCCCATATAAAAATTTCACTTCAATTAACTCCAGTAGTATTAAAAGTTGCATAATTTCAGGGGAAAGATTTCACCTATAAAAGAGACAATTGTTATAGTATATACTTTTAAAAGGGGAAATTTATTAAAAATCTAGTATAGAGTCAATGTAATTGAACTTTCGATAAAAGTTAAAAAAACGCAACATTCAATAAACAGGGGAAAATATTGTAAATTATCTTAAAACTTTCATAACGAAACATAAAAAGTGCATGGTCTGTAAAAGTGAATATAAACTGAAATAAAACTTACCAAACAGGGGTGCAGTAATGTGTTTAGATCAATGCCATAATAATTTTTCCAATATTGGGGTTGAAACATAAACATTTCTTGATTTTTGTATGTGTGACAGCATAGTTGAACTATATTTTCATAAAAAACTAAACAGGAAATCCATTGATGTGCAAAGATATGCCATGAGGACAAAGGAGAAACTCAGTGCTTCGTATGTGAGTGGGGGTAGCTCAAGACACAGTGTTAAAGTGTGTGTAAAGGGGTGAAACCAATTTCGACAGCCTACAAAAAGTAGAAACAAAAATATTAGTTTTTGAGTAAAGATATGTTAACCTAGATATAAAAAGATTTGTTATCAGTAGTTATTTAGTTCTAGTTATATAAAAAGGAGTTTGTTTAAAATGATAGGGCATTTGTTAAGAAAATTTTGAAAATGAGATGTGAAAGATAAAAATTTTTATACTGAACGTAACACATGCAAATTTACAGAAAATTCTCAGGAAAGTATCAAGAAAAGAATATTGTTTTAAAAAAGCAACAAAAAAGTAGTATAAAAGTTTTTATTTTCAAAATTTAAAATATTTGACATTAAAAAATAATTTGTGACAACTAGTCAATTTTGAAATTTGGTGATTTTACTATATACAAAATTAAAGTAAGCAGAGAAAACAATGGATAGTGGGTTGTTATTGATAAAAAAGGAGGAGAGTTTTAGAAAATTGGAAAGGAATCGAATGAAATTAAATAGGAAAAGATTAATAAAATCAAGGTTAGGAGTAATTTATAGTAAATAGAAGGTTGTAAAATCAGATTTCAAGCCAAGAAAATAAAGAAACCGTAAAAAAAAGTTTGTAAGTACTTACCAGTTATAAAAATCCAATTAGACAAAACACAAAATTAAAGTAAATAAACTACACAAGCATATCAGGAAATTGGAGGGGCCATATCCAAACGTTAAAGCGTGGTAACTGCTGAGAAGTGAGAACCAAGAAACGACAGTTCGGCCAACCGCAAGGATAAAAATATAAGGTAAAATCTCGAGATTTTAAAATTTGTTGGGGTAATTTAAGTTAAAAATTGTAAATATATTTGTAAAAAAATTTTAAAATATTTCATTAAAAACAATCTCCTTTATTGTTTTCTGAAAGTGTTTAGTTTTTTTATGTGTACTGGTTTTGTGAATTTAAGTTTTGAAATTGTACTATAGAGGGAACAAAATTGAACCTGCATCCTGAGAGAGAGTAAAGGAGAATAAAAGTAAGTGGAAATTTGTAAATTGAAATATGAGCTAGTCTGGGTATACAAGGGCATAAATATAAAATAAATACAAATTTAAAATAAAGGCGCCAAGTTTCATAGATTTTAATAAAACACAAAATTTTCAATTCTATAACTGTTTAATAAAAAACAATTCAAAATTTTTACAAAATATATAAATAAATAAAAATACAATAAACCTTATTATCACAATAAAGTGGCGAACCAACGTGGGGCTGCTCTATAACAAAAATTGGCAACCTACGTACATATAAAAGCACATGAAACTTAGGTCACAAGACAAAATGTCGACAAATATAACGGAAGAAACAAGCCAACAACAATCGGGAGATGCTGAACAAAATCAAAGTATAATGGAAATGATGAGGAAGATGATGGAAGAAAACAAAGAATGCGCAAAATTAATGGAAAAGAACAGGATAGAAAGAGATGAAAAATTAATGGAAACCATGGAAAAGAACAGGATAGAAGCGGCAAAGGAAACGAAGGAAAACATAGAAAAGCTACTGAAAGAAAATCAGGACAAAATTATAAAAAGAATAGATGGGATTCAAGAGACGATTAAGATGGAAATTACTGAGAATGTGAGGGAAATTTTTAGAAGTTTTCAGGAAAAGCATGAAGAAAAGATGATGATAAGGTGTGCACAGATAGAGGATAGGTTTGGAAGGACAGAAGAAAAAGTAGAGGTGAAGGTAAACGAGGTAAGAGGTCAAATTAAGCAGTCAAATGTTAGGATTGAAAATTTAGAAAATGAGAAAAAAGATATTAAACAACAAGTAAATTACCTAAATTTAAATATAAATAGCAAAGTAACAGGGGAAATAGAGAAAATTTTTGAAAATTTGACAAGGAAAACAGACAGACGTATGACAACAATAATCAAAACTATGACAAACGGGTATGGATTCAAAATTATCAGGGGAACCAAAATCAAAGTTTTAGAGATCAGGGAGATAACAGGAACAATCAATACTAAAATCAAAATTATAAAACCGGAAAATCAGGGTAAACTCCGACCGGATTTTCAGTAATGGGAGGTGAGGCTGGCAAAACAATAAATTCTCGATCATATCAACATATGAGAGAATTTATAACAATGGAAAACGATCAAGGAAACGATTCAGGATTAATTTGTTCATTACCATGTATTCAGATAAAAATATTAAATTACAATTTAACAGCATTAATAGATACGGGGGCTGAAGTAAGCATTATAAATGAAAAGGTCATTCAAAAAGATTCTACTGAGTTTAATAAGCGGGTAATGAAAGCGATGAAGGTAAATTTGATTAATGTAACGGGTAAAAAGATTGCGGAATGTACAAAAGTATTACAAACTGATTTTTATATTGGGGAAATAAGAGTGAGTGGTGAGTTTATTGTTGTAAGTGGAATGAGTTACGATGTAATATTGGGGGAAAATTTATTAACAGATATAAAAGCAAAGATTGATTTGAAAGAACGTCAAATAATTTTGGGGGGTACAAACGTACCATTTATAGGTGTTAAGGACAAAACGGGTCCAAATAATGTTTATAAGGAACAAACGAGTTCCATAATTGATAAAAATATCGCAAACGCGAATAATGTAGGGGTAATAATTAATAAGGAACAAACGAGTTCCATAATTGATAAAAATATCGCAAACGCGAAAAGAGTAGGGGTAATAATTAATTGTGTGCACGAACACAAAGATGACGTTGAAGAATTAATGGAAAAATATAAATCGTTAATAAATTTTGAACCAAGGTTTGTAAGTGGGTACATTCAAGAGGTATTAAGATTTTTGAGATTGCTAGTGGATGGAAAGCACGAAAAATGGGATGAAGAATTGTCACGAGTAGAGAATTATTTAAATAATGTACAAAACACGGTAACGGAAATACCACCTGTGATTTTAATGTTTGGAACATTACCTGAACGGCCATGGAGGACAGATGAACAGGTAGACTTTCAAAAATTAAGGCAAAAGGCCATAAAAAGAATTAAAAACAATGCGGAAAGATCTTTAAAAAGGGCAAACAAAAATATAACTAAACGAGTAAAATTTAAAAAAGGTGATATGGTTGTGGTAAAAAGGTTACGAGTTTCAAATAAGAAAAATAATATATGTGCGAAATTACAAACTCCATATGAAGGACCTTATCAGATTAATGAAGTTGTAAATGAAAATGTGTATGAGTTAAAATTTGTGAATTCAGATGCCATTAGAGGCAGATTTCATATAGAACTTTTATACCCATATTTATCATAAAATAAAATTGCTAATGTGAACTATTAAATTTTGGAAATTCACTTTATAAAATCAGTAAATTTAAAAAATTTGGGGGAAATTATATCACATTTAGCAATATTATAAATTATTATAAAAGATTTAATAAATATAGTAGCATGCGTACATTAAAAATGAACAATTTCAGAAAACAATTTTAATTTAGTGTTAACATATGTGTAGAATAATTAAGTATTCATTGTTCATATAAAAATGTAGTTAGTTGTAAGGTATTTGCAAAGCCAAATTGGCCATAAAAATTAATGAAAAACAAATAAAAACAAGAAAAAGGTGTCAAGTCGAAGTCCTGGATCTCCACTGGCAGAGCTGACGAGAGACCTATTGTGTATTTCCTGCCATCGAAAAGGTGTCACCAATGTAGTCCCATATAAAAATTTCACTTCAATTAACTCCAGTAGTATTAAAAGTTGCATAATTTCAGGGGAAAGATTTCACCTATAAAAGAGACAATTGTTATAGTATATACTTTTAAAAGGGGAAATTTATTAAAAATCTAGTATAGAGTCAATGTAATTGAACTTTAGATAAAAGTTAAAAAAACGCAACATTCAATAAACAGGGGAAAATATTGTAAATTATCTTAAAACTTTCATAACGAAACATAAAAAGTGCATGGTCTGTAAAAGTGAATATAAACTGAAATAAAACTTACCAAACAGGGGTGCAGTAATGTGTTTAGATCAATGCCATAATAATTTTTCCAATATTGGGGTTGAAACATAAACATTTCTTGATTTTTGTATGTGTGACAGCATAGTTGAACTATATTTTCATAAAAAACTAAACAGGAAATCCATTGATGTGCAAAGATATGCCATGAGGACAAAAGGAGAAACTCAGTGCTTCGTATGTGAGTGGGGGTAGCTCAAGACACAGTGTTAAAGTGTGTGTAAAGGGGTGAAACCAATTTCGACAGCCTACAAAAAGTAGAAACAAAAATATTAGTTTTTGAGTAAAGATATGTTAACCTAGATATAAAAAGATTTGTTATCAGTAGTTATTTAGTTCTAGTTATATAAAAAGGAGTTTGTTTAAAATGATAGGGCATTTGTTAAGAAAATTTTGAAAATGAGATGTGAAAGATAAAAATTTTTATACTGAACGTAACACATGCAAATTTACAGAAAATTCTCAGGAAAGTATCAAGAAAAGAATATTGTTTTAAAAAAGCAACAAAAAAGTAGTATAAAAGTTTTTATTTTCAAAATTAAAAATATTTGACATTAAAAAATAATTTGTGACAACTAGTCAATTTTGAAATTTGGTGATTTTACTATATACAAAATTAAAGTAAGCAGAGAAAACAATGGATAGTGGGTTGTTATTGATAAAAAAGGAAGAGAGTTTTAGAAAATTGGAAAGGAATCGAATGAAATTAAATAGGAAAAGATTAATAAAATCAAGGTTAGGAGTAATTTATAGTAAATAGAAGGTTGTAAAATCAGATTTCAAGCCAAGAAAATAAAGAAACCGTAAAAAAAAGTTTGTAAGTACTTACCAGTTATAAAAATCCAATTAGACAAAACACAAAATTAAAGTAAATAAACTACACAAGCATATCAGGAAATTGGAGGGGCCATATCCAAACGTTAAAGCGTGGTAACTGCTGAGAAGTGAGAACCAAGAAACGACAGTTCGGCCAACCGCAAGGATAAAAATATAAGGTAAAATCTCGAGATTTTAAAATTTGTTGGGGTAATTTAAGTTAAAAATTGTAAATATATTTGTAAAAAATTTTAAAATATTTCATTAAAAACAATCTCCTTTATTGTTTTCTGAAAGTGTTTAGTTTTTTTATGTGTACTGGTTTTGTGAATTTAAGTTTTGAAATTGTACTATAGAGGGAACAAAATTGAACCTGCATCCTGAGAGAGAGTAAAGGAGAATAAAAGTAAGTGGAAATTTGTAAATTGAAATATGAGCTAGTCTGGGTATACAAGGGCATAAATATAAAATAAATACAAATTTAAAATAAAGGCGCCAAGTTTCATAGATTTTAATAAAACACAAAATTTTCAATTCTATAACTGTTTAATAAAAAACAATTCAAAATTTTTACAAAATATATAAATAAATAAAAATACAATAAACCTTATTATCACAATAATATATATATATATATATATATATATATATATATATATATATATATATATATATATATATATATATATATATATATATATATATATATATATATATATATATATATATATATATATATATATATATATATATATATATATATATATATATATATATATATATATATATATATATATATATATATATATATATATATATATATATATATATATATATATATATATATATATATATATATATATATATATATATATATATATATATATATATATATATATATATATATATATATATATATATATATATATATATATATATATATATATATATATATATATATATATATATATATATATATATATATATATATATATATATATATATATATATATATATATATATATATATATATATATATATATATATATATATATATATATATATATATATATATATATATATATATATATATATATATATATATATATATATATATATATATATATATATATATATATATATATATATATATATATATATATATATATATATATATATATATATATATATATATATATATATATATATATATATATATATATATATATATATATATATATATATATATATATATATATATATATATATATATATATATATATATATATATATATATATATATATATATATATATATATATATATATATATATATATATATATATATATATATATATATATATATATATATATATATATATATATATATATATATATATATATATATATATATATATATATATATATATATATATATATATATATATATATATATATATATATATATATATATACTCTGTTAAATAATATATTCTAATATATTCATATCCAAAATTCAAGCGCTAGTATTGTTATAGAAGCACCTTTGATTAAGAACATTTGAACAATAACGAACGATGCCACCTATTTGAGCATACACCAATTGATATACACAATACTGTCACGCTCGTATAAAGCTCAAATAGAGCATTTCGCATATAAGCAATAAGCATAATAAATGCTTTGATACTTCGCTGAAAGGAGTGATAATTCTAGACTGACACGCCCGTTAATTTGAAATAACAGGACATTACCATGTCATCTATTAGGAATGTACGACCCTTATTCGAGGAATCATACGACATATCCAGGTGACATTTGAAATACATAATTTAGGAAGTAGAATGTGCCGTGATTACAAGCATTGTTGAACTAATTTAATTAAAATAAAGTTAATTTGGATAAGGATAACAAATGTCTATCTCTAATGAATAGAGGGAGGACAAATTTTCAAGTACATATTCACAACTAATGTGGTCTACATTATTTGTGACATCATATAATTAATAATAATTATGCAACCTACGTAAAAGAAGTTATAAGACACTGGTTGCCTATATGTAACACTGGACCTTGACACTTATGTCAAAAATGTCGCCTCTATGTTCATGAGCATAAGGCTCAAGTTTCAGTGTTATAAATAGGCAACCAGTGTGTCATGAAACTTTTACGTAGGTTGCATAATTCTTTGACGTCACACTAATTGGTACATTGCTATAAAATTGTAGAATAATTTATTACTTACGAAATATTTAAAAAAACAACAAACCGCTAAGTAAAAATAATAATCTGTTTTGCTTTATTTTTACCCAGTCACGTTTCAACATTTTTTGGCGTATTTCCCTCAAATCGTATTGATGTTCATTAAATTATTGTTTCTGAAATAAAATTATCGTGCCTACAAATAAAATAGAATAAGAGTATGATATAAGGTACTTAATTCAATTATTTTATATTTAACGCTAATACAAATTAATTCAGACATTTCCTGTTTTTGCATGTAAGTTGGAAACGTTCCAGGACAGAATTCTCACTATTAATCACTTAATCAGTTTACCAGCAGTATACAAAACAGTCTCTCTGCAATTCTGGATGGAAGTTCAAGGAAAGTATGTAAAATCGGTCGCTTTAAACAGAGCTTTGAAGCGTCTTAGAAAATTGTTGTAAATTTTGCAAATATTTTTGTATTATTTCATGAAAATACTGAAAATATATCCATGACTGGTTTAGATTTTTTTTTAAGTAAAGTGAAAGAAAAAAAAATTTTTAATTTTTTTGCGCTAAGATTGTGCTACTTGTTTATTAAATATTACTTTACAAATATATTTTTGTTATACCGTGTGTAAAGCTGCTAATGTGGCCAACTGTTAACAAAGACAGATTGAACAAGCGAGATGGACGTAACAGTGTGAGTATATTGTAGCTGACTGGTGGAGCATAGACCGAGCCTGTCTCTATATTTGCTGGGTGTCTTATTCCATTTCATTTCATCCTAGTACGCAGCCATCGCTCGTATTCTTTTTCTATCTGGCCACACTTGGCATACGTCTATGGTATATTAAATTAGTGGAGACAAAGTCGGCAAAAAGAAGAAAACCAAAGTTTAAATTAGTCGCCGTTTCGTGTAACTTGACACATCCTCAGGGCCATTTAAATTAGGTTTTCCTTGTAAAAATATGTATCTAAAAACTTAAACATAAACATGACCAACAGATAAATATGATTAAGAACAGTACAAACAAACACCATTGACTAGTACGTTATTATTTTGAACACACAAGAATCATAAAAAAATTCTCCTTTTGTAACCGGCAATCACAGAACAGCCGACAATATTGATACGAGCGCTTTATGTGGGAAAGTTAGCGGACCATATGCCAAACACTACTTCACGAAAATAACCATACACTGTCGTGTTGCTAAGCTAACTGAGGAATAAGTGCCAAGCTACGTATGATGTTATATACATGTATTCCGCAAGTTCCAGCCTCAATACTAATTACATGTATACTTCTTAATGAATGTTCTTTTATACAGGGTGATTCAGGTTTCATCTTGATAACTTCAGGAATTGATAGAACTCCCCAAAATAATGAGGGTTTCTGTGATAAGGTATATTCCAAAAACGCTTCTTTTTCGAGATAGATGGCGCCAAACTTGGCTATTTTAAAAAGTTATCTAAGAATATCACTGAAACGAAAAGGGTCACCATCTTCATATTTGGTGTGCGTACTTGGTTGGTCATAGGCAATATTTAGTGGTGGAGTGAAAGTAGGCGTGCACCCTAAACCCACCAGAAATGAATGAGAATGAAAATCACTTGCAAAAGGACGGTGAATTTAATCTTTAAGGTCAAATTTAACCGATGGCGTAACAGCAAAATTTCGGGTGGGTTTTATAGTGAACGCCCCCTTTATAAAGTATCACCCCATGTGAGGATTGTTACAACTGACCCTTTCTGTTTCCGTTATAGATTTCCTAAATACCTTTTTTAAAATAGAAACGTTTGGCGCCATCTATCCCGGACTGGAAGTGTTTTTGGAATATGCTTTATCAGAGAAACCCTCATTATTTTGGGGAGTTCTATTAATTCCTGAAGTATCAAGATAAAACCTGAATCACCCTGTATAACTGCCAGCCCTGAAAATGGAAAATATTTCCTGCCTAGTGATAAGATAATGATATTGTTAATATCAATTAATTTGTTTATTACGATTTAAATTGCTAACGCTGTCAATTTGAAAAACAAGTGTGAAAAATATGTAAGTTTATGTTTTACTGTCATTATGATTATTATTACGTGAGGCACAAAAAAAATTTTTTTTTGAACAATAGACGTGAGTAGTTATTTCCGACGTACTTTGAATTTGCGACATATTTTCGCTGAATCCGAATCTGACGTCAGAATTACTCCATCGCGTCACAATTTTTTGAGGTTAGAAAAAAATTGTGAAGAAATGGGGTAATTCTGACGTCAAATTCGGATTCAGTGAGCCAAAATACGTCGGAAATGGATTTTTTTTTGTATGTCTTATTGAAGCCAATGAACTGTATAATATTATCAAGTTAGAATTATTCTCTATAATTTCCCAAACATCTAAAAAGAAGTTTTAATAGAAAAATGAATTTGAAACTGTATACATAATAAAAAAAACGGCAAACAAGGATATAATCATTGTCAACATGCTTTCTTATACAATAAGCAATTTCGAACTGAGCATATATACCGGGTGACACAGGAGACATGTAACACCCCGTAGCATGTTTATTTAAAAAGATATTATTTTGAAATTTGGTACACTTATATAATGCGTGATTGTCCTTTTTCAAGTACAAAGAATTTTTGTCCACCACTTGCGGTTTCAACGGAAGTGACATCTACTCTGTTATTTTAAATGGCACCCTGTATATTTTTTTTACCTATCTGATTCGTCACTAGATTCTCTTTTCAACCATGTATCGGAACGTGGCATTGTTTTTAAAATGACAGTTAATATCAATTTTAGTTTGTTAAGTCTAGGTGGCCCTGATATGAACCTTGGCAGATATTGATGCGTAGTGTGCCATGATATCGAAAGACCTCTGGCATGCAACTTTATGCCTCATATTTTTTTGGGAATAACCAGTAGCTGAACAGACTAATAAGATCTAACTTATTTAAAAAAAATATCTTTAAACAACCCACGATATCTTAAAAACCAAGATAGGAACCACATTTTTTTACTTCACCTAGTTAAAAAATACTTATTTATCTTTTATTTTTGTCCAATACAATTGCTGTGCCTATCATATTTTGCTTTCTTCATTAAAATTAGTATCGAATGTTATTGCATAGTAATGAATATTGTACTGCAACAAAAATATTTAGTAAGCAGGCGGTGGAAACAAAATAAAAGTAAAACGATTTTTTTTAATAAATAAGAAACATCAGTAAAACACATTTGAACAAAATTGATGAAAAACCATTACACTATGTAATACATTTTTACAACGAATGAATAAAATTAAAATAAAATATTTACTGTACTACATACAAAAAACATTTTTTTTCTACAGATGTTCAAAATGTTGTCCGTTATTATCTCTGCACAATCGTGTTTTTGTCACGGTAGCCCTAAGCACGTTATCTAACTGTAATTCAGTAATCCCATCGATTGCTCTTCTGACTCTCATTTCCATGTCTTCTCTGTTTGTTGGTAGAGTAATATAAACATTTTCCTTGAGGTGGCCCCATACAAAAAAATCAAGCGGCGTAAGGTCTGGTGACTTTGCAGGCCATCGAACGGGCCCATTTGTTCCCATCCAGTTTTCTCCAAACCTTTCATTTAAATAATTCACCACAACTCTGCTGCTATGTGGTGGAGCCCCATCCTGTTGAAAAATTATTGGGTTAACATTAGGTGGCAGTTCTTCCAAAAAATCTTGTATCTGGTTTTGCAAAAATCCCAAATATCTTTCTCCATTTAATGGACCATCAAAAATTATTGGCCCAATAATTCTTCTGCCAATTACTCCTAACCATACATTAAAACTAAATCGCTCCTGATATGCACTTTCTCTCATATTTCTGGGATTTTCTTGTGCCCAATAACGGGTGTTATTACGATTAAATAATCCCAAATTAGTGAACCTGGACTCGTCGGAAAATAAAATTTGTTCATGAAAATTATTATCCAAATTGTGTCTGTTCAGAAACCAATTGCAATAGTTCAATCTTCTTTGAAAATCATTTTCGTGTAAATGCTGGTATATTTGGTACTTGTATGATTTAAATTTATGTTTTTTCAAAATGCGTCGAGCTGATTCCCGATTTACACCGGTTTGGTCCTCAATCTGTTTTATCGAAATCGTGGGATCTACCTCAACAATTGCAGGTACATTGATTTCCGAGTCTTCATCGATAATGAAATTATTTTCCGGTACTTCTGGTTCACTTCTGAATTGCCGTTTTACAAAATAGTAATTTGGTGGATGAATTCTTTCGGGAAATCTTTCTTCATATAAGACAGCAGCCTGTCTGCTATTTTTTTTACAATCGCCATAGATTAGTAGCGTATCTACTTTTTCATTTCGTGAATACATGGCAAAATAGAGTTAAAAACGTGATAACTTAGGTATAATTTAATGAAAAATACTTAAATTGCTGCCAAGTAAACAATTCTTAATTGTCAAATCAAAATGACGCGTCGTTTTACCTTCTTTTGTTTCCACCGCCTGCTTACTAAATATTTTTGTTGCAGTACAATATTCATTACTATGCAATAACATTCGATACTAATTTTAATGAAGAAAGCAAAATATGATAGGCACAGCAATTGTATTGGACAAGAATAAAAGATAAATAAGTATTTTTTAGCTAGGTGAAGTAAAAAAAATGGGGTTCCTATCTTGGTTTTTAAGATATCGTGGGTTGTTTAAAGATATTTTTTTTAAATAAGTTAGATCTTATTAGTCTGTTCAGCTACTGGTTATTCCCAAAAAAATATGAGGCTTAAAGTTGCATGCCAGAGGTCTTTCGATATCACGGCACACTACGCATCAATATCTGCCAAGGTTCATATCATGGCCACCTAGACTTAACAAACTAAAATTGATATTAACTGTCATTTTAAAGACAAATGCCATGTTCCGATACATGGTTGAAAAGAGAATCTAGAGACGAAACAGATAGGTAAAAAAATATACAGGGTGCCATTTAAAATAACAGAGTAGATGTCACTTCCGGTGAAACCGCAAGTGGTGGACAAAAATTTTTTGTACTTAAAAAAGGACAATCACGCATTATATAAGTGTACCAAATTTCAAAATAATATCTTTTTAAATAAACATGCTACGGGGTGTTACATGCCTCCTGTGTCACCCGGTATACAATGAACTCAACTATAGGTTTCATAATTACAGATAATTGTATCAGAAAGTGAGATAGAAGTAACAAATTTAACATTTTGTATGTTTAATTTATGCCACATATTTCTTTATTTAAAAAATCTGTCATTTTATTTACTTCCTATGGATTAAATAAAAAACAAACAATATATTTTTTACATATTGTTTTTTATTTAATTCACAAAATAGCAAATAATCAAATTACTTTCAACTCATATATGTATTTATGTTGAACTATTATTTTGAAAATATTATTTAAAACATTTAACAGGAATTTTCTAAATAGCTACGTAAAAATAAATTTATAATGAAAACTTTAATTTTTTTTTTTTTAGTTTTTTCCCCCTAAGATTGAAAGTATTTTTAATCTGCAGTACAGTTTCGCCACAAAGTGACATTGAATACTGGGAGTTGTTAGTTTAGCCATTTGTTCTGCTATCTACATATATGCAGGTAAAAGAGATTTTTTCGATAACGTACAGCTTGGTGGCTTTTAAATAACCGGAGACCGCTGATATATATTACTTGTTGAGATGCGGGACTAAGCTTATTATTGAAACAGGATAGCTCAATTGTATTAAAATGATACATAGCCTTAATACTCCTTGAGTTAACTTGTTTCAATAATCAGTTTGCACCATCACCGAAAGCAAACATGCATATCAGCGCCCTCAGATCGTCAAAAGCGACAAAGCTGTACATATTACATTTTGGCTAGATATTGATGCTTCTAGCGACATCTGCTGTTAAAATGTTTTGTACTTTAAGTAGTTCTGTGAAATAATCCAAAAAAATATTTGCATGATTCTCAAATTAAATGTTGATGCAGATATTAAGTGTATAAAACAATTCATTCTATTCACCCTTTTTTTAAACTGTCCACAGAGTTTTCAACGCTTTGAGAATAAACTTTCTTCAATCAATTTAAAATTCTGTAATTATTCGCCCGAGTGATTTTAAAGACGAATACAAAGATTTAAGTGGCATTACTCATTAAAATATGAAAAAGTCTGTCCTGGAATTTTCCGGAAGTTGTAAGAAGCATGCTAAAAAAATTATTAAATTGAATACAAAGTTCCGCAAAAAATTTTTATGAAGACTAAAATATAAAAGAAATTAAACGAGCGTCAACGGTACAACAAACTTTCTATTCAGATACAATGTGAATATAACAATTCTATTAATTTTTAATAGTATGGCGATCCCACAGGGTGTAGTAGGAACTACAAGATTTATGTTTCAAAGAAATTACCACACGCCAACATAGCAGTTTTTGTTTGTAAAGGATAGAAAATTTTTAAAGGCCTACTGTTTTCTAATAGTCCTTATTTTTTGACAATTTATATATACAGCATGTGTATTAGATATGTGTCTCTTAAATAGCAACGATGCAATGTAAACCACAGACAGACAACCCGTCGCTAGCCAGCGAATTCATTTTCCATTTAGCTGTTGCGCCGTCAAGAGTGTATACTATGCGCGATACGATGCCAAATTTCAGTCAATCAATGTAGTATGTCTAATAGTTTATTACTCATAGGAGGAAAGAGAGAGGAGGTGGGGGAGGTAAGAAGAGAGAGAGAGAGAAAGTGCTTTCATTTCGAAACTATTTGTTTAGTTATTATTAATATCTCAGGATCTGAAGTACACACGATTTTGAGAAAAAACTTCCACCCCTTAACTCCTAACCGCCTCAACTTTGTAATTTCAAATGGTACTCTCTATCTTATTACACACCACTTTACAGGGCATTACTGAACCAACCAAAATGTGGGTTAACTTAGCGACTTTCGGAATAGATGTGTTTGGAAATCACCAATAACTTCGACCTGTACTATTTCGTCCAGAACTCTTGGTTGGTGATTTTTTTCTATTCCAGTTTCTTTAAATTCTCTAACTAAAACTATTACAGACTAGTGGCCGACATTTTTACCGGGGTGTCTTTTGTTAAAAACCCAAACTGTTCTTCGAGCGCAACGATTATTATTTTTGTCTAACTTTTTGATATTGTGTAAAATATTTGACAAAGATAATTATTTATTTATTTTTAATTTGTAGAAATCAACTGGATCTACAAACATATTCTTATCCTAGATGATCCTTGTGAGATCACGTAGAAACTTTTATTTGGTCTCCTTAGTAATAAAGTCTTATACCTAATATAAGGAAATATAGTAATCGTGATTTTTCTCGACCTCGAGATTTTGATTGATATATACGTTTTGAACCCTCCTGAATCCATTCCGACTATTTTCCGAATGATGTTTGTCGGTGCGTGTGTGTGGATGTGTGTGTGTATGTGTGTATCCGCGATAACTCAAAAAATACTAATGGGAGACTTCCCAAATTTGACAATTAAGATTTTCAACAACATTTTACGTGACACATTAAATTTGGTGAATGTGGTACCACCAGAAGAGACATAATGAATGAAAGAAGAAAAAAGGTACAAGTTGGGGAAAAAAATTAAAAACTTTTTATTGCATTTCTGAACGAATCTCAACGAATTATAATGAAAGAACATAACTTTATGGAAAAAAAATCTGTCGGCATGTCTGTAGTATCGCGACAGCAGCCACAATTTTTGAGATAAAGCTTTCAAATTTGGTACACGTGTTCTAAAGGCCAAAAGGACAATGATAAATTCGGTGATAAGCAAAATTGGCCAGTTGAAAGGTGGTACACCGGACCCAAACTCTTTTGTATTTGTCTTTAAAAATATATATATTCTTGATGAAATATTATAGATCATGTCTACTATATCAAGCCAATAAAATATATTTTCCAAGTACTCAAAACTGATGTAAACTGAAATTTTTTACACATTTGACCACATAAAAAGGATAAATTTGTCAGTTTGACATTTGAAATGTCTAATTTAGTTACAAAAATGTCAATATCAATAAGTAGAAATTATTGAAATATATGACATGAATTATTATTGACAGTATCGAACGACGCTGATAATTAATTGATTTAAAATTTTAATGAAACATTTTAAGATGCGCTATTAAAATTTAATTGAAGTAAGTGAAGAATTAAATAGAACGATTTTTTTAGATCAGGATGATGATATATACTGGTATAAGAAAGTTATGTGCTGGACACATCAGATATTTTCTGTACGTAATCAAAAAATCTTAACACTTCTCCTTTACTGGGTCATAACAACTAAAAGGAAACGAAAACACAAGATTATTATTATCAAGTTAACTACATAAAAAAAATCCATATCCATTATTATCCAAAACGTACTTACTTGTACTTATAAATGATCATGGAAATGATTATTGCCTGAGTCAACATTTATTACGAAGAAATCTAAGTCCTTAAAAATTTCCTTTAAACATTAAATTTTATTTGTTCGTAGGGAAACTAAGACCTTATAATTCCACCGTTTAGTGTTGGTACTTACATTTAACTATCAGTTCAGTGCTGCAGTTTGAAATGGAATGAAAATTACTCGATGAAGTTTATGATGGAAATTTTAAACTTTTAAGAGTTTCTCTTCCAATGTTTGTTTTTTGCACTGTGTTATAAAAATAACGTTTTCTTGGCTTTTTTACAAGTAACATTTTTTTTTCAACAATTATTATGAACAATATTTAAACATTTTATTAAACAATGCAGCGTATATTATTCTACGTTATGAAATTTGTGTTTTAAAATTAAGTGGTCTAGAAGGAATTTTACATTTAAATTTATGAAAGAAACATGTACCAAATGAACGAAAATGTGAAATTTAAAGTGTTTCTTGTCAATTTAAATGTATTATTCATGAACCTGGAATAGGTGATTGGTTTTCACCGGCTCAGCAATTATTCACCATTTTCCGTAACTCAGTTCAAAGTTCTTTCTATAATTATTTATTTGTGGCATCTTGTAATGTTTTCCCACACTTTCTTGGGTGTTAGGCGATAGATTTTCCATTGTCGTCCATCACAAGTAATATTTTTATGGAAGATTTTGAGAAAAACAATAATTATAGTTTGATTTATAAACCTATTTATTGTATGTCGATGATGTTTTAGCCACTTGGCCTTACAGCATTGAATATTTGAATAATCTTTAAAATCGTAATAGATAATAAACATCAATTTCTTATAGAAATAGAAAATAATAATAAATTATCCTTTCTGGGCATTTTAATTAAAGAAATAGAAAACACATATGAAACCAAAGTTTATAGAAAACAAATTAATACCAACAGATATGTAAATTTCAATTCGAATAGACATACACACTTGAAAAAAAAAATAAAATGTCTGCGGGATCGTGGTCCGTTGCCTGTGTGACAAGCGGTTTACCGTAGTCCTCAGCGAGTACAAAGAGCTTTCTAGGTCAGTCCCAGATCATCGTCGTGAACGGCGTGTAGTCCAAGACCCTGAAGATGTTGACGTTTCGAATAAACTATGGTGCAACCACAGCGCGCCACGTTTTCCTCTGCTTGGATCCTCTGCGTTTTGGCGACGTATCCCTAGGCGTACATCAGCTGCGGTCGAGGTACGGTCCTGACAAGCTTGATGATGATCCTTAGGATGAGCTCGCTGTCTCTGTCCATCATCATCACCATCAGGTAGATATTTTGCTCGTGTCAACCACATACCTAGAAGAGAAATGTTATGTGGTATCAACTTGACTTTCATGACCATATCTCTGGAGTTTGATACAACATCACCCACAGATCTGACTGTGTTGTGCCATTGGTTATCCTCGCCATCTATGGTAACGTGTCCATTTAGGATCTGCACCCAACCTCATTCGAGTTTTTCTGATTTAAAGGTTTTTTAATATTTTCCAATTATTTTCTGAGATTTTGTTTGTTTTTCGTAATATCACAACAATTCTTGTTAAAATGCATAAAATGACAACAAAATTGTTTATAAACTGTTTACCTAAATATATAAATAACCAATGTATTCAGTTAAAATTGTATTTGTTTTTTGATAAACTTTGGCCTGGTTAAAAATAAATTTTAACATAAAAATAAATATATTAAATCTCCTGTAATATAAATATTTCGCCATGTTTCTGAAAAACCTACATTTACATATTTGCCTACTTTTTGCAAAGCTTTTAGTAGTGGATGTACTACTAAATACAATTAATTTAATTGACATCGAGTTTTCAGTTGGAGCACCAAGTACTTGTGTTTTAATTGCCACCATAATTCTGTTGCTTGTAATTAATTGCCCAGCCACTTCTAAATTTGTCAATATTTTTATTTCGTATGTGTGAAAAGCTATTGTTTTATTTGGCTATTGATGGCGGATATATATATTTTCATTATTAATCTGATGTTACAATACGTTCATCAAATAATCAATAATAATATCTGACTCAACAATCTGATCGTGGCTTGCAGTTGTTGATGACGTGCAAGCCAAGATGCGTTGATTCTAGTACATCACCGTTTCTACCTCAAGATTGTTGAAATCTTCTGAGCCTCGGAGATGGCGTTTGAGTCACTCAAATATAACTGCAGAATAAAAGCCTTTAATCTTTGAAAATACTTGTCTTGTTTGTAATCTTTTACCATCAATTAAATATGGTGACGTGGGCCCACCAGGATCTAAAACATTTGTCACATGATTTTCTTTTGTATATGTTTTCTCGTCTGCTGTTGTCCTTATTTTTTTTATTTTGTAATACACTTATTTTGTTTGTTATGGTTTCATTTGCGACTTGCTGTTTGTCTTGTCAATAAATTCCACTTTGGTATATATTTTTTTCAAAATATTCGGAACTGTTCTTTATTCAATACATTTAGTGGAATATTACAGATGCAACACATAAATAATATAAAGTCACATAGAAATGTAGCATACGAAAATTCCTTGTTTTTATTTCGTAATCGTTCTGCACATGTTAAATGTCTTTTCCAGTGGAAAATATGTGTCGACATCAGCTTTATATTGCATACAAGTCACAGTGCCGATCGACCGTCAATTTTAAGTGAGAAAATTTGTTTATTTGTGTACAAATATTAGAAAGCAAACCAACGTCATTATATTAAATACATACACGCGACGCGCACACAACCAGATCATCCTTTCAACTGATCGTGATCATCTATGTTTAAGATGTTCGACGTACATAAGTAACTAGTCGAAGTTCTCAACCCCTATGACTGTGGCTGCTAGTTAGCACCTCTAATTATAAGCAAATGTGTTTCGTTTTTCCTAGCCGGTATTTTGCGTTCAAGGACATTGTGAAAATTAACCATATTTCATCCAAAATAAGACAAATTCACTTCGATACAATTATTTATTACAGAAATGGCATGTCATTTTAGGCATGTTTTTGCACCTAACACGCGACAAGCGACTACAGCGGTGCCATGTAAGCCTTACTTTTAAAGTTTTTTTAAACATTTAATAAACGTTTATAATAATGACTTTCTTCAAGTGGCCCGCATAAATTGACAGTCACTCTGTCAAAATTAAGAGGGTAATTGATGTACATATTAATACATTCTGTTACAAAGTAAGGTTTGTTAGTAATGGTGAGAGTTAAAACCTCAAATGGATTCACCGTGTTTAATTTATGTCTTTTGTTTATACTATACTTAAATTACACTAGAAGCGCTTAAATAAAATATGTGCCGTAAACTTTTTAGTAAAAGGCGTCATACCATGGTTTATCATTCGCGGCGTAGTTATTGTTAAGACATAAAATGTATATACATAATGGCTTAAAACGTAAACGTGCCGTAAGATAGGTACTTAAAAAATTATTATCTGGCATGAATTTGTGAGAACTCGAACTCTTCGAGTTGCCAAAACAACTTCCATAAATTTACTATTTGTCTAAATCGCCGCATTTATATTCCCATCACTGTAACCACGAGTCACCATCTTAATTAAAGACGTGAAGTAATTTATAAAATCAATAATTGTGCTATTGTAGCAAGCGAAAAATATTTTTGTTGCAACCTCGCTATAGTTTGTACATTTTGGAATTTGTTGCAACCCACAGAGGGCCAATCAAAAAGCTGCCAGAAATCGTTATTCATAAAAGTAATAGCATCATTAACAGAATTTGCAGTTATTTAGAAAAATAGATAATGCATGTTTTCCCGGAATTCCGAGCAGGTAGAAGGTATTTTCGTTCAGCTATCTGCTCCCAAACACATACTTTCTAGTAGCGTCCATACAGATACAAGCGTTCGTTCATTATATCACTAACTCTCAACCAGTGATTGTGTGTTATAAAGCGTTTGAATCAAAAGTTCAATTGTACAGAAAACGTCAAGGTATGTATTTTCATGTTGTATATACATATGAGACAAACTTAAATGAGGTAATACATATAGATAAAATAAGTATGTAGTTGATTTGATTTGAATTGAAGAATATCAATTCAGAGTTTGCAGCGCCGTTTATTCGACGCTTGATCGATGCGCAAGAAAAACAAATAGATTTTTGCAGAAAAATGAGTGTTTAAGTGTTCAATTTGTATTTGAACAAATCCAAGAAGAAATTGATCCGGAAGCTGAGCCACAACCAGAAACTTCATCTGGAGGTGAAAGGATCCGTGCCCGTGATCGTCCAGCTTTAAAATTTTCTGCGAGCTGTGAAAGAACCAAGCGTCGAAAGACTGCAATACTGTCATCGATGTTCGAAAGCGAGAAGCTAGCCTCGGCTGTAAGCAAAAACTTAAGAGCGAAGGGAAAAGAGGCTGCCGCAAAACTTGTCTCATAATCAATTTTGACTACTCCGACTCGAACCAGTAAAATGAGGAAAGCTTGGCAAAAGAGTCAGAACTCAAAATAAATAAATCCACTTATCCCAGAAGAAGCTGTGTCAGTAATGATTGAAGCGAAAGATAGCAAACTTGTCCTATCTTGTTCATAGACGGATAGCAAAAGAACATTTTACGTTACTATCCCTGAAAAGTAGGGCAAATTGTAACCGAATCGTCTGCAGACATTTTATTACAGGATCTCTTGGATCATACAGTAAAACGGATACTAGAATTGCAGAAATCGATTCTTCTTTCATTGTCAAGTGATCTTCTAATGAATTTGAAATTGTTGATAAAATCGGGGAAGTGATGGAAGCACAGGTCACTCACTCACAATACAAACAAATATTCGCCGAGGTTGGTCTTGGTGATGGCAATTTGTTTCTAACGTCCATAGTACCATTACAACTGCATGCGAAGCATACATGGGAAAGATAAAATGATTGTATCCATCGTTAACTCGATTTTGTAGACCTATACGCTTCTAATTCAAGAAAGAAACGAAAAAACTGATGGTACAGGAGACAGCATACATAGAAAATCAAATTTCGGAAGTTCGACGGACTACTGATATGTTAGGTAATGAATAAATTGCAGTTTCTCATGTTTGTGTGATGACGATGATAAACTATAAACTAATAAAATTAAGGAAAAAGCTTCTTCACAAACATGCTATATATGTAAAGCAACTCCCAAAGATATGAATGCCATCGAAATAGTATTAAAAAGAACAGTTGTCCAGGAAAATTTGAAATTTGGATTGTGAAGTCTACATAGCTGGATCAGGTTTTTTGAATGTTTGTTGCACCTTTCGTACAGATTAGAATTAAAAGTTTGGCAAATTCGAGGAACCGAAAATAAAGCAATTTTCGAAAACAAAAAACGTGCCATACAGCAAAACTTCAGAGATATAACAGGATTGCTCGTGGATATACCTAAGAGTGGAGGTAGCGGAACAACTAATGACGGCAATACGGCTCGACGATTTTTTGCTAACCCCTCACTTTCCAGTGAAATTACGGGTATATATGAAGAAGTTATTACGCGATGTTGTGTGATATTACGCACCTTATCTTGTGGTTATGCCACGGATGTGAGAGCGTTTGAGGAACATGCTTTGGAAACCGCAACATTGTATGTCGCTAAATATCCGTGGTATTATATGCCCGCTAGCGTACATAAAATATTACTTCATGGTGTCATAATAATCAGAGAAGCTATTCTACCTATCGGTCAATTGTCAGAAGAGGCCCAAGAATCAAGAAATAAGGATTTCAAAAGTTTTAGAGAGAAACACACTCGAAAAATTTCCCGTACAACAGGAAACTAAGATTTGCTGAAAAGACTCCTTATAACTTCCTATCCAGTAACTTCATCTTTGCGGCAGTGCTCACCACGAAAATATTTAAATATATCTCAGTTATTTCATTATTAGAGACACCCTCGCTAGAATCAATGAACCTGAGACGCGAAGCAGCGAAAATTCTTCATCCGACGAGGAAGATGAGGACGTCAGTCTTAGTATTAATCTTAATATTAATTATACTGTATTTAGTAATATGTAACGTATTTTATTGTGGTAGATTTTTTAGTTGTTTTTTCCTTGCTGCTTTAGTTAAAAGTACTTTTAAGCAAAATAGTGTATGAGGTAGATTTTTTGGTATTATTTACGAAAATTTTAATATAAAGTAAAACCAATAGGTAAATATCTATGGGAACTGTATTTTTCCAGTCAATTTGACGTCATAACTACCTTAATAAGTAAATTAGTCTTTTACCAAGTCGAGTTACAGCTAATTTTATGGAAAATTTTTGCTGCGAATGAATCTAATATAAAATTTTAAAGCGGTGTAACTTAATAAAAAAGCATTATTTTTGAATGAAATTTGAAATCTGGCGATGTATTCCACCTGATTCTGAAAAAGAAATGCTTTGCAAATATTTTACAAATTGTTTAAAAAATAACCTGGTGAGGCACACAATTTGTTTAACTTTTTTTTCGCAAATTTCAATCGAGTTTCTTTTCTGTAAAACTTCTTTATTTAATCTTGATAGTTATGCCTTAATCTATGGCTTGGGTCCCATGCTCCAATACAGTGATATAACATCAACAGTTTCATCAGCCGCCAAGGTGGTTGTATTAATGTAGACATTTACATACTTTATCGAATTTATAATAAAAAATATAATAAACTTAAGTTACCTAGTGCGTCTTCCCCTTCTCTGTTCATTGCTCCCTCTAAATAGTGAGAAATTGATTGTTGCATTTCCAAATTGGCGTCCTCAGGAAATCTCTTCCTAAGTGCATCTACAGAATAAAATAATTATTAGTATTAAATCCTCTAACTTTTTGTCCATGAACTTACGTAGAATGGTCCCATGGCAACTTAATTCTTTAAATGGTACTTTTCATATGGTATCACGGGCGTAATAAGCCCCTGGCGTGTAATAGCCCTCGGCCGTAAACGCCTACTTTTCGTCCTTGATACATAAATAACTATCATATTATATTATTTAAGGACAGTTACATTTGTATTTGAACATTGGTCCAATATTTTGTGCTGCTGGGGTATTCTTAAACAATTTAATTTTTTTTTGTATTTAAATTTTGTTATATCTCTTCCAATGGGTGATATAGTATATGGATATAGTATCTTCAATTTGCTTGGAAACAACCTGAATAAAATAATGTTAATTCTAAACTGTTTTTTTCCTCGTAGTTTAGTAGAAAATGGCGAATTCATATAAACGATTTTTTATTGGAAAACTGATACAATTAACTGTTAAAAATTCCTTTGTACCGAGTCAAAAAAATTAATGTTAAGAGAATGAAAGATTTTGATAATAACATTGACAGTCTAATTTACAATTTCGAAACAAAACGTTAAAAATATTTAGTCGATTCATAGTTTTTATCTGTAGCACTGAAAAGAAAGGCGTTTTGATTAATAAAATATTAAAGATAAATTAAAATTGTGTGCATTAAGGAACAAAGGAATAATATTATCATACCTATTTATAAGCAAATTTGTGTGTCAACAATAATTACATGTTAACTGTGTAGTTCAACCTTTAAAATTTCGCATTAGTTATGTTATTTCATCGAGAAAGTGGCTAATTTAATAACGTTTTGGGTTGTTGCCCACCTTATATCAAAAACCATTAAATTTCCCAACTATATTATAAAATATTTAATTAGTGTTTCAGAAGTAATTAATTACTTTTATTAATGTAAATTTTTATTAATTTACCTCATTTTTGATGAAGAATATTTTCAATAAGTAAAAAATATTTAAAAAGATATTTGAAGTTAAAGAACAAGCAATTGGGCAGGTATCTGCCCATTTCTTCATTTCATTATGCCCTCTACGATTTCCATTGTAAAGAAAATCAGACCACAAGAAACAACAAATTATATTGTATACTTGCCGCCCCTACTAAAATTGTCGCTCAAAGGAACAGCCCACTCTGCTATGTTTAATAGAGGTATGATTGTCGGATATAAATTTCATAATCCAACCGTTCCGTGTATTCCATGTTTTTTGCCTTTCAGACATTTTAAAACTTTCTGCTTCCGCAACTATATAGTTCTGAAACATTTCATCATACAATCCCTTTTCCAAATAAAGCATAAAATTATCTTGACTAAGGGTAATAAGTATATTTATTACACCGCAACAGAACAGTTTATTAAACCTCCGAAAATAAATATACGTTTTTATTCGATTAATAAAATAACAGGGGATTCGCTAAGTTTTCTATTAATGCTACTATTTATTAGTGTCTTCCTAAAAATTCTGAAAGTCCCATTTGATACTGTATTTATTATCCCGCGCGTGTTCACACATTTTGCTTCTCAAAACTCGTTTTTCCTGACAGCAGTTTTATGTCAGCTTATTAGATATATTGACATAATGTTTACCTCAATTACACGAAATATTTAAAATACTGTTTTTGAATCTCTGTAATTCATGTATCAGTTTAACTCATGATAAAATATATTTCGACGTATTATTGATAACTGATTACAAATAGGTACGGGTACCTTGTAGAAAACTGATTTGGAATTATATGTAATTTGTCCCATAAAATACCTGTATGACCTATTGCCGAAGAATAAAACTCAGGTCGTTTGGTCATTGTATTTGTTGCATGTTTATTCTAAATGCGATGTTTGTAAATGGGCCCTTTCACAATTTTTTTTTTATTGCTTTATGTGATAGTGTTTTATAAAAAAAACTTGCCGTATTTTTTAATTTTTTTTTGAGCACGATTTCTATCGAAAAAAAAAATAACAAAAGTGCGGAAATAAAGCGCGCGCTTTTACGTGACGTCACGCAACCCACCTTAGTGACGTCAAAGGGACTACGACCTTGAACATGACACATCGGTGTATTGCAAAGTTGGTTCTCTGCTTTTTGACAGTTGACGTCGAAAATGACTTTGACAGTATCTTCTTTTTAGTTTGGATTGTTGTGTGTGGAACATGTTTAAAAAGTGCTTTGTACCAACATGTACAAATAACAACACGAATTGTCCAATCAAAATTTTCGTTTACGTTCCACCAGATGAAAATAGACGAAAAGCATGGTTTAAAATAGCCAAAGTTGAGAAGCAGTTGACGAAAACCAGAATCATTTACTGTTGTGAAGATCATTTTGATGGAAGAAAAGTAGTTGTATTTAGAAATTGATGCTAAATTATTGAAATTTTACAGTTAAAAGAAGATTCAGAAAACTGGAAGAATATTGTAACAACAATTACATGTTAAAATAATGGTAGTTCCATTATATTTATAAATAAATTACACGAAAATAAGATTACTAATGACTTACTGTTTTGTTTTAATATTCCTGACTTCTGCTGATAAATAATCCAAATTTGACATGTAAAACTCGTCCACCATAATAAAGTCAACTTTCGGCAGATTTTCTGCATTTCCTTTAGAAAATCCTGGCTCCATTTTCTTCCAATAATGTGCAGAAACAAGGCAAAACACAATTCGTAAATGAACACACAAAACTAACAGTAAACAATGTAAAATGTGTCAGTTGTGGTGTGATGTTAGTAGTATTAGGCGTTTTGGCAAATGCTACCAACATGATTCCGGTCTGTATGACGTCACTCAGCTTCAAGGTCAAATGAGTGTTCAAATTGCCATAATAAATGTTTATGTTTTTATTAAACAATGGGAGACTTATATTTCAAACAGAGTTGCACAAGGTGAATATCTATCAGTTAGCTTTCAAATAAACATATTTGTTTTGAGATTTAAGAAGTAGTGAAAAGGCCCATTCTAACCAAATAATTTGTAGTTTTAGATAGCGCTGCACTTAAATTTTTCGTATAATCATTATAAAATATTTATAAAACACGAATAGCTCCTGAACAAAATATTTGCATCCTGTATAAGGAAACTGTTATTACTCACAATAAAAGCTCTAGTTAATAAAAAATAAAATGGCAAAGTTTCACTTTGGAAAATGTCGTGCTTTTGAAATATTATAGGCTAATGGTGTTCCACACCATATAGCATAAAATAAGGGAAGAATAATACTTTTGTTACTTGCAAGTTTTCCCCAGTAAGACAGATGGTTGGTGTGTGAGGTTTCAAGCGCTAAAAAACGATTTAAAATGTGCATTCTAAGACTTTTTCACATCCACATCACACATCACGATGGAAATAAATCAGTTTTATAATTATGGTATTCACATAATGTTTATGAATGTATACTAAATGGTTTCTAGTTCGTGGTTTTAGTAGTAATAATTAATTCGTTATTGCTTATAACTAAATAATTTCGTTATTTTTCAATAAATGTGTTTTAATAAGTGTCAAATACAACATATAGGGTGTTCCCAGGTATCAATAATGCAAGAAGTGAATCCTCGAGTTTTTTTATGAAAGAACGTTGATATGAACATATGTCCAAACATGCTATTGTTGGATAAAACAAAAAATGTTTGTATTTACATGGAAAAATCTAAACTATTCTTAAGACTACTATTCTTAAATTAAAACATTATTGTACTCATATATCCGCAAGAATAGATAGATATTCCCCCATCAATGAATATTCTTAAAAATCATTATCTTAGTCCCCTTCTTTTAATGATAACTAATTATTAACTTTAGAATAATGGTTCTACTTCAGCTAAGAGGAAGTTTCGAACAATATTCAATACTAACTTATACTTAATCTAAGATTTCATTTATTCAGTTTAAAAGTAGAGATTATTAATGTAAGAAATGTGTCATTTCATTCAACAACTGTATTATTTAAACAAAACTGATGAATTACTTGAATCAATAAATATTTGATGTTGACTGAAATCTTTTCATTCTTGATTTAATATTGCAATCTATTAAATTTACCACTTAATGTAAGGATAAATTTCATTTTATTCAACATTGTATTATTTAAATAAAACTTTTTCCCTTTTCTTTTTTTGGAACTAACATGAATAATTCTTCGTTATCTAAAAAATATAGTTAGTTACCCAGTATGTTACTGGAAAAATAAACCTCTGCGCTTGTGACTTTACATTAAAAGATTAGTCAGAGGGTGTTTTTTGAAACGTTAAGGAATTATATTATTATTTTTTTTGTCTCATATTAGTTGTCAAAAAACACCCTCTGACTAATCTTTTGACGTAAAGTCACAAGCGCAGAGGTTTGTTTTTCCAGTAACATACTGGGTTACTAACTATATTTTTTAGATAGCGAAGAATTATTCATGTGGTAGTAAATCCCAAAAAAGAAAAGGAAAAATTTAGAGAATGCCACAAATAACGTTCAGACAATATTTAAATAAAACTGATAAATTATTTGAATCGAATTTGAATTTCTGGGATTGGCTAAGGACTTTTCAGAATTAGAAGGAGTTTTTCTGAAAAATGACGTTTTATTAAGAAACCAAAAAACAAAAAATTTTACAAGTATTAGTCCATTCATGAACACACTGTATATGAGACATCAAATTTACCATAGAAAGGCACATTATTTCTTTATGTGCTTTTAAGTGTTTTATGAATTTTACTTTCTTTCCGATTTGAGGAATAAGTGCTATAATCTGTTCTTCTGAAATTTTCAGTAAATTGTCCAACGTTAGATTGTAGCTAACTATATAATACAAAAGTGTGCTCGAACTTTCAAACAGGTATGGCATAAAAAATTTTGTACATATGAAACCGAAAGGGATGTTAGTAGAGCTCATTTGCAACTGGTTTAACTATAATATGTATAATGCAAAACCTAACAGTTTTTTAAATATATTTTTTTTTTAGAAACTTCCCTTGTCCTTATGTGTTTCAAAAACATGTGTCATCGCTTAAGCGAAGATTTTTCACTCAAAAAATAAGACAAATAGTTACTATCAACATGGGTTCATTGCTGTTTCGTACTTGAAATGCAGAATGCTGAAGTTTTATTATTATTTCAGTTAATTTTGTAAAAAAAATATATACACCACTGACTTCTTTAGTTTTAGATGGCACAGTTATGTAGACAGTTAATTGCTGAAAAGAAGTCACCTCTTTATTTTTGTTAGAATTAAGTTTCGTGTAGAAGATAAATGCATTTTTTTATGTCGGGTACTTAATAACATTATTTTTTTTGCATAGACTTAAAAGGACTTTAAAAATTACATTTATCTTCTACACGATGCCGATATCTAAAAAACGCCAAGAGGTGAAATTTTTTCGGCAATTAACTTTCTCCATAACTGGGCCATCAAAAACTTAAAAAAATCAGGGTCGTATATATTTTTTACAGTTAACGCAAAGAAAAATAAAACTTCAATATCTCAGAAACGAAGCAAAAATGGACCTATATTGATAGTAATTAGGTATATTTGTCTTATTTTTGAGTGTAGAATCTCCGTTTAAGCGATGGCACATGTTTTTGGAAACACCCTGTATCTCTTTAATTTGAAAACAAGGTACTCTCTATCTGTACCTAGTACTTTTGTATTATTTATGGAAGTAAAATTTAGTTTTTAAAACTCATTCGAAAAGTAATATATAAAGTAGAGAAGTTTTTAAATTGCACGTTTAAGGCATTATCAAGTTTTAAAAATAAATTCCTATGAATGTACGATTGGGTTGAAATTTTTTTCACAAATGTAGTGTTTTAGCTCGTCTTTTTATCTTATTAATGTATTGAATCTAATTTTTGTTACATAACTATGTAAACTAACGCGGGAAACTGGAATACTAAAGAAAGTTTTATTATTTTTTTATTTAAAAATAAAATATTTCAAAAACTATTAGATCTCTAAATCAATTGCAAATGAGTTTTATTAACCCACCCTCAAAGGAATATGCCGACTTACCAGTCACCCTGTATATGTGTTGTATAATAAAACGCCACTACAATAAAAATGCATATCTTGACTATAGATTGTATATAATACACAAGCAAAAATTATCAAAAAGGAAAATAACTTGGGAAATCTATACACAACCATTAAACTTCTTAATACCTTTTCACCTACTATACACTATAGTGACGTTGTGTGTTCATTTCTTGTAAAGTATAACGTAATGCATGCAGTAAAACCAGAATTATTAAACTTGCCTTCTAATATTGAATTTAAGGACTCCATTCCCAACTTGCTAATAGCTCTTCCATCGTAGACTTATTAACTTCTATTTCACAGTTCATAATGTTCATATACTTCTTTTTCAAGTGTAACTTTACAAATATAAATTATTTCATAATAATCAACATCTATGAACAAAGTACACCACACACAATTCGACGTGTAGTAGGTAAGGTATGCCGTCTTTGTTTGGCAAAGGCATAGCTTTCTACCTCCCACCGCTGCGCGATTCACTTGTTCCAACATTAGAACACTTCACATTGAGATTAGCAAGTATTCAATCAAGGATAACAGTTATTGGATTAATAGTATGTATAATTTTTCCAGCAAAGTTGTTTATAGTTTTATTCCAAGAGTACTATTCTTATATCAAGAAAAATATTTAAATAAGAATTTACTTCAAGATGCCCTTATGATGTCCAAGTGTACTATTAATAGTATATTTAATACATACTTATACTTCGAAGGATTCAAACTTATATTGACTTAAAGACTTGCGCTAATGAAACTCAAAAATATATCTGTTCTTGGTTTACAATTGGTATATTATTGAAACAATAATAATTTATTATGCCAAGTAATATTTTTCTAGTGACAAATATAAAAATTCAAGAATAATCGACTACTTTGATATAGAATAGTTTTCTTTCCGTGTATTGAGGTGAAATTCGCCAAACTTATTGAGTTTTGAATTAAAATTATTTTGGTCAAAAAAAAATTTGCAATAAAATTACCAGTGACGTGGGTACAGGGACTGAGCTACAAATTTGTATCGACATTTTCTTACTGGAGAGCTTTTTTCTAAACAAAAATAATCCCTTTGTAGATCAAAAGTTTATTTTTAAATCAACAACATGAAAAAGGAACATTAACATACAATGTTAAATTGTAAAATCTAAAATATCTAACATGATCCAATTCAAACTATTCAAATAAAACAAAATGAAAATATTTATCTTTTTGAAATTTTGAAATTTATGAAATAATACAAAAAAAATGTTGCTGGCTTAAAAAATATCTTCTCCCTAAATTTACGGATATTTTGAAAATATTGTTTCTCTTTCATTTCTAGTAGTACAAAATTAAAACGTTTTTATCTTGTTTTATGTTATATAAAAATATATAGAATTTTTCGTTATAAATTGCATAAAGAGAATATTGGGGGTTATCAGAATCACCCATAGAAAAACTGTGTTGCTGAAAAGAAGGGTGTTTTACAATTCCTTGCTGAATTTCTTCGACATTTTGTGAGGGAATGGAAAAAAGTTCATATTTGATGTATTATATACAACAAATATGAGTTTATTATTCTATTCCCTTACAAAGTAATGACCAAAAGAAATGTTGGTAAAAAAAATCATAAAACATCCTGTATCGCAGCAACGCGTCATCAACGGACTATTTCTGTAGAGTATTCTAATTATCTGAGGTCGGATATTGGCGAGTTATTCCAGTGCCGTCTACAGGAATCTTAATAAGAAATGCAAGATTATGTCATGTGAATTTGTTAACATTATATAAATTTTTATATAACCGTATAAAAATAAATTCTTTTATACATCAAATTTCTTTTAATAATACACAAATGTTTGTACTTGCATAGACATTCGAATATCTAAAAAAATCATACACCTACCTAATGCGAAAGCGCGCCAGTCCATGCAAATTGGCATAGTGTAGCCGACCACGTGCATACAAGCCTACACATATAGTGAGGAGATAAATATGAAAATAATAAGGATAACAGACGCGGTTCGTATATGAAATCGGTGGGAAGACTTTTGCAAATAACGTACACTAATCTATTACATGTCACTTGCACTAGTTCTTCATAGGGTTGCAGAGAGTATTAGGAAGTACTTTTCAAATATTGATAAAGTGATAGTATCAAAACAGCGTTTTTAAAGGCACCAGAACGACAACCCGACTTCTACTAGATACATCACCACCTCCACAGCCTATACTGACAAAATGGAGCATTTGGCTGAATGCAGCAACTTGAACGTGGACCAAAGACAGGAAAGTAGATCTATTACAGAACAAAGAAGTGGGTTATTTAGGGCCTCAAATAAATATGGCATCTTTACAAATGTTGTCCTCTTTTAACGTTTGTCTTCAACATATAAATGGTTTTTGCAAACAAGCAGTGGATTTTAACAGCAAAACATATGAAGCAACTTTTAATAATATAATTTTCTTGTGAGGAATAATACCGCAGCAATAAATGAGAATAAGTGTGCAGTGTAGCGAAAATTATTCGTGTATGATGTAACACTCTGTATATTTCAGTATTTATGCGAAGGGAGTTTCTAGTTCGGATTTAAAAAATCATCCGTGAGATAATTAAAAATATTAAAATATTCATATTCATAAACTAAGAGTTTCCCTTAGAACAAAATTAATTCTACAATAGAACTATTATCCAACAAAAAAAAAATACGGTAAGTACAGTCTATTATCTAACAAACAAAGCTATATCTCTGTGGTTTCGGTTTTGGAGTTCTGGAGGGTTGTGTAGGTCCAATGCATTTTCGACTGTAGGCAGTGATGTATTAGGGAATTTTGTCATCCCACCCTCGTTCTGGACAACTTAACAGACCATGAAATTGATGGCAGTGTCAGCTTAATTTATATTTCTAAACAGATTTGCAGTATCAAGCGAATATCACGGAAATTATCACAGAATGTTGAGAGAAAACAAATATTCGGTTTGGAGAGTTCGATTGTGTAAAATTACATCAACAATGCAACATTTTACGTACTAATAAACAGAACTACAGCTAGAAATTTAACAGAGATTAGCCATTAAGTGTCTTAATTTGTAACTTTATTTATAACGTCATTTATTTGTTCTCTACTCTTGTTCTTATATTTTGTTATGTCATTATTATGGAACGCCATATTTATATGTACTTTATTAATTATTGCTGATAACTCATGAATAGCAATGAATGGTTTGATTTTTGTCATTTTAATATACGTTCTTTAAGTGCGGACTTTGACTTGTTTTCAGATTTTGTAACAGAAAATTCTTATTCTATTATTGGTTTGTCGGAAACTTGGTTACACTCCAGTATACCAGAGTGCGGAGTTAGCATACCAGGTTATAAGTTAATAAGAACTGATCGACAAGGGAGAGGAGGAGGTGTAGCTTTTTATATTAAGGATTGTATTTAATTTACGCTGCTTAGAAACCCCTTTAGTATCACTGTAGCCGGTAAGATAATTTGTTTAGGTACATTATATCTGCCTCCACTCTTGAATGTTTTAGATTTTATTTACAGCTTAGAAAATGCCAGCCACTCCACACATCCCGCAGGGTTAGTGACTGTAGATACCAGAATTATGTTCCCTAAGCAGATGGAGAGAACCAAGAATGACCGCCTTCTGCATTTGGCCTGCCAGCCACTCGGCTGATTTTTGGCAGGCCGATATGATCTTCAGTTCCGGGAGCAGCGTAGGCTTTATCCCTCTGAGTACACCGATTATTAGGACGACCATTTTTGCTGAGTAGCCTGGGTACAGCACTTGGAACTCGTACCGGAAATCGAGGTATTTGGTCCGTTTCTCCTCCTCCTTCAAGGTGATGTTTTTCTCTGCAGGTGCCGAGAACTCGATGACATACATCACCTTGAGTTGATGGTCGAGAAGGATTATGTCAGGCTTGTTGGCTTGGATTAGCCTGATAGTCGGGAACGAGTAGTTCCAGTAAATCCGGCATTTCTCGTTCTCGACAATGGACTCAATATCTCCGGGGACGTAAGGCAGCACTGGTGTCTGGTCTACCCCGTACGAGTGCCTTAGATGGTAGTAGCACTCGTAAAGCCGAGTTATGTCGTTATTATTGTTATTATTGTTATTATTATTATTATTATTTACGATTATATTCAAAATTACAATTTGTTTATTTTAATTTGTATATTGAAAATGGATAAAAATGAAGAAAATTATAACCAATATTTTCTTTGGACCATATATACAATGTCTCCTGTGAAGTCTGCATCAAAAGGTTTTTTAATATTATTTGACTTCGAAAAACTAACCGAGGGTCAGTGTTAAAAGACCTTTAGAGTGACTCTGCTAAAGATATAATTTATACCCGCTTGTCTCGTGTGTTGATGATACTTAAACCAATTTATTGTACATCTTGTCATAAGCACTGAAATTATAGTTATAAGTGTATAAAATCATGACATCACATCAAATTTTGTTATAAGACAGATTAAGATAAATGGTCGAGACGCTTGAAATACTGAGTGAGGGGGTGTTGCTTACTTCATGCTAATTCGATTACCAGCTACAAATCCACCCTTATAATTAGACTATTTCTCTTTTTAGAGTAAATTTATGCATAGTTCATTAATCTAATTAGTTTTACAGATGAATGGGTAAATGTCATTACATCACGCTCAAATTAATTATTTGCTGAAATAATGTATTATAACCACATATTTATATGCGCATAGACACTATACACTTATACAGTTATTATCTACATGCATACATAAGAATGGATTCAGGACCTGAAATTCAAAAAATGGTCTAAAATGCTGTCGCGTAAAACGTTTCCGTAACTCGCTAATTTTTCGGCACTGATTCAGTTGCCCCATTTGCAAAAGTTACCTATCGTATTGAAAATTTTACACTCTACAAAATTGTTTATGTGAAGTTTCACCATATTATTGTGCGTCCCCTGTGGGAGCAGTTTTATCAGTAATTGAGGACCACCAACGATATCGATTTGTGAAGATTTTAACGTTTTACTAATAATTAGTTTCGTTGTTTTGCATGACTCCCATAAATAGCATTTTTTTGCAAAATGCTCGTTATTTATTTTTTCATGACTTCTAAAACTTTAAACTCTTATACTATTATTCCTACAAACATATTCAAAGAATAATTTTCTTTTTAACACTGAATTTAGACAGCAAAAATTTGTTGTCATGTCTTAATTTTTTCTTAATTTCCAGCGAATCCAATTCTTTATGTTTAACGATTAAAAATTGAAATACAGGGCCTCTCAGTTGTTTGGCGTTGGTCATTTTATAGTAAGTTTGTCTGAGTCAAGTCAAGTCAAGAAACTTTCATTTTTTAATGTTAATATTTCAGGTACATTTAACACAGTTGTATTTTTTCTTTACATTTATTATCTGCATATTGGAATTTGTTATGGTGAATAGCTTTATTGCAAAATTTTAATATTTGTTCATATTCAACGAAAATATTTCTCATCATCTAATAACGCATAGCATTTCAATATTTTAAGAATTTCTCATATCAAATTTATACACATGTTTTGTATTAAATTGCATCAACTCATAACGTCTAGAAATGATATGTATTTTGAGAGAAAGATTGATACAGAGAGTGCCGGGTGTTAGATAGGTACCGTAGACTGGGCAAGATGGAGAATTATTATTGTAAAATTTCTATTTCAGGTATCTAAACTCGATTCACAATACCGAGACTGCATTGTGTAGATAAGTACCGTAGACTGGGAAAGATCGAGGATTATTTTTGTGAAAATACTGTTTCAGGTATCCAACCTCAACTTTTTTGATAAGGAACTTATCCAATAGGTGTATTTTTATACCAGCAAATTCTGTTATTCCATTTGAGTTTTGCGGTTAAATACAAGCGGTTGAATGCTAGATGTTACTATAGTGTTTTCGTAAATTATATAAAGTAAAGGAATGTACATTCAATGGCCTGCATTCGTAAGAAATAATAATATAATAATGAAGATGAAATAATTTGATTAAGAATACCCCGTATTTAAATGTGCTCTTTCACTTTGGTAAATACCCGACAAATTTCTTGTTTTACTCTATAGATTTTACGAAAACACTATATCATATTATTCCGTTTCAGCTACTTATTGTGCAAGATTTGGATCCACCTTAATTTATTTTGTTAAAAATGGGGTTATATTCGAAGTGTCCAATTGGATTACCAAAGTTGTCCCTTTCAATACTAAATAAATTATGTTTTGTATTTGTATCATTATTTCTTTCTTTCTTCATCTTATTTTCAAGGTTTGTGTAATTTGTTACTTTCTGCATCTGAACATCTTTTTCTATTATCTATGTCTCTATAGTGTTCCTTGTGCTTTGCGTCTCTTACATTACGACCAGATTTAAATTATATGCCCGAAAAAGGGTAAAATTTTATGTTCGTTGCAAATTCTTTCCTGTAAAAGTTTGACTGTTACATTTCAAACAATTTTATTTTCTTATATTCAGTGTTATCCGATTTTTCATATTAAATGCATAGTCCTTCAACATGGTGCAAAATTGGACACGGATCGTGTTCTTGTCAACTGTTAAAGTCCTTAAATTGGCGCCTGGCAAATTCTTTTGGTTACTTCTTTGTGCAAATTTTTTCAATTTTATCAAAAATGATGGCACGTTCATCAACGAGCTTAATCATTTTCCACCTGTTTGTTAAATACACACTAAATTTCAATTTCATTGGTTGATTTTTTTTAGAAAAAATTGTAACTTCATTCTCGAAAATCAAATAAATGAATAACTCGGGAAATTTACAAAATACACAAATATGTAAATGATGACAGCACCAAAAATATGAGTTAAAGAATAGATGCATAAGCAAGAGGGATACTAAGCATTGCTAACATTTCTTACACATTGTTTTGAGGCAACTTATCTGTAAATATTTTTATTTATTTGTGGTAACAAGTATTTAAATATTTAGATATTTAAATTTCAATTCTAATCAACATATCAGCATTAAAAAAGGTGTTGTAAAAAGTGTGTATGATGGAGCCAAAATAGAATCATCAAATGAAGACATTTTAATAAATGAAAAGCAATTTATTAAAGCAGTTTTAAAAAGTAACCAATATCTCGAGTTTTTTGTTGATGGGAAATTTTCAAAAACTAAAAGTAGATTAAACATACCACAAGTACAACGACCTGAGTAATTCCAATACGTGTATTTTATCTGACAAATTACATAGAATTGGAAATAAGTTTTCTGTGCGGACGGTGTAACACGTAGAGATCATTATCAAAGACTAAACCGTAAATGACGTGCTAAAATCAAATAATTGTATTTATAGTATTCCATGCGAGAAATCAGAAATGCCTGAACGAATTGGTTGTCAATCCTTAGAAATAAGAAAAGTAGACAAAATATCAATATAACATAATGTTTCGCATGTTTATGGAAATATATAAACAGAAAACTATCATCTTTGACATTGCTACAAAACACAATCTTTTATTAAAGAAATTGTTCTCTAGTTTCATTTTTCAAATCAATATTTTTTTAGGTAAGAGACTTTTTGGACAGGAAAAAGCATTTATTTCTAAAACCAACCTCAGACTGATCCTTTTGACGCAGAGGTTTATGTCATAATTTTAAAAGTATATGCATACGATGTGTATACACCGTGTCTCAAGAGCTGCTGCAATATGTATTTTGTACATATGCGCACATTCCTACGCAGCACAACCAACCAGCCTTATGAACGAGTCAGGTGGGCACGTGAATAACATATTAACTAGCCTCGCCCATCCTCGAACTTCTCAGTCTGCCGTAAAGGCGGCGATTTACAACATATGACATGCCTTAAATTCTGCAAAAGGTCTTGAGATAGTCCATATAAAATTCTTACACATAACTAACAAAGGTAATTTATATATATATATTATATATATATATATATATATATATATATATATATATATATATATATATATATATATATATATATATATGTATATATATATATATATATATATATATATATATATATATATATATATATATATTAAATTCGTTTTCCGGGTATACTCCCGCGTAGGTGATAGGCCCCGAGAGGGACCGTGGCTGTCTGAACGACGTTTCGGCAGAATCTCATCTGCCATCTTCAGGTTCTAACCGTTAACTGCTTACTGCGGCTTCTGGTTACTCGAACTGAAATGACGTTTTCTGGATCTGGCTGTTCTTTATATACTCTACCTATGTTACGCTCTGTTGCTCTCGACTCACTCCGGGCGTCATGGTCTGCTGCACCCATCTCCTGATTTCGAGCGCGGCTTCGTGTAATCGGTCCTGTTCGGGCGCGCATGCGTGTATCTGTGCTTATGTCACGGTCTGTTGCACCCATCTCCTGATTTCGAGGGCGACTCCGTGTTCTTGGTCCTATTAGATTAGCTCTGGTTGGTTCCTCTTCGTGTGTTCGTTGCGTTATGTTTCTTGCTTCCTCATGGATAGTAGCATGTAATATTAGAGCAGGTTTCCATGTGGTAGGTAGTCTTTGGGTGTCATCTCGTGTATTTAGATTGTGTGGTCTTTTCTCTATTTCTATGGCCTCCCTGATGATTCTTGACTTGTAATGCTCGATATTGGCTAGTGTTTTTGTTTTGTCGAAATCAATCCTATGTCCTGTAGTTTTGACATGTTGAGCTAGAGATGATGTTCTCTCGTCTTTTCTAACAGCGTTTATGTGTTCTTCGCGTCTTGCACTTATTTTTCTGTTGGTCTGTCCTATGTATGATTTGTTGCAATCTTGGCAAGGTATTTCATATACCCCTTGACTTTCTAGAGCAATTTTGGTCTTTGGATTTCGAAGAATGGTACTGATTTTCTTGTCGGTCTTAAAAGTTGTTTCTATTTTATGTTTACGTAGAAGTTTGCTTATTTTATCCGTTGTTCCTTTTATATATGGCAGATAGGCTTTTCCTATGGGTTGTTCGGAGTCCTCTTGATTTCTCGGCCGAGATGGTTTTGACAACTTCTGTATTCTTTGTTGTGTGAACCCATCCAGACTAGCAGATGCAGACAACCTCAAAGAAGAAATGTCAACTCTTCACAAAGCGCTGCGAAAGAATATATATATATATATATATATATATATATATATATATATATATATATATATATATATATATATATATATATATATATATATATATATATATATATATATATATATATATATATATATATATATATATATATATATATATATATATATATATATATATATATATATATATATATATATATATATATATATATATATATATATATATATATATATATATATATATATATATATATATATATATATATATATATATATATATATATATATATATATATATATATATATATATATATATATATATATATATATATATATATATATATATATATATATATATATATATATATATATATATATATATATATATATATATATATATATATATATATATATATAAAACATTTGAGTAAATAGATTTTAGGAACCAGAACGGCATTAGATATCTCCAGTTGTTCACGAGTTATAAGGAAAAATATAATGAGATGTCAGTTCCCAAATTTGTCATGTTTTCCGATAAAGTACTATACTAAATTGCAAATTTTTTAAATGTTTAAAGGGCTATTTTAGTCCCTGACACCATTTGCAAGTGGTTGAAAATTTACAGGTACATCATTAACTGGAAATTTCTAGTAATTCGTTCTCTCCTTGTGGCATTATAAAGAAAAAAGATTTCCTGTAGGTTTTTTATAAGAGGAACCATTTTTGAGAAAAATTACTTATTTTAATTTCCTTACAGGAATATTCGTCACCTGACATAATAGCAACACTAATAAAAAAAAATCAATGTGCATTGTATCAAACATACAATGCACATTTTGAACATGTAGGATAAAATACCTCAGCAAAAATGCAAATCATGGTATTTTAGGTTAGGAGGAAAAAATAAAAAACCGAAATAAGTCCGTTTTTCAACGCCCTGTATCTCTAAATCTAATTTTTTTGTAAATATTTCGATTACTATGTTAAAATCCAAAATTTATAAGAAAATTAATATGAAGTCGATGAACTAGAATAGAAAGACTACGTTTAGTGCTAATAGACCATTTAGAATATATATTAATGTCTTAATAAAATAATAGTTTTCAACTCAGGGTTATAACGGCCCATAAACCGTAACGACCAAAGTGCATTAAAGATAATCAGTCGGACGCAAGTTATAAAGGGACGTTGACATTTACACACTTTTATAAATTATAATGGTGAAGGGCGTATATTGATGATAATGGCAAATCTATCACATACAACCAACACCAATCTTATTTATACCACACTAAAAACATTGCGTAATATGTGCTTGGAGAAAATTTAAAATTTACACCCTCTTTCATAGTCAAGCTATAAATTTTATTTTTATCGGGGACAGATAGTATAGATAATATATCTTATTAATATATGCAACAATAAAAAAAAACATGAGCACTAAAGACAGATAGATAGAGATCTCTCTATCTTTAGTGCTCATGCTTTTTTTATTGTTGCGTATATTAATAAGATATCTCTTCGGGAACAGCCAAATTTTTATTTCTTGGTCAAGGATGTGATTTTTTAAATGTACCAATTTGGATATTTTGTGGTTTCCACACGTTATTACGTGTGTTTTGCACAAACGGACAAAAACGAGATAATGTACATTTTAGATTATGATCCAGGAATGAACATACTTTTGTATAATATTTTTTGTCCACGACTATTAATAATGTACTCATTATGTATGTGTTTCCTTAAGAATAATGCTATCCGTTATTCCCTGCAGTGAATACTGATTTCATTATTCACTAGTGAATAATGAGGATAGTTAGTTGTTTATAAGAAATCATGTTAGTGACTACTAAAAATTTAAAATGTCAAAATTGTAGCAACCAAAAGATAAGTGTTGTCTCTCAAGTTTTCTAGGAAGCATTCAAATGGTACATGCCGGAAAGGTATTTTCATGAACACTCAAATTCTATATTAAGGGTTGCCGATGAGTGGCGAAAACTATGTCCCGAGTAGTTTTCTGGATGGGTAACTTAAAAAATGTGGCTATTTGTTTACCCATTACCGTAAATTTATTAATACCGATTCTTTGTGTTGTACAGTTCCCGTTTTGATAAAAAAAATATGTTAAATATAAAATTAGGTAAATTCTTTATCATTCATTCAATTGGCACATTGCTCTAACATTATTGTAACTATTAATATAATTAAGTAAGTAGTTAGTGGTAGTATCTTTTAAAAAAATAAATATTCTGAAATTTGGTATTAAAATTTCATCAAATATGCCAGTCAAAGCGCGGATTGATATTTGATTTGAAACGTCAAAGTTTGGTGTTTTTTGTCGCGATATTTTACCAAAAATTGTTATTATTTAATAGTCGTGGATAAGGCATAGTATTCTACTCTACTCGTTATGGTTATTATTCAATAGGGTGACTTCATCCTCGTGAATACTTAAGTAACAATTTTAGTTTAAAAAATGCTCTATAAGATATCCTCAAAGCTTGATTGAAGGACTATTTATAGACGTAAATAGTCTAGAAGGACTCCATAAAACTGATTTAAAACACTTATAAGAGTACAGGGGTCCACCTAGAGAAGGGCCTACGTGCCTCTTTTTAAATATATTAAAACTTAAGTTTTAATTATTCTAATTTTTACTCGTAGAGTATCTGAAGAGTACTATAAATTCATACTTGGTTATATACGTTTATAAGCACCATATACATCTAAATTATATAAAAAAAATTCTGGCAATTATGTCCAGTCGTCTTTCACAATCATCAAACAATAAGTAACATCAATGAATTTTTACAAATACCACTCTGTAACAGCTCTATTTGTCAAAGATTTATTACCTATTATGCACCAAAATTTAATAATCTATTACCTCTCTCCACACGATGTTTATTATATAACCATAAAATTTATAATAGAAACGGAAGCCTACATTCTCAAAAACAGTGCTCTATTTTTACAAGTATTAAACAATTGAAAAACAATATTAATCTCAATATTCTTTCTAGTTCTTCCTGTCGAATGTCAATAAAAAGAAAAATATTATTTAAAAAAAATATATGGCAACTCTGCCATAATACTCCTATTGATTATATATTCTCTACGGCTCAAAAATCATCTTCTCACTTAAAAGAGGGGGTTTCACACGCAAATTGTTTCTACAATTTAGGTAAAGCTCCCTTTTTTAATTAATTATACATATAATTAAACATAATTTAATATTATTAAGTAAATCTTGAATGGATATCATACAAATGTTAATGTATAAAGCAAAAAAAAATATAAAAAAATAAATAAAAAGAAGCTTGGCAAATAGCCGGGAAAATAATTGTTTAAAAAGATATATGTTATACTTATCTGTGATAAGATTTGTAAAAGTTAGTAAATAATAATTAGCAACAAATTTTCAGTTAATATTATTTTTCATTCCACTCTATATTTTAAATTTTATCAAGAAGAGGAACTTAATTTGTTTCTAAATTATTTCATTCCACCCTAAGGGGTATTTCCACTATATAATTTCAATTATTCTGTTCTCTGAAGCCATTAATGTTTATTACATTGGGGTTTACAAGTTTCCTTACTTTGGATTCTTTAAATGTGCTGGCTACCCTGACGACGCTAAGGCAAGCAGAAACACGTGTCGGTAGATATTTTAAAGTTTTTTAAAGTGAGTGTCAACTGGTGAGTACCTTGTGTTTTATTTATTTTTGGTTTTATTAGACAGAATAGTTGAAATTAAAAATAACACTATTGAGTCAGTAGTACTGAACATAATGTGCATATTATCTTTTTTTGTAATCCAAATTTCAGCGTTTTGGCACATAGCCGGGAAAATAATTGTTTAAAAAGATATATGTTATACTTATCTGTGATAAGATTTGTAAAAGTTAGTAAATAATACAAGATAGATTTATTGGGGTTCAAAATAAAACAAAGAAGGTTTAGTGCCATATTCCCCAAAAAGAAACAACTATGCAGCTACGGACACGTGTTTCGGAGTTATTGCCTTGTTGGCAAAGGCAGTTTAATTAATAACCTTGAAAGTTTAGAACCTAAACTTTCAAGGTTTTGTTTTATTTTGAACCCCAATAAATCTATCTTGTTTTATTTGTATGTGCCAGGTGGAAATGAGCAGTACACATAGAGCTCTGTGTGTTGACTGTGCTCATCGAGGCCCCAAATGTGGCACATGGGAACATGAAGACACTAATTGAGTACTGTGTACTGTACTTTCCAGCCTTATTTTAGTTCTTGTTCCTGATCTCTCCCATCGTAGATCCAATTCCTTAGCTACGCTACGCTGATGAGGGGCAATAACTCCGAAACACGTGTCCGTAGCTGCATAGTTGTTTCTTTTTGGGGAATATGGCAGTAAACCTTCTTTGTTTTAGTAAATAATAATTAGCAAAAAAATTTTCAGTTAATATTATTTTTCATTCTACTCCAAAAAAAAGCTGATATTCAGACACGTTTTTCTGTACAGTGGCCTCGCGAAAATGAAAAAAAGGTGCAGTTTCGAGTTATGGCACAAAGTTGTATTTTTTTAAATGGGAATCATAGTTACGATTAAATGGGGTGTAATTATGACGAAAACAAAATTATTAATATGCAATTTACTGACAAACGGATAAACACTGTCATAGATGACACACACCTACTTGGAATAAATATAAAAAAGCGCAAAAAGTAATCTACTAAAAGATTATTTTCGAACTATTATTCCCATTTAAAAAAATACAACTTTATGCCATAACTCGAAATTGCACCTTTTTTTTTTTAATTTTCTCGACGCCACTATTATACAGAACACGGTGCCTGAATAATGTAAAAGTTGTTTTTTTCATTACTTCACAAACAATCAAGATATTGTCTAAAAGTCTAAAAATCGAACTTTTGTTTATAACTCGAAAACAAAAGACGATAGAAAATTTTTGTTTTCGCCAGTGAATTTGTCTGAAAAAAAGAGATCGAGAGTGTCTTCTATTTTTTTGTATCCCCACATTTATCGAGTTACCCTATACAAACAACGAAATTTGCCCACCCTGTACTTTGCTATCAGCTGTTTCTACAATGTTATTATTAAATAGTATGAATAGAAATAATAGCCAGCGATGTTTATAGAATAATTCACGGTGGAGTAAATACATATATCTCTGTGTATGTTTTACTTCATCTAACTTTTCTAAAACAAGCACATTTCATTAGGATATGGCTTTGTTTTGCCCCATGTGCCTCGGAGTAATTGTTGTTTATGAGGCCATTATGCGTATTACTTAATGCTGTTCGACCCTCTCACGGAGACCTCTATTATAAAAGGCAGAAAAGTTCGCTGTTACTTATTTAATGTGAAATTCATTAAGTTTTCCTTTTTTTACCTCTACTTTGTGTTAAAATATTCAGGTGCTTTTTAATTATTAAAATAGGTTTCTTTATACGAACGAAGAATTTTTCTATTTAAACTACCTTGGAATGTTCTGAGGATGAAATTCTATACCAAAAAGCAATATTGTAAATATTATTTTACTACTTATCAGTTTCTTATTGAGAAAGATTAATAAATCGATTATTTTCTGTAATAATTAAAGCTCGGACAGAGGCATCCGTTCCCACTGACAGCTTTTATGCAGACATAATATTGTATTGTATTGTATTTTTTATTTCTCGACTTAGCGAAAGCTTTTGATACCGTGCCACATCAACTGTTACTAAATAGACTCCAAAACAATGGTATACGTGGACCTACACTATGTCTAATAGAATATTATCTCACAAATAGAAGACAATGCGTAAAAATTGATGATGTATACAGTGACTCGCTCAACATCACCATGGGCGTACCACAAGGGACTGTATTGGGTCCAATACATTCAATACATTTCCTTCTGTATATTAACAGCATTACAAAATTAAGGCCATTTAGTATCTTATGCTGATGACACTGCCATTGTATTTGGGAAAAATTCATGGGGCACAGTATATAGCAATGCAGAAGAAAGTTTAACGCTGATTTCTAAGTGGCTAAACTTTAGTTTATTGAGCTTAAACATTCAAAAAACTAAATTCCTAACATTCACCTATTAGCTACCGATCAACCTACTAGAGAATTACTGCATATACATAATAATACATGTTTACAACAAATAAATTGTAGTTGCTCCAAAATTGGGAAAACCAGTACCATCAAATATTTAGGAGTTATGCTTGACCATCATCTAAGATGGGACGAGCATGTTACTTACGTCACAAAAAATTAGACAACTTACGCATAAATTCTTTACTTTAAGGGATATATTAGATAGGAAATATCTGATGACTATATATAAATCGCTAGTAGAATCACTGATTAGATATTGTATTATTATCTGGGGGGGGGGGGGGTACGTAATAATATAATGAATATTCTGCAAACAGCGCAAAATAGTATTCTAAAGATAATTTTAAAGAAAAAAAAAACTCTACTCCTCTACACAATTACATAAAGAAGCTGACGTATTCAACATAAGAAATCTCTTTGCTTATCACTGTTTATTACACATGTATGACAAGAACTCCTCACCAGCCCATTCTAGATATGAAACCAGGTTTACAGAAAATAGGTCTATAGGATTGCCATTAGTCAAAAAAAGTCATACACAAAGATTTGTCTACTATCTCGGACCAAAGTTATACAATATTTTACCGCTGTATCGAAAAACCATAGGAAAGTTTAGTAAATACAAAATTGAAATAAAAAAATTTATTACCCAAAATCATGATTCTATAAAGAATATCCTGCATTAAATGGAAAACTCGACCGTAATAAGTTTGATATCTTCGAACTAAGTTGAAATTGTATTTCACGCCATGTCCTCAATGAGAGAAAGAGGTAGTCTCCTTGTCCACTAGATGTCACCACGTATTTTAAAGCAATAATTTTAAAATTCTAACCCAGCCCATGCTCCCCACTCATGCCACCAGAAACTCTCATTCCAATGTTTACGTGCGTGTCATCACGGTGTTGTTTTGTGTTTTGTGTTTCATTTATTTTTAATAATGGGAAAACGCAACAGAAGGCATAGTTCATCGTCTGATAGTGACGAAGAACTGGAAAAATCAACGTTTGAGACGAAAACTTAAATGTTTAGAGAAGAAATTAAGAAAAAATACACGCCAAAAACCCCGACGTCGTATTATCAGTAAAATTAGTGCCAGTAATTGCACCGTTTAGCGTTAAATGATGAATAAAATTATGTCCAAAGGTGGCATACATTCATACTGTTGTCCAAAGGTGACAAAATACCGCCCTATAAAGGTGCGAAGTTGTCAAAGGTTGACAAAATTCCGTCATATTTAAGGGCGAAGTTGTCGAAGGGTGGCAAAATTCCGCCCTTTTATGGGGCGAAGGTTGTCCAGTGGTGACAATTGACAAAAAGATGGAAAATTACTGGCTCACAAAATTGTGATATATGTAAGGTGCATCAAAACCATGAGTAATTATTTATTAGAAATGGCTAGCATAAAGAGCCCACAATGTGATGTTATATCTATTAATTTTGTTTATATAACTCGCACGTTATGTTTTGATTTAAACCACTTTCCCTTATTGAAGTTAGTAATATAGTAAAAACAGTAGAAGGAATAGAAATTAAAATACCTGGTCGAATTAAAACATCCGGCATAAATAAAGTTCAACCCACACTATTTCTCCCATACTTCACAGAAAAAACCAAGGCTGTGTGCAGCAAAAACCCTAGAAGCATATTTATCTCGCACAGAGAGTGTTAGAACACCTCATTTGACCAAATTATTCTTGACTTTTAAAAAACCGTTTCATGTTGCAACTACACAATCGATAAATAGATGGGTTAAAAATGTTCTAAATAAAAGTGGTATTGACACCAAGATTTTTTAAGCGCACAGTACAAGACATGCCAGTACATCAGCGGCAGCAAGAAAGGGTATCAGTATTGATGTTATTAGAAAAACGGCAGGGAGGACTAAAAATTCTGAAATTTTTGCCAATTTCTACAACAGACCCCTCTGCAGCCAAGGCGTTCTTGCAAAGGCATTACTAGTATAAGTTGATTCAGTATAAGTTGATTAATGTAAATTCAAAGTAGTATTAATCTTTTTGAAAAACTGTTGTTCTATATTTAGTGTACCTTGACTTTTACTATAATCTTGTTATTTGAATTGTCGAAAAATTGCTTTAAACATCTACCTCTTTCTCTCATTGAGGACATGGCGTGAAATACAATTATAAAATCAAACGAACTTACCTGTAAGTGAAGTTCGATTATAATTGTATGAAGCGCCATGTCCGAGATGAGTCCCGCCCGTCCCACTTTCCCGGTTATTTTTGCGACAATTCAAGCTTTAAACTGAATGAGAGTTTCTGGTGGCATGAGTGGGGAGCATGGGCTGGGTTAGAATTTTAAAATTATTGCTTTAAAATACGTGGTGACATCTAGTGGACAAGGAGACTACCTCTTTCTCTCATCTCGGACATGGCGCTTCATACAATTATAATCGAACTTCACTTACAGGTAAGTTCGTTTGATTTTATAATAATATAAGACATTTATCTTCCCAATCATAGTAAATTAGTATGATAGTACGTACTCACTTACTGCCGTGTGTTGCTGGTACAAATCCTCAGTCTCGTTTTGTCAATAATTATTAGTTATAATATTTTACTATCTTTCTCTGTTCATTTCTATTTTATATAAAAAACTATACAATTAATTTACTGATCAACCAGGAAGACACGAAATTCACAAAACAAGCATTTTGTGCTTAGGTGATTTCAATTCGGCCTGGTGATGCTGATTTACATGTGTTACTTACTATTATATGTATTGTATATTGTAATTCTAATATATTTTAGGTTATAGTCTACCACAAAGTGTAATAACATTGTACTATTCTACTACTCTACCTAATAAATTGAATTGAATTGAATTGTAAACACCTATTGAAACATTCCCAAAAACAAAAAAACATAAATTTATACAACATCATAATAAAGTGGATTTTATTTCATATTAAAATGTCAATATGTAAACTAGTTTTATCGGGACATGTACTATTTTAAATTAAAAGCCAACAGAATTCGCTAAAAAAAATTACAACGTAAGATACATTGTGTCGTACATGCATAAACATATTTACGTTCTGACATATAACCTATAGCCGATCATGGTTTTGACATCGTCAGTACCTTAATTCCGAGCTTTTATGATAATGTCATGGAAGTACAATTTACGTGGATATACAGTATCCGGTTAAAATTTTTCATAAAATACATCAAATAAAATCGAAATAGGTACCTTATCAATATAATACCTTTCATTCCTATAAATTTTAAACTGTTCTAGGGTGATTGATGAAGGACTTCGATTTTTATTCCCAATGTAGAATCAGTTTTATATCAATTAAAAATCATAGCATTTCTAGAAACACTAAAGCTTGGAATTAATAATTTCTTGAATGCAAAGAGAACTAAATACATATCTACTGACTAATTTACTAAGCCAAAATAAGCAGAGACGACAAATAAATATAGAGAAAGGTAAATTTGATTTGATTATCATAAAACAAATTTTTAAAGGCACGTATAAGCTAAAGCCAATATCTTTCATCAATCACCCTCTTGCAGATAACTTGTTTTTTGCATAACCTTGTACGGCTAGAATGTATCATAGTAATAATTGTAGCGTAAATCACATACAATTTCAATATATTCCATTGAAATTACAATGTACGAATCTACAAATCTAGAAGAAACTGTCCAGAACAAGTATAATTTATTGATGTAAGATCACTATTATGTATTGACATAAGAATAATTTAAAAAAAATAATGCGACCACATCTACATAAAATTTTATTTTAATAGAATATCATTCACTTGGAATATCTATTATCTAATGTTTTTCAACCTGTCAAAAAATGTTAACATGTAGTAATAAAATGAAATCGTATGTGACAGAGTTTTCAATATTATATTGTGGTACTTTCACCGTCTCGAAATCATATTTTATTAGAGATGCGCGTAAAAAGTTTGTCATGTAGGTATTTAGACTTTTATATTACAATTTAAATTTTCCATTTATAACAGTATCAATAAACATATCTTAACTGGAGCTAGGTTGTTTTTAAGTTAAGAGAACAAGAAAATAAGTTCTAGAAGAAACCTTTGTATTTAATTAAAAGAAAACATGCATACATCCTCTTTCTTACATTTACAAAACAAAGTAAATTAGAAACATGAACATTAAATAGACACCAGCAAGCAAGCGACGCTACTAAATTATTAAATTACTCGATTAGATGGTTACATATCTACAATTCTACAATCTACAATTTGAAATTTTAACTGGTAGTTGTTAATGGAGCCTCTAATAATGGCATAATCTACGATAATTTTTTGGGAACGTCTCTTTTTTTTATAAAATTATTTACACCTTGAGAAATAACTAAAATCGTTTCATGTAAGGTGCATAATATGCAATGAATACTGTTCCATTTCGTATTTTTTGTTCGAGTAGACAAATCTCGCAAGAACTTGGTGTACAAGAGCGAACAGTGCTGAATATTCTGAAAAGAAATAAGTACAACTGCTACAAAATTATGACTACCCAAGAAATTTTTCCTGAAGACCGTACGAAACGAATGGGTTTTTGTGAAACCATGATGGAAAAGGCTAATGAAAACGAAAATTTCATCAAGAACATTTTGTGACATTCTTTTAAATGTCAGGAACGAATTTTATCACTGATTAAGGTATTGCCAGGCGCAACAGGGCTACATTTTTGAGCCCCTTATAAAGTAACATTTAAAAAAAAAAGTTTTGTTTCATTTTTAATACGTTTTTTAAATCTATTTCAGTTTAGAATTATTTACTGTATTTTCGTTAGAATATTTGTCAATTTATTTTTATTTAATAGCAGAATGCCAGTTTACTTTCACGTCAAATGGCCAAAACTTACTCAAAGAGTTGCCACTGAGTTTTTTTGATGCATTTTAAAAACAATTATGCATGAAATAACTAGAAATTCTCGAAATAAACAGGGATACGTAGTTATTTACAGAAATAACAACTATACCCCACAACAATTATTAGAAATTTACTAACCAAAACATTACCAACAGTGTCATCGGCTACCTGATCTGATGAAATAAATGATTTGATTTAATTTTGAATCGTTTATTTGTGAAAAAGCACAAGCACTCTTTCTGTACAGCTTTCACTGTATAACTTACCCAGTTATTTTTCCTTGACAACAGTAAGAAATAATACTGATTTCCTGTGTTTTTTTTTCAGTTACAAGTGCTCGAGAAGCAAGTTTAGAAATACAGCCAAATCAGAAAACTATTTCCAAAGAAGTAGGAGGAAGTGTAGCATTAACGTGTAGGCCAAATGTGGAAAATCCTTCTTTAGTAACCGAATTAGAGTGGAGAGATCCGAAAAATCGAAAGATAGATAGTACCAATAGAGCAAGTCCTATATATATCCAGGTAAAAAAATAGTAATCTTCCATAGCAATAGTTAAAAAAGTAATACGTATTTTTCTCACACCAACATTTTTCTCTCTTATTAACACATTAACGACTGGCTGAGGTCTAAGCGATGCGTGTCACGGTTTTTAAAGTTCTCGAGACCGGGTGCGATCAATGTGGTGTCACGGGTCCTGACTGTATAGTAATAACTGAGGCAGTGCTAGGACACACGTTATGTTTATAAAATACATAGGATATGTTAGAAAATGGTTTATATTTTGCAGATAGGTGTCTATATATTATGTAAACGGCATTTTTAGAACACATCAACGATTCTAAAAACTTTTAACACTAACGTGGTTTTCCACAAGACACAAAAACACCGTATGGCATCATTTGGGAATAATTAAAATTAACCTTATGCTAACAATGTATTCTATTTATACGTAAACTATTCGCCGGAACCTTGATTCACTAACCAATAGAGCGGACTAGTTGGGATTGGTCTTCTGTCATTATTCATACTATTTTTACACTGTAAGTTTCTAATACATCCAGCTGTCTAGTATTTATTACATTATTAATTACTCTTATGAATTGATCATTTCAATAGTAAGTTATAATCAGAAAAAAGTGTATTACAATTTAAAATAGTTATGATTAAGCCTGGCCAAGGTCATTAATCCTACAGAGACGTACTGGGCATCATATCATAATACTTGAATAAGTACAATAATAAAAACAAAAAATATTTTATATATTGTGATGTATGTTTTTGTACTATTTCGTTCGCTTTAAATTATTTTTTATGTATTTCCTTATATTTTCTAAGCTTAGTGCTGCACATTATTATTAAACTGTTAAATGACGGTCACACATGTACATTGTATATCTAAGTGATAACTAATAATAAATAAATAAATAAATAAAATAAATGGAAATAAATTTTATTAATACTGGTACACTTTATAAAAATATGTACAAAACTCACCTTCTTAAGCAGATTTACTAAGTAGCTTGGTTGTGGTTATCACAAACTGGAGCACTTCTATAATAACTGTGTAGCATCAGATATGTTTCTACAGTTGTCTCAGTAAGCGATGTTCGCTGTGGTCAAAAAGTATGTTTGTATTTTGAAAAAGACCGTTCGACATCTACGGAAGTAATACAGGCATAAGTAAAACACTCTGTGAACTCACTTAACGCAGCTGTAGATGCACCATCACAAATTTGTCTTAATTTGGTAAAATCAGGATCTTTCCATAATACACTCTCGAATTTTTTAATAACGGGCTTATTTTTTGCGTCATTTATAGTCTGTAGCTGTATATTTACGTCGTCCACTATTTGCAGCGATTCCACTAACGACAACGAAGTATTTTGCAATTTTTCTATTGCGTCGTGTAGTCCTCTATAATTGTTATAAATAGTTTTTAAATCTGTTTCAAGGGAAACATCTTGAAAGCTTGTCTGGCCTTCCTTAATAGCTGCAGCCTCGTTAGGGTTGAACTGTAGTATCACAGCTTTTATTTGTTGAAAATATTCAGCATAATAAAAAGCTGCCTTGAACCACGTTCCCCAACGTGTAAGAATCGGCTCTGGTGGTTCCGGAATACCAGGACACAGTGTGTGAAATGCTCGACGCCGTTTAGGAGATTTGAGAAATACTTTTTTGTATTTGCTATTAATGCATCTACCTCTGGAAAACATTTTCGAATCATTTCTGCTACAAGATGGAACGCATGCACTTTACACGTAACATGTAAAAACCTACAATCGTCTCTTTGAAGAAAACGACCCACCAAACGTATTGTCGCATGCGTCGGTCACAAACATCAACACTTGACTTGTTGACAGTTCAAATTTTTCGAAAGTCTCCAACATCACCCGCGTAATTGTTTCGCCAGTACACGCAGTTAGTCTTTTGCTAGCTAGTAAAAGTGGAAATGTTGGTTTAACAGGGTCGAGTATACGTACTATAACATTTAAAATAGAATTTTTTTTACAATCTGTCGTCTCGTCAACACATAACCACAGCCGTGTATTTTTTAATGCACATTTAATCCTATTTACAATGTCTTCACGAACACTTGGTACATATCTACGTAACGATGAACAACTTGGTAAATTCACCTGGGGATTGTATTTATTTCAGAACTCCCGAAATGCTGGTTTATCCAATATGCGCAGAGGAACATCACAGGCAATCAACATTAACAGTAAATCAAACATAAACTGAGGTTCCAAAGAAGACACGCCATTTTTTTATTTTTATGCCGGTTACCATTGACATGAATTTTGCAGCAGTATTTATTCCAACACATTAAGTCTTGATCACAAACGTTACAAATTATTTTACATCCATCATAGAATAAATCCGGAAATTCACCGATAAATTTATTCACTTTATCAGCGTACGGTCGTTTTCTACTCTTTACGCTCAACATTATTTATTATTTATTCGTACTCTATGCATCGACCGACAGATAGCAACTGAAGTGTGTCGTATCATCGTCATCGTAAACAAGCGCGCGATGGCATTGGTATTGCGCTCGACCCTGAATCTACCATCGCCTGGCCAGGCTTAGTTATAACGTATCAATATAATGTTTTGTGCGTAAAATACGCTTGGGCCCGCCAGTTTCCCATTAGAGGAGAAAGCCCTACCTATATGTTAAATTATTTTCACTATTTCTGATTATTAATATATCTAAAAATTATTCACAGATTGCAATTTCATTTGTGAATTTAACTGACGCGAAACTAATTTTGAAACAAAGTTGTCGGACATTAGTGATTTATGTATCAAACACTGCAAAAAAGTCATCCATATACCTAAACCAAACCGTGACGAAATGTTCAATTTCTTCGTTTCCTTCTGTTTCGAATTTGTTCATGAAGAGACTGACAATGAATGGTGACAAAGAGTTACTCATTGATGCCCCTTCATGTTCGAAAAAATTACCATTATATCGAAAGCAATTTTGTTTCATCCAAAGTTTAGTGAGTTGAATATATTCTTTTTACTACATCTAGGAAACTAGGTTGTGTAATGGGTAAACTATGTTAACCATTACATGATATTTTGGTGTTTTGTGGAAAACCACGTGAGTGTTACCTTTACATCAAAAGTTCCAAACCAATTCAGGACAAACAACACTTATTTTATTCAGAAAATAAAATATTTTATCAACTTTGTGTCAAATTAAAAAAAAACGGTATTATTTTGAGTTGCAATGAATAAAATATGCTACGCTGCTAACAAAAATTGCAATAACTGCTTGGTGATATCATAATAAGAAAAATAAATAAATTTGAAATATGTAATATATATAATAATTATTTTTTCTGGGCCACCTGCGTGAAACACCACATTGACCGCACGAGGCCCCAAGAAGTAAAATGCATTCCATGTACAGCGTGATGTCATTGCGGTGTCTCTAAAAAAAAAAGAGTTAAAATAAACCAATGAAAATAAAAGAAAAAAATTACTGGTCCCCAAAACCCTATTTTGATCCTTCCATACCGGTCGTTAACGTGTTAATTTCAAATTGTAAATATACATTTTGGTTCTGTTCATTTCACATAAATTTTAGACTTTTATCTAATATAAAATTTTTTCAGAATTTATCAGAGGAGAAAGGAGTTGTCTTAATTTTTTCAAGCCTTACTGGAAATCAAGGTGGAATCTATACATGCCGTGCATCTTATGCCACCGATTCATTAAGTTCATCTATTAATATTGAGACTTATGGTAAGTGTATACGCATATAATTTTCCTTTTCACCTTATAACTGATTTTAGCTAGATTTTCATTTGTTGCTTTTTGTGTTTATACAGGATAAAACTGAACTTTACTTTTGATGTTTTCTTTTCCACCCTGAAAAATATTTCAATACTTGAGCGGATTAAGTAACCTTTGATTATTTTTTTTTAGATGATATAAAATTTGTTGAAGCCCCAGAAAATCAATACCCAATTGTAGGAAACGACTACATTGTAAAGTGTATAGTAAATGGGAATCCAACACCAATTATAGACTGGAATAAAAATGACCAATCTATTACTACAAATGATAAATACGTAGTACTTGCCTCGAACGGTTTGTTAATTAAAAATGTATCAGAAGCGGATGATGGGGTGTACAAATGCACAGCCGTGGTACTTAACACGGGACAAATCAAATCTAGGAATATCAAGGTAATTATTAATGTGGTAGATTAAAACAAAGCGAAAATCCCCATGTAACATCCAAGTACACATTTGTAACTGAAATGTCTCAGAAACATATTCTTTATCTGAAATAGTCCACTCAAAGATGCATCAATAATGCAGAAAACATGTATAAAACTAGAGATGTCCGCCTTCAGAGTCCTTTCAGAAAATCATGTTTAAAAAAATACTTATATGGAAACATTTCTAGTGTGTTCCCAATACCTTTAAAAATATTTTTGTTGATCGGGAGATACTATATTGTAATTTCAAAACAATAAGAAATGATAAAATATTCTTATGTAGGTACTATGCAACAAACCTGTTTTCTTTATAAAAATGGGAAAAAGAAAGTAAAGATTTTTATCAGGTAACTGGAAAAACAATTATTTACTGACCGTCATCCCAAGAGGAAAAATGCTTGTAATTGTCAAGAGTCCAAGCAATACCAATGCATAGATATAGGAGGATCGCGCGCTAGCGAGGGCGCTTGGCTATCACATTTACACCCACTGCCCTATATTGAAAACAAATAAATATACTCTAAATACGTACACTCTAAATACGTAGTATTTATAAAACATCTATGTGGATAACACGTAGATACGTAAACAGTATGAAATTAAGGCTGAGACTTCACCAGGTATCCAATTTAAATGTATAAATCGCTGTTAAAATGTTTCCGTTTTAATAGTTTCGAAAAACAAAAACAAACAATTCTTTCAAAATGCTATATAGATATAAAATATAGTTACAGGTAATGCTGATGCGTATTTTTTTTTATTAATAAGAGATTATTAGAGATTTTAGATTTAATAGTTTCATAAAATGACACCAAATAAAATTTTCGTATTACTTACTAAAAAAATACGCATCAATACTACCTGTAATTTTATATATTAAATCTATATGGCATTTGAGATGAATTGAAAGGGTGGATGGATAAATTAATTAATAAATTGTTAATTTGTCAGAACAACGTTTTTACCAACTTTTATTCACCAGAGACACGGAGTTATATTGATTCTTGGATTCTGTATCCATTCGGTATTTAAGCATCTAGCCATAGAAACGTTACGAAACATTGCTGATAAGTTGTAAACATTACAACACATTTATCACATAGGATATTCCAATTTTTGAAACGATGTTTAGTTAAAACCTTTATCCATCCACTCCTTCAGTTATTTGGTTGCATTTTTCGTTCTCATCAATAGAAAATTTTTAACAGCGATTTAAAGTTTTATGTTGGCAATCCTGGTGCCGACGGCTGCTAACAACGTCTTAAAGATAACGGAGGTTAACCTTTTTAAAATGTCTTATTCAATTCTTTCAGAGAGTCAAGTGAAATTGTGGATTAGTTATTTCCCGAAGTTGAAATTTAGCGGCACAGAATTATATTGCAGAAGCTGTAAAAATTTGCTCTCGTGTAACGTCAAAGCAAACATTAATCCCGGCCGCATTTTTCCGTTCCCTATTGTGCTAGCACTACATAGTGCGTTAATCATATAGGAGTCGAATGCAGGTTCAGTCATTTCGTTTCCTAAGTGGATGCAGCGCACACAGTGTATTCGTTTCTTACGTGAATACAGCATACAGGCAAAAATTTAATAAATGCGATAATCATATAGAAATCGGTAACCCTCTGTTTTTTACGTCTGGGTAATCGTTTTTCAAATGACTCTCGGCTACAACCTGACCCTTTAAAATGTCATTTTTCCCTTGCCCATCATTTCATTTTCTATCATTGACCTTAAAGTGAGACCTTCATAACATTTAAAATTACAAAACAAGGACATTTTAGGGCAAGGAAAATTACATTACAAAATTTATTCATTAATTTGAATTAATTTTATTATAACAAATGGAAATACACTGTGTGTGCTGCATCCACTTAGGAAACGAAATGACTGAACCTGCATTCGACTCCTATGTGATTAACGCACTATGTAGCTCTAGCACAATAGGGAACGGAAAAATGCATCCCGGCCACATACCAGAGACACATATCACAATTGTGGCAGAATCATTTGTGATACAAAAATTATTTCACCGCATTTACTGAGTCCGCACACCGAGACCACAATGATGTGCAAGGCATCAGTTACAAGTACGTATGTCGTCATCGGATGAAGACATATTTTGATTTTGCCAATAATGCTCAAAAAGCGCCTCCGACGCCAAAGTCGTTGATATTGGGTACATCCATATAATACGAGATGTTATAATGTTGGAAATTTTACAACAGCTCAAATGTCAAATCATCATCGTCCAATTCTTGTCCATAATCTTTCTGGTGCATTATTCTCAATTTCTCTTATACAATTTATCTGAAGCTAGAGATAGTCTCTCATATCGCACGCGAAATAGTGCAATGTACTTACTCGAATTTGACCGAATATTTGAAGTAATAATAGCCGATCGTCAAATATGGTGCTCTAGAAGACTCAAATTTGAAAACGGAGCCCTAGGTATACAGTTGGATCAAAGATGGAGGAAGGAATAAGGTAGGAGCGTATAGGCCCAGATGTATATAGGTTAGAAAAAGTTTTAGGCACTATCTTTCAGGTGGAAATTCACACCATAGAAATCTGTGCCCAAGAAAGCATTTGAAAAGGTACATAAGGTACAACGTAATCTGAATATGTCTATTTCTTATCAGAATGTGTTTATTCTAAATTTGAATCTGTTTAATCGATTCCAAATTGTTTAGCCCCCCTTATGAATATGTTTCTTCTCAATTTGAAGATGACTAGCCTCAATTTGAAGTTGAAAAGCTATAGACGTAGTGGAATTGTTAAACCCATTCAATCATTTACAAATTTAAAATAGCCTGTCCCTCTTCTGTGTCACAAACGATACGCCAAAATTTAAAAATTGTTTTCCTTAAATCAACCGAGAAATTGAAACGGGACTAATCTCGTTGTCACCCGGTATAACTATTCTTGAAAAATACAATTTAACGCGACAAATTGTTTTAGGTTGAGGTCCAAGTGCCCCCGAAAATAAAGCCGATGGACTCGGTCACAATTATTGAAGGTGAAACTGCTTCCATAAAATGTACTGCAACTGGCAAGCCCCCACCAGAGTACCAATGGATAAAGCTTAAAAACCGGGAAGATTTAGCAGTTGCAGACCGTTTTGAAGTAAGGAAAAATACTGGAGAATTAATAATGAACAAAATCGAATTTGCTGATGATGGAGATTATAAATGTATAGCTGAAAATCCGGTGGAACGAGTTGAGGCTGTAGTTAGGATTAATGTATTGGTTAAACCCAAGATTTATGAATTAACAAATGTAACTGCTCCTGTTAAATCTGAAACAAAAATAATTTGTAAGGCTTATGGTAGACCACCACCAAAGGTAGTTTTTAGAAAATTTAACAAACTGGATCCATTCAGAGTTGGCCAACAGCTCGATGATAACCGAATAATACTAGAGCAACAATTTTTTGAAGAAAAGGGCGAAGCTTATGGAACTTTAATCATTTCTAATTTAAGCAGAAGTGACGATGGATTGTATGAATGCATTGCAGAGAATACTGCCGATACAGCGTATAAAAATGGTCATATAACAGTTGAATTTCCTCCTACATTTGAACGTACTAAGGATTTACCACCGGTATGGAGTTGGGAAAACAAACCTGGTAACCTAACATGTCTCCCTGAAGCTATACCAAATGCTACGATAATTTGGAGATATGGAAACATCGAAATTACTGATAATACTAATTTCCAAATAATTGGTAAAAGTCCAGTCTCATTTTTAATTGTTAAGCCATATAACCAAAGACAATTTTATACGCAATATGAGTGCATTGCAACTAATAAGTATGGTGTTGCCAATACGAAGATTGAATTAAAACATGCCGAGGCTCCACGAGCTATATCTCAAGCTAGAGCTGAAACTATAACTGCAACTACAATTAAATGGAGTATTATCCCTGCCAGTCATTTTGACGGATTACCCATTAGGTCTATCACGGTCCAGTATTTGCCGAGTGTGCAAATCTCTTGGGATTTATCTCGCAACCATACCTGGAGTTATGGTAAGTTTTTTTTTAAGAAATCAAACAATATTTTCAGAAAAACATGACTAGTGTAATCAAAGGTTAACAAGAAATTTTACAACAATGCTAATAATAAAATATGCCTATACATGCTGATTTATTGTGTGGGAAAAAACTTTTGATTTCTGATGATACCTGAAGTGGGTTGGAACCTTTGATGTAAAGATAACACTGACGTAGTTTTCCGAAAAAAACACCAAATAGCCATATACTGCACTCGCCTCGCGTTTCGCCATCCAAGTTGGCGTCATCTGGAGTGATGCCTCGTCGAATGCAGTATATGGTGTTTTGGTGTTTCGTGGAAAACTAAGTCAGTGTTTTCTGATGATGTGTAATGAAAAAAAATTATATGAATATGTATCTGAAAATTAGCCCTACGGGAACTATAGCCTCTCAGAGACGACGTGGAATGCATTGAATGAATTGAGTGATTGAATGATTGATAAATCAGAAACATTGTAATACAGATTTGATGTAAGTTTTGATAAAAGTAAATAACAAAGCACTGAATTAAATGTAGATTTTGTACGATCGTAAAAGAGCTGTTATAAATTGACAACACCTATAAAATGTTTCAGTTCAAATAAAGAAACAAACATACATACAGAACCCGGCCCCGACGATCAGCAGTTTGTAACTGCATTTCGATAGATACAGTCTTTTTATTGGGTTATTGTGAAAAAATTTCTCGATAGATTCCTTCGCGAAATACCGTGGACCGTTGGATACAAAACAACCTAGAACTAGAGTTTAATGACAATGACGTAGAACTTTATTGCAAATGATGTTATCATGTGTACACGAAAATCGAACGTTTTAAAACTTTCAGTATTTTAAACACGCTCCAGTTACGTCTGTAGACATGGAAGAGTCGTTTTCAAACTACACATAGATTTTTAATGACAAGCGCCGGAAACTAACTCCAGATCATCTAGAACAATTATTATTAATATAATTTTATTTTAGTGACAAAAAATAATTGTTAGTACAATAGAATTTTTTTGCTATATGTTCAACGTTCATCTAACTTTGGACATTACAAAAATCACCCGTCAAAAGTATAAGGTAAGCTACTGTCTGGTTTGTATTGAATATTATTTTTGCACATGAAATATTGAGGTGTTCATGAGCTGATCCCGCCACTGATATTTGCGAAATGACTACCCGAGATACGGTTTTTGATGATGACAGAATATGAAATCTCTATCGCACAATATTTCAGATTTATTAATATATAACCACCATTCAAAAACACTGTCTTTGAGGGGCTATAGCTTCCCTTATAGGACTAATGTTCGAACACGTCTATATTGAACTTTTTTTTCATTAAATATCATAACTATGAGAAATCACTTGACACAGTTTTTCCCTGACATAATGAATCACCCTCTATATAAGTAAACCGTTAACTAACTTTTAATTGCCCTTAGGATGGCAATGCATTTTTACTGAAAGGGCGGTAAATTTCTAACTAGTTTTGTTTAAATAAGGACTTTGCACTCAAAAGTGTGGTTTGTTTATTTTCTTGAACCCTTTACATGATATGCATACCGGGTGTAATAGGATCATGGTACACCCCCCTTTTGTCCTTTAGTTTTGAAGATAATTGATTGATATTTGGGATATCTTATTGTATACATAATAAGCAGCACTTTTTGACATACAAGTGATTTTTTTTCCACCTTAGTTAGTTACTTCTTAACATTTAATTAGAATAAAATTGTATCTTCTTATTTTCTTTTAGCTGTAATTTTGTTTGTATTTATCGCACAATCTAATATGACATATGAATAAATTCCTTATTAATAGTACTAATAAATGGTACCACGGTATCAATATGATTCCATTTTAAAAAATTGAGTTTTTTCCCAAAAACCATTTTGATGAACTTTATTTGCTCACAAATCAAGTAATTTAGTATTTTTGACGGGATTTCGATTTTCTAACATTACACGGATCATTTAAAATAAATCGGAACCGTTATGGCACACTTAAATGGAAAAGTAAAAATTATATAAAAAATATTGACGTTTGAAATGTCACTTATTTGGTATCGTTGGATTCAGAAAATTATACAGAATTCAAAAATGCAATATTATACAGGATGTTCCATTTAAAAATCGAAAGTTAGTATCACTTCCGGCGAAATCGGAAGTGAACAAAATTCACTTGTATGTCAAAAAGTGCCGCTTATTATGTATATAAGATATCCCAAATTTCAATCAGTTATCTTAAAAACTAAAGGAGAAAAGGGGGGTGTACCATGATGCTGTTATACCCGGTATAATAGAATCGAATAATATCATTAATGTATAAATAATGCTTTAATATGTTTTTTATTTAATGCCTTTAAAATAAAAAAAAATACAAAATGTTTGTGCATTATAAGAAACATAAAAATTTCTAATTTAATATTTTTTAGGTGCGCCATACATTTTGGAAAATCTTGTACCAGAAGAGACATATCACTTCCGTTTTGCTGCTAGAAATGATGTAGGGATGGGTATGTATAGAAATGTTGAATCGATTACCATGCCTAGACGTTCAGAACCGGCCGAACCCCGAATTTTGACTACTCAAAGTACAAAAGAAGAAAACACAAGCAACAGGGAGGATATTGTAACAACGAGCCCTTATGCTGATCATTTTGAATTGAGATGGAGTGTGCCAAATGACAATGGTGACCCTATTCAACATTATCTTGTTAGATACTGTGTGGTAAGTACCTACATTACATATATTATAAAAAAAAAAACCAAAAAGTAGAATACTGCGACTAAAAGACACTTTGGTGACATCAAATTATCCATCATTAATGAGTCCATCACCCTTCTTTACCGAAATACAGGACGTTTTCGTGATTTTGGTCAAATCTTTCTTTAGCAATAACTTTTGAACCACCCGGCATAATCGGTTCATACTTGTTACGTATATTTTACTTGCTTTACATGATAATACTCCATAAATACCAAATGCAGGTCCAAATTTAAAAAATTTTGCTGTTTTTGATTCCTTAAGAAACAACAACCTCTATAGCATAATGTTGACAACCTGTTTAGAGTAGTGATGTAAATTGGCGGCTAAAAATATTTTTAGCACTATTTGGCATTTTTAGTCGAAGAAATCGGAGAAAAATGGCAAAATAATTGTTTCACTATTTCATTGGTGTAACTAAATTGATCTTTGTTTTTCCATCAATTTAATACCAAACAAGTGTGTATTTTTCAGTGTTTCTATAATATTATCAATTTTAGCTAAGTATTTTTAAAATTATATTTTTAGGTTATGTTTAAGTCATACACATACATCTTCATATAAAAACACAGAAGAAATACAAGCGTTTATGTATAGAAGTTGTAACGGTCCGTTTCATTAGATTAATAATTTGAACTACATTCCTCATAAATTATATGGATACAATTTATAAGGAAAATTCCAAATTCGAATAAAATAACTTTAAATAACCTTATTGTACTATTTAGTGCGACGCTACTGTTCAGTCGGACAGGATTGGCTACGGCTAGGCTCCATCGCGCGCACGGAAGAAAAATTGGGTGTGTGCTTTTTAGCGGGAAAACGTCAGAATGAGGCTAGCTAGTGGCACGGAAAGTCGCTGTATATGCTGATGATCTGAGATGGTGTTTTTGAATTGTTAACTTTGTGAGTTAGTAAAGTTCATAAAAGGTGATGCTGATTTACGGCTAATGTAGTTGAAGTGTTGTAAGGCCAAGGCTGTAAGCTGATCTCAGGAGGAATGAGTAAGAATGTTTCATTATATTGACGTCTCGACGAAAAAAGAGATATAAATTCTACAAATTTGACCTTGAACCCCTAAGCACTACCCATTAACTTGTCAAATTTTGAGTGCCTCGCGCGTGAACAATGAATTTTTATAAGATTTGCAAATCCGCCCAGTGCCTTTGAACTGAAGTCGTTTAACGTACTTTACAGGTATTTATGGTTAATTAATGTTGACCGTTTAAATAACTACTTATTTTCCATCTTTTAAAAGTAGCCAATTGTTTGTTAGTTACGGAGAATTATTGTATATTTTAAACTTTAAAAAAATATGGTGGCTACCAATAATAACGAATTAAGTTTATTTGATATTTTTGTATGATTTGAATTGACATTTGCCGTATATGTCTTTGTTTTTTTGATTCATTTAATCTTAAGTTTTATTGGATTTACCTGGTTAACTACTCTGCTTCCCCGCCCAGAGAAGAGAGTCATAAATATTGCTTATATTGAATAAAGGTATTGTGCTATTAAATTTTTGTTTCATTCAATAAAATTTGATTTAACTGTTTTAATGATAGGGGTGAACCCCGTTATAAAGTATGAAAACAAAATATTCATAATTCAAGAACAATGTAAAATAATATTATCTACTTTGGCTAAACATCCACCTGACATCGCTCGTTAGTTTTGAAGAGATCATAACAGAATAAGCTAAATGGCGTATTTTTATATTTACCACATTTTTGCCGTTTTCTAAATACAAAGAGAGATTTGGCCAAAATTAATAAAACATTCTGTAACCCAGTAACCAAGGAAGATGGCCTCATTAATGATGGATAAATTAGAATCACCAAAGTGCCTTATATCCATAGTTAACGTATGAACATTTAAATTTGAAACATCCTGTATTGTTCTTTTTGGTAAATAAAGTTATTATTATTTCAGACTGAAAAAAATTAGTGGTGAGTGGCGAGATAAAGACTGCAGCGAACAAATACAACAATCAGTGCGATATACAAGTTACCAGTTGGAGAAATTACTGCCAGACACAGTCTACAAAATAGAGCTACGAGCTCACAATGCAATTGGCGATAGTTCCCCTGCTCAAATTAAAGTTAGGACGGCAAGAGGTGAGCATCAACAGTATTACACTTACAATACAGATAGTAATTTTGGTTGTACTGTGAAATTGGACTTTATTTTAATTTGTATTTCAGTTTTTAATATCATCTTTTAGTTCTTTTTTTTTTGTTTTATTTTTGTTATATACCCAAAAAATCATTGATTCTTGTTGACATTTGTTGATTTGAACAACCTTTTCATCACTTTTAGGATATGTAGAAACTGCCTTTATTTCCGTACAAAAGTGTCATTTTTTTGACGTGCCGTTTTAAATAAGAAAGTAAACATCAGAGTAGTTTTCGAACCGATATATCAAGCATGTGAAAAATTATTAATATTATCAATCTCCATTTTAAGTAAAGCGTCGTGTTTAAATGACGGTCACATAAAAGCGACGAAGCTGTACATATTCATTTACATACACAAATCAAATCACCTGGGACCGGAAATGTTTTCTATTTTTCAGAGCGGGTACTTATAAAATAATTACAAATATTAATAAACACACCCCATAATAATTCATGTGGTGTGTTTACATATATACCTGTAATATATGCAATATACCTAGTATCGAGGTTAAAAGGTGCAACGACTCTGTGGGTAACCAGGACTTTCCCATGTACAATTTTGGCAGTTTGTCCATTACTATAATCAGTTCAGTTATCTTAGCAACATGAAAGCGGTTGTAGTGTTTGGTTTGGCTCTCACATAAAACGCTCCTCTTAACAATAGCGCAATTACTACAAAAAATGGTTGAAAATTACGATAACTTAACAACAGATAGCTCACCTCAAACAGTACAGAAACATCCTATGGATATCCATCGGAAGGTATTCAATGGATAATGGACGTCCACTGGATTATACATTTGTCACAACTAGGGACATCCATAGATGGTCCAATAGGGACATCCATAAGTAGTCCTGTGTATGTCCATTGTCTGTCCATGGATGTCCATGGATGTCCAGTGGATATTTTTGTGAGTACATTCAGTGGATGTTCAAGTATGTTCATGGACGTCCAGTGGATCTATTTTTGCGTACATTCAGTGGAAATTCTGGTATGAATATCCAGTGGATATTCAAAATATAAGACAGTAGTCTGATCTTAGACTTGGGGCTAGTTTCCTGAACCTTCAAATCATGCATTGAATTTACTTGTAGTAAATGCCCAAAAATAATAAAGAACACGAAAGTACTTTGTTATTAATAAAGCGGTGGAGAAAGTTATGCTAGGTGTCTAGTGACGATGTCATGTCCATTTTTTCCAGGGTACTACTTTTTGTATATTGATATTTTTCTTATAGTCCGGTAAAAGGGGAATTTTAAATCCCCATTCGTACTCCAAGCCTGACTTTTTGACCAAAACTTATAAGTTATAAGATATGTACATTAAGTACCAATGATAGAAAATTAAAAATTATCTCATAGGGGTTGTAAAAAAATAAAAACCACCCCAAAAACGACTTTTCTGCAAATATTTCAGAAAATGTAAAAATTACAGAAAAATGTTTTAAAAAAAATCGAAAGATATTGAAATTTTCTACAAAATCGTCTTGAATCTTGTTTCAGGTATTTGCAATAGAAAACGAGATATTTACAATAAAAAATTACTATTTGACGCACTGTTAGCTAAAAAGTATGCTAATTAAAAAAAAAAATTCATAATACATAAAGAAATTAATATTTTTTTTACTTTTTTTTTAATCGTACTTGATGTAACTAATTTTTTGGATATTTTTTTTTTTAATTTTTAAAAAGACAATTGTATTTTTCAATTTACACATTTTATGGTTGAAATTAAAAAAAAATGTTTTTTGGTCTTATTACATTTACTGAAGGTTTATCTATAAAAAGTTCTCTTACCATTACCTGACCATTAATTTAAACCATAAAAAATGTAAATGAAAAATACAATTGTTTATAACTTTTTAAAAAAATTTAAAAAATATCTAAAAAAAATTAGTTAGGTACATCAAGTAGATACGATTTAAAAAAAAAAGTTGAAAAACATTAATTTGTTTATTTACTATGATTTTTTTTTAATTTGCGTATTTTTTAGCTAACGGTGCGTCAAATAGCAATTTTTAATTGTAAATATTTCATTTTCTATTGCAAATACGTGAAACAAGATTCAAGACGATTTTATAGATAATTTCAATCTTTCGATTTTATTTAAAACATTTTTCTGTAATTTTTACATTTTCCGATATATTTGCAGAAAAGTCGTTTTTGGGGTGGTTTTTATTTTTTACAACCCCTATGAGTCAATTTTTAATTTTCGATCATTGATATTTGATGTACATCTTATAACTAATTTTTGGTCAAAAAGTCAGGCTTGGAGTACGAATGGAGATTTAAAATTTCCCTATTAAGGACTATTAAGAATTGAGATTAATATATGCCATTAAAATTGCAATATCTTCGTCTTAAATTAGATGAAAAGGTTAGTCAAATCCAGAAGTCAGTGCTGTTTTAAGTTTAGTAGCTCAAAGTATTTTATTTTTGGTTTATTAAATGTAATTTTGTACCTCTTTTTTGTTTAGTTAAGTTAATATTTTTTTTGGAGTGAGTGTGTTTATCATAATTACTAAAAACGTAGAAGTAGCTCACTAACAATGTAGTGAAAGTAAATAATTGATTGGATATGATTTAATTGGTTAATGGTAAAGTAGTAAATTATATTAAGTTGTCGATGAATACAACAAAATTATTTTAATGTAATGTAAAAAAAGTAGTAAAACGTTGTGGCATTGGAATATACAGAGTGAGTCAATTCTTAACCAAACGGCTGGAATAGATTCATATTAAGAAGAAAAGGTTATATAAACATCTCTGAAATCCTTCATGATAACATAAATTAAAATCTTTTTTTTTTTTAATTTAGTATTTAACAACTCCATATAAAAATATGTAACAATCAGCATATTTTGACAATATGTTTACCAATATTTACTACACCACTGAAGCAGTTTTTAATTTTTTTATAATCTCCATTCACTTCTTCAGAAGAACAGTTCTTGGAAAATGCTTGTAGTATTTGCAGTTTAAAAAATTTAAAGTAAAAAATGCTCGAAGCCTGCAATACACGCAATACACTTTTGGCATCTTAATACCTACTTAATAATAGTAGATCGCTGAAAATATCGGTGCAAAGTGTTACCTTATTGCATCAGAAATATTTAAAATTTACAAAATAAGCGAATCCCTTGTTAAAACTGGCTCAGCGTACACTTTTTCTTATAAATACCTCTAGACATAATAATTTAGTGAGTTCAAATTTGGAGACCGAGGTGGCCATGCCCTAAGACCTTCACCACTAACTCATTGTTGGTGCACACCATTGCTTAAGCATCCAATCCAATGCTGTGGGTAATTGATATTTAGCCGATCTCGTACTACGCGCCCATAATGCGCTGGGCATCATCCATTTGATCGATCTTCCGAACCGCAAGTTTACAGGCATATAATCTAGCAGCTTGTGCAGCGTATTATCAAGAGACTGATGAAATAGATATCCAGAGTAGGCATGAAGGTAGCAAATGTGGACCTCAAATATTTGATTCAAAATGCCCAATCATTCTAAATTCATGCGGAAATGATGATTGACGAATTTCATTACATTTTGTGTGACCAAACGTGTAAATCGTGGTAATTTACAATCCCAGTTTTTGTGAATTGTGCCTCATCTGTCCACAATATTTTAAAGAGAAAATCTGGATCAGCTAGTGAATTTAAAATCACCGACCAAAATGAATCCGTATTTTGCGTCATCCGGAAGAAATTGAACACAATGTAAGTGACATGTGTCTGACTGTGATCTTTACGCAGTTAGTTGCAACTTTGACTGTGGAAGTTGAAGGTGTTGAGCTGCTCTTCTCGTATTAAGACGTGGATTATTGTCGAAGAAAATGATCCTTGTTTCTTTTTTCTCTATTTTCAATTCTCCTATTCAGTTCATTATTTCTACGCAACCTAAATTCACAAAAAGCGACGATGAGTAACACTAAACAAATTCTCATCTGGAAGTAGCCTTGGGAAACACCTTCCATATTCTTGGATTTCTGTTCTGGAATTATCATCATAAAGACTATAAACGTAATTAATGTCTACGTTCAATGACATGTGATATGTCTATACCTTACTCTACACTAGCGCCTCTCGTGGTGAATTCAAGCACGGTAGCCCTCATTGCGCTGAATTCGGTAGTCTCAGCATTCTCAGTCACTGCAATCTTACTCGGAATCTTCCCAAACGTATGGATACTGATTGGTTGAACTATGCGATGTCTCTTGTTTCGTTGTAGTAAATGATGAGTCGGTTGTGTACCGTACATAACACGGTATATATTTAGTACCTACGAATTATAAATATACATACTTTGGGTATGATCCTCTTTTATATCATAATAGTATAAACTTAGTTACTTGGCGTTAGACTAAACTGAAGTATGTTGCAAAATTGTATATACTTTTATGGAAGTAAAAAGTATATGAAGTAAAGTATATACTATTTACAAGCAAATTTCGTATTAGTAAATAAAGTTACTTACCACGAATATGAAATAACTGGATCATTCAAAAGTATGTACATGTTTTGTGTTTATTTTAAGTACATACAAAAAAGTATTTTTTGACCATTAAATACTCTCGGCAAATGTTCGTGAGAACTCGTGATTTGTGACACTTGTATGGCTTGTATCCACTTCACTGTGTTTTTATCATGTGTTATGTGAGATGAGAAGTTGTGTGTAGGTCTGTACGTTTTTGTTAATTATTATCGCTGTGTTATTCTGTATATGTTATTCTGTGGTGTAACTAATAATCTGTATTTAATACAGATACTGTTACCACAGTAGAATAAAAACTGTGCCGTTACTGGAAGTAAGACCAAATTGTACTAGTGTGTATTTTATTTATGCTACTCAACGAATAGATCTACTTCACAGATGATAGCTCTGTAAATTATTCTATGATGATAGGACTGGTAGGTGATTTGATTTTTAATTTAACATTTGACAGATTGCAATTCTTAGCTGCTTCCCGTTTTCCAGGTTTTCACTTTCATTTCCACACTTTTTAACAAATAAAAGGTGAGTACTTTGCCCATGACTAAGTACGCTGGCTCGCCTGGACCAGCGGTTGTGACGTCACGTCGCAGAACTGAGGCTTTGTTCTTAGGTGGTAATGTTTAGACCCCTTATCAGTATCTACCTGTTGCGAGAAGTTATAAAATTCAGAGGGAATTATAAAACAAGAGTGCTTGGAGTACAATGACATAATACATGCATTAATAAAAAAAAAGAAATCTTTATTTTCTTCATCATATACGGTTTGTTTCAAATTTATTTGTAACATAAAAAACGTCAGTTTCTTCGATCCCTTTAGCATCTTCAAAGAAGCCGACCTTTTTTTATGTTGCAAATAAGTGTACATGATTGTACCAAATTTCAAAAAAAATGCTGAAGTCGTTTATAAGAATTTTAGTACATAAGTTTATACAAGCTTTCTTCTTAATTTCATATCCTGTATCTATTCTGACTGTTTGGTGATCAAAAACTGACTCACTCTGTATACATATTACGTGAGCCATGCGAAATCACCTTAATTTTTCTATTTTTTTCTTTGAATATATGTTTTAAATGAAAAGTTTAATACATTGTTCAATTATTATAAATAATAAGGGCTTTCCAGTGGCACACATAAAATAGGCAGTGTTTATGGATCTTTCAAGAAACATGGTAATAGTTTAGGTACCTATAGCTTAGGGGTATAAGCAACCCTTTTAATGTATATATTCCTAATGTCGATACTATTTTTCTTATGCTTCTATTAAAATGTATAGTGGACCTACATTTAGTAAGATGTCTTTGTGTATAGAGAACAGAGGACAATTTAATTTACGTTTATTAAAGGATGTTTCAGATATTAAAAAAAGTATTTTAAATGTTGAAAACATGCCCCGTTCGGTCATTTTGCATTTGGGGTGGCTATGATTGATAAAACATTCGTTCATTTTTGTTAGCCCCACTCAAAAATACGTACAACGCCGTTCACGATATACTTAAGTTTTTCTGAAATTTCACCTACCCCCCATAATAGGGTACTTTGAACACGTGTATGAAGTTTTAATCGCCGGAGATAAGCCGTTAAAAAAAATATGTAAATAATTGATTCATTCAAGTTGAATGTCTGTGTATCAAATCGTTCTGAAGTTATTTAAAATAAAATAAGCTGGGAGGGGGGAGGGTCTCTATATATAGGGGGCTGTTACAGTTTAAGGGTGCAGTTTTGTATATGGGTAATTTTATCTGAACGCGAGATTTTGACTTCAGAAATCTATGGTCAACCGTTGTCCAGGCATATCCGAGACACCCTGTATAGTATGCTGTCTATGTTTAATCTAACTTAAAAATAATAGAATTATGCGAGGCGTTTGAATTAGCTGTACGCTACGAGGACAAAATAAGGGAAAAAAAAACAGCTATTTGCTGAAGAATTGAAGTAAACAAATACGCATTTTTACTAAAAATATTTTCATAACGCTTTTGAATTGATGTTTTGAAAGTTTTTTGTAAAAAAATGTTTAACTTCCGGACCCCTCGCAACGCTCGAGCTATGTACACTTTAATTAAATCTTCTGCACCTCTTCACCTATCTTAGAACTCACGAGCCGCGACTACCATAAGTATATATAATGCAGAATCATCTACAATGTAATGAGACATCCCCACTTTGTTAATAAGACTCAGCTTTACTTGCAGTGCAAATTCAGTTTTAAGAAAATAAACTTTTTCCCAGGAAAGAAAAAAAGATCACTAACTTTCACTAGTATTTATTACCATCTTCATCTGCTTTACATTTTTGTTTATTATTCAAAATCAAACTTTAATAAGTAATTTTATTGTATATTAGAGGACATTTTAATATAATTTAAAATAGTCACTCATAATCCAGTGCCTATCAGTTTGTAGCCCTTTTCCAGTAGTAATTTAGTACTTAAGTAGGTAAATCATTAATTTTATTATAAAGGTATAATAAAAATAAAATACCAAGGTGTTCCGATAGAGAGGTGAGATTTATTCACAAATACATTAGTTTTGAAGGTAATTGATTGGAATTTGGGATATCTTATATACATAGTAAGCAGCACTTTTTGACATACAAGTGATTTTTTTCACTTCTGGTTTGGCCGGAAGTGACACTAACTTTCGATTTTTAAATAGAGCACATATTATTGCATTTTTGAATTTTGCATAACTCTCTGATCCAACGATACCGAATAAGTGACATTTCAAAGGTCAATATTTCTTATAATATAATTTTTAGTTTTCCATTTAAGTGTGCCATGACGGTTCCGATTTATTCTAAATGACCCATGTAATGCAAGAAAAATCGAAATCCCGTCAAAAATACTAAATTACGTGATTTATGAGTAAATAAAATTCATCAAAATGGTTTTTGGGGAAAAACTCAATTTTTTCGAATGGAACCATATTGGTACCGTGGTACCACCATTAATAAAGAATTTATTCATATGTCGTATTAAAATGTGCGGTAAATACAAACAAAATTATAGCTAAAAGAAAACAAGAAAATACAATTTTGTTCTAATTACCTTGTTATACATAAGGTGGCTTTGGAATACAAAAAGTGAACACAAAACATTACAATAGTTGTTCAAAATGCTGTCCATTAACGTCAATGCACTTCTGAACTCGCATAACTGTTTCTCGAAGAACGTTCGCCAATTGCTGGGCCGTTATGCTATTAATTGCGCGTCTTACTCGTAGCTCCAGGTCCTCACGGGTTGCGGCGGTTACGTAGACAATATTTTTTAAATAACCCCAAACCAAGAAATCAAGGGGGTGTTAAATCAGGTGACCTTGGAGGCCACCTCACAGGACCATTCGTCGAAATTACGTTTTCTCCGAATCTCCGTTGAGGGTGGGGAGGAGCGCCATCTTGTTGAAAATACATTCCCTGTCTTAAATGGAAAGGTAATTTAACTAAACTGTCCTCAATTTCATTATGCAGAAATCCCAAGTATCTGGCACCAGTCAGGGGTCCTTCAAATATTATTGGATCAATGATTCTACTACCGATTATTCCAAGCCAAACATTGTAACCGTACCGTACTTGAAAGTTACTCTCCCGTAATAAATTTTGATTTTCTTGTGACCAATATTTTGTATTTTGTTGGTTAAATATTCCCAAATTTGTAAACCTATACTTGTCCGAAAATAAAATCATTCCCAAAAAATCATTGTTTGGCTGCACGTTATTCTGCAAAATTCAATTGCAATATTCCATCCTACGTTCGTAATCATTTTCGTACAAGTACTGGTGCAATTGGTATTTAAAAGATTTATAGTGATTTGTGCAAAATTCGGTTTATTGTTTGGTGACTGATTTCCAATTCCAACCCAATTTGCCTTAAAGAAGTCTTATCAACTTCTACTCGAGCCAAAACATTAATTTCCGTTCCTTCGTCAGGAATGAAATTTTCATCGGTATCATTGTTGGGCTCAGTTCGGAATTGATTTTCAAGTTGATTAAAATAATTTCTCGCTGGATATTGTCTTATCAGGATATCGTTCGGCATAAAGGTGTCTAGCCGCAACGGCATTTTTTTACATTCCCCATAAATAATTAACATTTCCACTTTTTCATCTTTTGTATAAATTTGCGTCATTTTAAACACAATTAACAATAATTTTAAGCAATTTTAAAGACACAATAAAAACACCAGTAAACCAACAAATGTTTGACAAGCGAAATATTTCATTGTTTTCAAAACCACCATAGTTAGTTACTTCTTAACATTTAATTAGAACACAATTGTATTTTCTTATTTTCTTTTAGGTGTAATTTTGTTTGTATTTATCGCACATTTTAATATGACATGAATAAATTCCTTATTAATAGTACTAATAAATGGTACCATGGTACCAATATTGTTCCATTTGAAAAAATTGAGTTTTTCCCCAAAAACCATTTTGATGAACTTTATTTACTCATAAATCACAAAATTTAGTATTTTTGATGGAATTTCGATTTTTCTAGCATTACACGGGTCATTTAGAATAAATCGGAACCGTCATGGCACACTTAAATGGAGAACTAAAATTATATTATAAAAAAATATTGGCGTTTGAAATGTCACTTATTTGGTATCGTTAGATTCAGAAAATTATGCAGAATTCAAAAATGCAATAATATATAGGGTGTTCCATTTAAAAATCGAAAGTTTGTGTCACTTCCGGCTGAAAAAAAATCACTCGGTCAAAAAGTGCCGCTTAATATGTATCCCAAATTTCAATCAATTATCTTCAAAACTAAAAGAGAAAAGGGGTATACCATGCTTCTGTTATACCCGGTATAATCAGATTACTGTAAGATTGCAATTTTCTTTTTAAAGAGTTAGTCATAAATAACTTTAATAATTTTATTCGTTTCAATCTTACGCCACAATCATCCAATAAAGTAGTTGTAAATAAGTTGCTTATGCGTATACCTGTGCACAAGTTAGTCTGCTGACAATTGAAATGAATAACATTATTTATGGTTTTGACTATTTAAGAAGAAAGTTGCAATTTTACAGCGGCTCGACTATAGTAGTAATTACCGAAAGCAATACCTAAAATGTACAATCTCGTAATACTCTCACTTTATTTAATTAATAAATTCAATAAAGTAGCTACTACTTTCGTAGCAGACTATGCACGTCTTGATGATTTATAAATTTGTGTCATACAAAGAAGTGCTTAAGTTTTAATTGTGGTTGACGATTTAATTGCGATTGACCACTAGTAAAGGAAATCGTTTTTGAGGTCGTTGTGAACACCATTCGTAGACCGATTTCTGTTTGTTGTCTTCATCAGTAGGAAGCAGGTGCACTCAACGTCGACCAGATATTAATTTTATACATTGTACAGTATGAGAAATTTTTCCCAGTGAGATTTTTTTTATGTTAAGTAGTGTTCAACTTATCCACTATTCTGCTATAAGGTATAACCTCACGTTTTTAGTAATTATTTTTAAAAGTGTGTCCGAAGTTTACCCATTTAAATCAATTTCCCAGCATCCTCAGGGTTGTATTGGAGTTCTACGTCAAGAACACATTCATTGTTCTCTCTACAAGCTGCAATGACTGTACTAGTGATTTGTGTGCGTCATTTTAATTGGTGCTAAGTAATCGATAAAATAAATTATTAAAATGAGGGTGTAATTTTTAATTAAATGTGTTCCAAAATTGGTATATTACCAGATTTCTGTAAATATTTTTCATCACAGTTCGGTGGATAAAATAAATAAAGTTTTTAAAAACTAAATATAAAATATATACATATCATTTTATATTTCGTAATATGTTGCGTAATATAGTTTTTTCTTAATTAAACAAACTGATGAACTTTACGTAGAGGTGATTTATAAATTTAATAATTATTGTAACTGAAATATATTTTATCCACCTTAATCTTTCATTTCATCTTGGCGTAAAGGGAAGTACAATATTTACTTTTGAATAAATATTAGTACATGTAAATATAGGACTCAGTATAGAAATCTTGTATTTCTTTTTATTTACTGAAGCTTTTTTGCATGATTTATAACATTCCATTTAAATTTCGCCTAATTTTGCTGAACGCATGGCACCACAGTGTGCTTTCTAGTTTTGTTCTTTAATTTGATATAGTTCAAGCAGCTTTTAATGTTAAATCCGTTTTTATTGGGCTTACGTTTTATTTTCCTTTTTCACATTGCTGACACTGTATAAACTTTTATTTACACTACCCAAAAATTGATTGTTCTTGTATGTTATCCTCCCTTTTCCGTTTACAAAAATTTCTTCCAGTCTTAGCGGATGGCTTAATACTCGGCTTAATACTTGAAAATATAATGTTTTCATTTTTATATTTTTGTTTTGGGTTGTGTAATAAGTATTATGTGTAAAAAAAAGTATGATCGATCAAGAATGTGAGCATGCTATGAATGAATTTCGTAAAAAATATTAATGTTAATATCCTTTCCTCAGTGCTGCCAATCATAATAGTATTAAAATGTGAAAAATTAATGTACCAGAGTTGTATAATTGTCAAGAAATAAATATTTATCTAGTGATTTTGACATTAAAATTTCTTCTAATGCTTTTGCAACATAACTGAAAGAATATATATTTTTGTTAAGTTTTCCCATATTCTTTATAAGAAGTGTTTCTAAACAAAACGAATACATTTTATTCTAACTAAAGTCACTTTGTACGAATGTCATTTATGTTTTTTCAAGTACCTACTTCACAACAAAAGATTGACTAGTTTCATTATCAGCAGGTGCGGGACATATTTTCCATCTTCCGGAAGCAGGAGTTATAAAAAAAATATATAAATAAACACACCATATAAAAATTCATGTGGTGTGGTGTTCTTCTGCTAATTATTATTTACTACTTTTACAAAACTTATCATAGATAAGTACAACATATATATCTTTTTAAACAATTATTTTCCCGGCTATTTGCCAAAACGCTGAAATTTATATTACAGAAAGATAATATGCACATTATGTTCAGTGTGTCTGACTCAATAATGTTATTTTTACTTCCAACTATTCTGTTCAATAAAACCAAAAATAAATAAAATAAAAGGTACAGTATTGTCGGTACAGTTACAAAAGATGATTTTTTTATGATTTGTCATGTTCTGTGCAAGTAGTCTGTCTTAGAACATAGTCGACAATGCTGAGATTAGAGGTTTCTTTATAAAATACGTATCAGGGTTTCCTTTACCTAGTTAATTGTACTTCTTCAGAGATGAGTCGGTGGTGTCGACATTGCTCCTAGTATGTCCCCGTCCAGAAAAAAATTCTTTGAATTTTGTTTACTGTGGAGCGCACTATGGGATCCTGATTGGAAAAAAACAAAAATAAAAAACCTGTCTTAAAATCATATTTTCATTTATAACATACATACCACATGACAACATTTCTAGGTTAGAGTGAGTCATATTTTGGCGGTAATTTTAAAATTATTTTTAACCAGCTAAAAATTACTTAGCTGTTTCTTAATCAAATTAGCATATTTGTTCGAGGAAAATATCCAAAATATATTTATTTTGATTGGAAACACTCATATATACATGATCAAATTAATTGTCAAAAATAGAGTATATTATATTCAGAGAGAAGACTGATGGTTCTATCAGATATGTTGTAAAAATAAAGCACTTATTGTAAAAATGCTATATAATATGAAATTATTTAAGTTTTTGTTTTAGTATTTTGTAACTGCATGTTTTTGGCATGTTTTTCATTGTTTATATGTTTCATTCTTAAAAATTTTTCAGATATGTAAGTACTAGTATATTTTTAAGTGTCACACGCAACTGTCTGAAAAAATTTTAAGTTCTCTCATATTAAAGTATTTACTTAGTGTTAATCATTTTTATGAGTATTACTCCTAGTTGGACAATAAACTTTTTTAAAAAAATATTAATGGAAATAATTTGATTGTATTTCTTGTTTGTATAAAAATTCAATAAATCCTTAAAATCATGCTTACTGTTATTTAATTGTTTGTGCTTTAATTTCTTGTGTGAAGTGTCAAAAAGTGGCTTTTAGTGAAAATATTTAGACTTATTGAAAACTACAAATGTGGATAAACAACATAAAAATGTACGTAGCTTTAACAAGTTTTCCAAAAATTTCAAAATACTGGACTTATAGCTGTGTCTGTTATTTAAATATATATATATATATATATATATATATATATATATATATATATATATATATATATATATATATATATATATATATATATATATATATATATATATATATATATATATATATATATCACATTAAGAATTAAGAATAATATTTTATAGTTCTTGTTCTGTAATTTTTGGAAAATTAACTTTAGTAATTTCAGCAATTTTTAGTTTTGGATATTACATGGCTTCTTCATCTTTGTTTTGCTTTTTTTGCATGACATTTATACCTGGGTTGTAATATACTAACAATTACACCATAGTTATCATAAATACATTTTTATGATTACTATTTTGACACAATAAAAACGGATTCAATTTATTCTTTATTTTAACAGTTTTAATGTTTTTTAAATTTAAATGATTACAAAATACATGCTCCTTTGGTTATAAGCATGTTCTGTTTTAGATTTAGAATAGTTTATGGTAATTATAAATGTTAGCTTTAAATTAAACAGACACCACACAATATAAACGTTAGGCCGAAATTTAAGGACTGTTACACATTAAAATAAGAAAAAAGTGATTAACATGAGTCCAAACATATTTCCATATAGAGACACACGAGGTGTATTTTTTTGAATTGATTTAACTGATTTAAATTAATACTGATAGTAGTGAGCTTTATTGCACCCTGTAATAAGACTCAGAACTATTAGTTTGTTAACTTGAATCAGTTCAAAAAAATACACCTAAGGTGTTACATTCAGTAGACTAGCCTGAACATTAATATTTCAATAATAGTTTCACCAAGAGAATTCAAATTTATGTCTATTATTGGTTAATATTAATAGGAAACATCGTTCTTAGGAAAAATAAGGTATAATATGTGGATGCATTACATAATTAAAATTAGGTTTACCAAATGCGTAACATCCTGTAGCTTTATAAAGGAACATTTTCGGACACATGTTAATGTGAACGCTTTCTTTCTATGTGTAAACTTGCAGCTAAATTTGGGCCTAAACTTTTACAAACATCTTGTTACCCTAATGTCAAAAATATAATACATTTTTTAATAAAATGTGAATAAGGGTAGAGAGAATGTTGGTAGAAAATTAAGCAGATTGTGGTAATTTTTCTACCAGAATTATTTATCAACAATACCCACGATATACGAATATACAGGTTGACATCTTTATTAATGTACTTTTGCTTATAGGTTAACTGCATGTATTTAAAAACATTAGTAAAAAGTGTTTTAAATAATATAAATTTCCGCAAGTTCAAAATAGATAAATGTTCTTTTTAAACAAGGACTCGTTATATAAATATAGTGTGAATATTATTTTCAGTGATGTAGTCGTAAAAAACAGTGCCGGCACGCACCTCTGGCTTTTGGCGCTGGTACGCGCTTCTGTAGTACTTTAGATATTTTTAAATTAACGACTTGCTTATTCTTATAATTTAGTAAATAACAAAATATGCGGATGAGATGCGATCATGGTCGGCATAGCTAACACACGCCGCCGGGTCGCTATGCCCGGATGCAGTCGCGCACCATAATATACATAACGGCTGGTGGCTAATTTGATTTAGAGGGAATTAAATTCTATCAAATTATGTATTTGCGTATTATCAAACCTTAAAATATCTTTTTCATACAGGATTAAAATTATGTCCGTATTTATTAATAAAATTCAGTTCCTGGTTTTAAAGCTTTAAAAACGCGCACCCCGGTACGGCAATCTGGCAACACTAGATCACTGATTATTTGTGGAATTTTCTTACCTATATTTTCTTTTTCCTTCTTGAATCTTGGTAGTTGTTTAGATAAAAAGTAAAAAGAAATAAACACCATTCAAAGACCATTGACCGGAGTTCTAAGTTTCGATTTGTAATAACATTTCTGTAGTATGTACTTAAAAAATTAAAGTCGATTGTAAAAAAGTGTGACCCAAAAGTTTAATAATTAGGTTATATACAATTATCAGGCACTCTTCCATTGGCATCTCAAATTCTCCACCATGTCCACACGTCTCAACTGGTATGTTGCAAATTTCTTCCCGAGTCCGGTCTTTTAGCACCGCCATAAGTACCGCGGGGTTAATGTAGCCTTTTGCTTTGAGGTACTTCCACAAAAAGTAATCAGGGGGATAAGTTCGGGCGATCTGGGTGGCCAAGAGGTGTTATCAAAAGTGGGAAATGACTTTATCGGGAAAAGAGCTCCTCTGCCGGTGTTTGTAGTTTGTTGCGGTATGTACTGATGTCCCATTCTGCTGAAACCATATGTTATAATCGTAGTCAGCAAATTTTTATAGCTCTGGACCAGAAAAGTCGCGGCCTACCATGCACTAGTGATGCTAAGCTCGTGGTCGGCCACATTTTCAAAAAAGAATGAATCGATATTATATATAAGAAAAGTTTTTTAAAAATGCCAACCTGTATTAATATACGTAAACAAAACGTGTAACATATAACTCAAAAATGTACCTATATCATTGTTACAATATGTACATTTTCTTGGTATTGCAATTTAAATTTACACATTTAGATAAAATAATAAAAAATCTTAGTAAAAAGTTATTTAAACATTTTTTAAATATTTTTAATGATTCTAAACATTATATTGATTCTCAGAAGAAATCGTATTACTTAAATACACATGCAAACTTAACGCACTCCTGAAAATGTTCTGTGGTGCGGTATATTTGCATGTCGTGTAATTTCTGCTGTTACTTGTATATTCTATATCATCATAAATATTCATATAAAAACAAGTTTAACAGGATTTTAAGTAAATTACTTTAATTGCCAATATAATTATGTAAATCACATTTAATCAGTCAGTTGCAATATCAAATATATGAATTACTCACAAACTAACTCTGAAGCACACTTATATTTACACAGCACAAACGAATTATTAAAAGCACACTTTGATCTTTAGGTATCGACCCGCCTACTGTTTCAAATCAAAGCCCAGCAATGAGTAGTTCTGCTATAATTGGTATAGTTATTGGTGCTATCTTATTGGTTCTTTTGGTGTTGGATATAACCTGCTATCGCGTAAATCGAATAGGACTAATAGCACTGTGCTGTAATTCTAGAGCGAAGCAAGCAGATGAAGAGGACCCTAAACTTGGGAGGTAAATAAAAATGGTTCATTGAAAGTTGTAAATATGCACAAATTTTAGCAGTTTTCTAATATAGGCAGCTTAGAGGTAATGTCACTTATTTTGCCAGTTCTCTTCAAGAAGGTATAATATATTTTGTGAAATATTTTAGAAGGCTTCTGATAAATTTGGTCACAGTTGCACAATTGTTACCTTATTCCGAAAAAAAATTATGTTTAACTCAGCATACAGTTTGTTTTCATCAATGGCAGTTATAAAATTACATTTTTATAATTTTGTATTGATAAAGCCGCCTTCCCATGATGCGTGGTGTGGCGAGTATGTCGCATAACTTGCCGAGGTACGCATCGTAGGAATGAACAATTCGTCCGTTGCGGTTAGGCTTGGAGTATATTTATGGCACAAGCCAAAGGCGCGAGCGTTCCTAGACTCGGTTCGCGTAGGCTCGTGTCGTGTAACCTTTCCCGCTCAAGACACGAACGTCGAAGTTGTTCAGTAGCGTTTGAACTTTCGTAAGAGTTTTCTACTGCGATTAACCTGTTTTCACAAAATAATTACTTCACGGTATTAAAACGAGCTCAATCTAAATTTCTGGAATTTTACATAGGGGAACCAGCTGTACTCTCAAAGTAACCTGAAGTTTCTCAATATAAATCTCCCTAACATGTTCGTAACGTTATAAATATCTGCAAAAAACAGAAATGCAGAAATCTGTCAGGCAAAATAAATAACTAGCTAACGATTACTTACTTCATTTACTTAAGATAATCGTTTAGTGGACCTATTGCACTTTCCTAGTTTGACTTTTATACAAAGACATCATCCACCATCGTCTTCGTTTCTTTTCTTGCATTTTCAAATCTTTACAGCGTAATGTAATAAGCTGCAATACAGGCAGCAATGTGCGAATGTCGATTTCTCATTTTCCATACACTTCTAACTGTTTATGCGTCTTCTTCGAATGTGTCTAGTTTACACGCATCATGGAAGTGCGAGTTGACTTACGCCGCGGGAACGGCAATGGCTTGCCGACTTGCGCTCGCCGAATTAGTTTGACGAGCCCATAAACTCACCGAGCCATGTGCCACGCGCCGTGGGAAGGCAGCTTTATAATATTTCATTCTTTCTTCGATTTTTACCTTATATAATCAAATTGACAGAAAAAAATAATACAAACTGCTACTAAGTAAATTTGACCTGTCAAAAATAGTTTGGTCAATTGACCACTATTTTTTACAGATCTTTGACTAGGACAAAAATGAATTTCTGAATTTCACCGATTTCGAATTGACCTTTTCAAGTGAAGAATTTTGATACCAAATACATCGATTCAAAATTAATATTGAATTAAGTTAATGGTGATGTACATTTAATTATTTTTTTCTTCAACATTTTTGTTTTGAATAGAAGCAAAATGGCTATATTTTATTTGTTTTTTGCACATTTGCATTCAATTCAAGATGTGAGAAAGCTGAATCTAAAACAGTTGCGGTTGAGGTTCAAATTGATATAGTTTTCAATTTATAATACTTTGCTGTTGGCCGTTATGGTATCCCAGCCAACCAAAACTTCTAACAGTTACATCATTATAAAAAAAATGCGGATCTCTCCTAAACAACTGTTTTGTGTCCAGGAGAGTTCTTGTTTGGCTTTGGTGCTCAGTAATATCCACCTCAATATAGGTTGTATCATATGCTCAGAGCGTTGTAGAATCATTATTACAAAACCGATGCATAGAAATGACACATGCAGTACTTCAATATTTAATATTATGCATATGTACCTAATGATGATATAAACGATATATTACTGTTATATTATATTAACGTCCTATAACTTTGTAATGAATTTATAAATACTAGTGATGCAACTATATAAAGAGGATAAACCAAGTGTGATACAACATAGTTCTCTAAAATATCCGAATCTGTGATGTAACTGATTTAAGCTGGTTGCCTGGGATGTTTGTTCTTTTAATAATTACAAAATTTATTTTGTTTTTATATTTTTTGGTTTAATAAAATTGAATATTACAAGAGAAATAAAACAAAATTGAAGTTAGTTAAATTTGAACTGGGTTATTAAATTTTACATTTCATTGGCTAGCCGTTGGTCAATCTGCAGACTTTATAAATTGAAGCACTGATTTCCTATTCTTCATAATGCAGCAGCTGCAGCAATCAGCGTACAACATAGTTTATAAATTGAATTTAGAAGTTGATACATTATAAATTAATTTAGATGTTACAAATCACGGAAAATTTCGAATTTAAGGTGGAAATATGAATTTTCGTTTTTGTCTATTTTGGCCAAAAATATGTTTTCACATTTTTGACCCGTCAATTTACATTTCAAAATGCCATTTACTACTGTTAAGTATAAGAGGGAGTATTTATTAACTACCAGCACATAATTCTGCTTCCTAACACAATTTTTCACAAATATTACACTGACTGCAGCTTATGTAACGCTTCACCATTGCCAAATTTCTACCTAAACACATACATATACATATTTCCATGGAAATTTTAGTTTATACAGTTGGCGTTTTCCGCTGCCTTATTGCAGTTACAAAGCTGCCCCCGCCCATCCGAGCAGCCTCAACCTACCCCAGCCTATAAAATTGGTCCCCACACCAACGTAAGAGATTCTGGTTTCATTTTAGCATGCAATGAAAGTTTGTAAAAAAAAACCGTTATATATTCTAGATGAAAATGATTTGCTTGCATGCAGTACAATAACTTGGCATCTTAAAATAAATAACAGATCATATAATTGTAAATAAAAAGGTACTAAATATGTAAATCACAAATGAACCGTTAACATTCACTAAAATGTATACATTTGATCGTTGCCTATAATAGTATACGTTTAGTTTTTTGCATAAAATTAAACTTGTAACTATTTTCAGCCATATTTATTGAACAAAATTAAGATATCAAATAAATTAATGACAAATCATGTTTGCAGCAAATTTGTGCAATAGTACCGCGTAATATAATGCAAGTACTGTCCTTAAAACCATTAATCCAGATCATATGCAACTGACTGGGTTGTCTTTATTCTGTAGAAAGTTCACCAGAAATCATCAGGCCGCTTCCATATTGGTTGACTAAATTAAGCAATAAGTCTCGCACCCTGTGAATAGCAGAGGCATTGATTGAAAATGCTAAATTTTATACAAGCTTCGATATAAATAAAGTACCTAACCTGTTACTAAAGACCTGGCATCAGCTTCAAGGTCACTACCAAGTTTATGTAAGCGCGAAGTATAATGTATAATAATAACTTACACCCTACCTTAATACAAGGTTGTTAACTGGTGTTACGCTCGCGTATGTTCAATGCCGATAACTGCACAGATAATGGAAAAATTAATATATGATAGGTATATGGCACAAAGAGCAGTCAGCCAATCACCAATCTTAATCTATACGGAAATGTATTTTGGATATCTTGTAATCTAACTGGAATAATTTCATTTCCATTATAATTAATTCTAGATATTAATTCACTTATCTCTTAGGCCCAATTTTAAGTAGACATTACAGTGACATTTACATTTTTTCATTATACCTCTCTGAAGACATCATGTTTCATGTCTTTTTAGAGTAGAGTCCTCATCATTTCCGTGCGCCCGCAGAGGAAAAATTTTCCCGCTTGCTAACTCTCAGCGCGAAAATATCAATTAATTTAGTTAGGAAATAAGCATAATATTCAATAATATAAAATGCAATGTGTCTCGCACGACACTTGCAGTAGGAAGACTGCTATGCAACTAACTAAATATTAAACATGAATCGTATATGAGTAAAGTTTACATAATGAGGAATATTGCCAATGTATCTAATACTCGGCCATCCTGCTCATGTTGATCGCCCTCGCATCGACTATCTGAAAAGAAAAAATATATAGAATGGAGTATATACAAAAGTCTACCTGGAATGGACTATACGTTATGAATCACGACGTAATAATTGAATTAAATGATCTACTGTGCATCACAGAAACAGAAAATGTTAGTTAATTTGAACTATATGCTGTGCACCACAGACATACATGTACAAATGGATTATACATTGTGTAACACAATGCAATATATTGAATTGAATGAACTATTTGTCGTGCACCACAGAGATATATGAAAATGAACCATATGGTGTGTACCACAGACATAAAACTAAAATGAATTGTATGCTATGTACCACAGACATACGACCATGAATTATATGTACTGTACATTGTGTACCACAATGCACTACATTGAATTGATTGAACTGTATGCTGTGTACCACAGACATACTGACAAATGAAGTATTGTACCTTTGTATTTATTGCGAGTTTACGTAGAATGGTATCAAATGCTCCACGCATACCGCTACCTCATATGGGATCCTGGACCTGGTATTATGAATATCTTCTTTCATCGGGTAACTGTCATTCGATAATATTTCGACAGTTTTTAAATGGACCCTTATATTTTGGAAGTAACTTCTTGCTTGAATTATCGTTTTGAGAAAGACATCAATAATCGGATCTTCAGTTGTGTGTGTGAAATCTCCATCTGTTCTTCACACCAAACATAAGTTCTGCTGGTGTTTCGGCAGTTGTTTTCTGCTTTGTACTATTTATAACTTGCTGTATTTTCTCTATTTGTATATTCCAGGAGTCTGTTGTCGTGTCATTACCCATTGCGGCTAACGCATCTAGAACAGTGCGATTTGATCTATTTACTTGACCATTTTCATGCGGCATTCCGATTGCTGTTAGGAATTCCTTTGTCTGTGCAACATTTATTAAAGTCCTGGGAAGTAAACGCTTTTCCCGCATCACAAATTATTCTTTTGGGATTTCCAAATATACTGAATATTTTTGTTAGTTCTTCAATTACATTTATTGTTTCTGTGCTTGGAACGGGTCGTGTGAAAACAAATTTTGTAAAAGCATCTATAATAACGAATAAGTATGTATTGCCACTCTGAGTTTTGACAAATAGTCCTAAATGATCTATATGTAGAGAATGAAACAGTGTTGCATATTTAGGTATCGAATGTAATTGTCCTGGTTTCTTTCTAGCTGGTACTTTGTGATATAAGCAATTTAAATAGCAACTGATATATTTTTGTATAAATCGACGCATACGAGGAAACGACTAATTCACACAATATCATCATGGTTAGCCTTGACGATCTGCCATCTACAATTTTTTGGAACAACCCATCGCCTGCCGTACCCTGTAAGCCTGTAAACTTTATTACCTCGGTAATCATATTCCTTAAAAATAGATCTATAATTAATTGTCTCCAGAAGGAGTATATCATTGATTTCGGAAAATTTTCAACAGCAACAGCCAACCAATCGTCCTCGGATATTTAAAAAAATGTTTTCAACGTTTTCTTCTGTATTGGGGGGTTGCGGCTTAGAGCATCAACGTGATGCATGCGATTGCCTGGCGGGTGTTAAACGTTATACTAGAAATCTTGAAGAGATAGGACCCATTTAGTTATTCTTGGAATTATATTTTGATTAGATAACGCGTTTTTAACAGAATTACAATCTGTTATAATTGTAAATTCCATACCTGTGAGGTAGTGTCTAAACCTATTAAGAGTTTTTACAATGGCTAAAAGCTCTAACTCGAATGAATGGTAGTTTTCTCTTCCTTTGTAGTTGTTTTGCTAAAATAGGCAATTGATTTTTCTCCATTTTCTGTTACATGCACAAAAATACCTCTAAGGCCGTCTCTGCTAGCATCTGTGTACACAATGCTTTATAACTCAGGGTTAAATATTGTAAGTACTGGGTTGGAACTTATAACATTTTTAAGGTAATCTACTGCTTTGGAATGAAGATCAGCCACTCTGAATCTTTTTCAAATAGTTTTGTAAGTATAGCAGATTTTTGTGCAAAATTTGGAATAAATTTACGGAAATAACCACTAAACCCATAAATTGCCTCAACTGATGGACGTTACTTGGTAGAGGAAACTGTTTGACAGCATTAGTCTTTAGTTCACTTGGCGAGACACTATTATGTGATATTGTGTATCCTAAGTAGGTGAATTTCTTCTGTGGAAATTTACATTTTGATATTTTTATTGTTAGTCCGTATTCCTGTAAGGTAGAAAGTACCATTTGAAGTTTGTCCATACCTTCCATAATGCTTTTTGATGGAATTAAAATGTCTAGATAAAAAGAAATGTCAAGGTGGCGTATTGGTTCAAGAATTTCTGACATCATTCTCTGGAAAACTAAAGGGGCGTTACATAGGCCAAATGGTACTTGGAGAAATTCGTAGTGTTTATCAGGTGTAATGAATCCTGTGTTTTGAACAGAATCCGAGTGCAGTGGTATTTGGTGATAACCGGCTGCAAGATTAATGTAAGTGAAGTATGTATAGTCCGATAGCCGATCGATTAAGTCTTCGATGATAGGCATAGGAAATTTATTTTTGGCGGTGATTTTGTTGAGTGCTCTATAGTCAACAACCATACGCTTCTGTCCATCTTTTTTGTCAACGAGTATTACTGGGCTTGCATACGGGGATATGCTTTTCTGAATTATTTTTGCATCCAAGAGTTCTATAATATTACGCATTGTCAGTTTTTCTTTCTCTGATATTCTATATGGTCGATACGCTACTGGTTTATTAGAAATTAACTCAATAATCATAATCACTGAATGAGTTCTGCCTAATGTGAACATTTTTTTATATATACAGGAATTAAATTCATTGACTAGCGCATATAAATCATTTATTTCTGAAACATTTAGGCCTCCGTGAAGTATTGTAAATCCAAAGTTGTTGATGTAATGATCCTTATTTTTAAATACAAGTTGGTCGTCGAATCTATTATAGTATATTTTGTCGTCCTCGGAAAAATTTCTGCCGATTAGTATTTTGTTATCGGTGAATGTTTCATCTATTACATAAAGTGTACAAAACAATTTTGCATCCACAATTTGAATTTCGGTTTCCACATATTCAAATACTTGTATACCAAATCCAAGAAACCCGGACAGATTAACCTCAGTATCTAAGTGTTTGATGTCCAACTCTAGTTTTACGGCAAGGTATTTTGTATAATGGAACAATCACTTCCTAAATCTATAAATGCATCACAATGTTGATTATTAATTAGAACTTTCTGATAAAACTTTTCTTGTATTAGATTTTACCATGTGAACTTCCTTTTTTATAGTTTGATATATTTCGTTTATTACGAGGAAATAATTTTGCCTTCATTTGTGGTGGATTATTTCTTAATTTACATACTATTTCAATATGACATTTATTGCAGTAGTTACATGTTTTATGTCTATGTTTGAAATTGTTCCTACTATGCCTACTATTACTACAAGAATAGCACGAAAAATATTTTTTCTCTGGATTTCTGCATTAGTGGTGCTAGGGATTACATCATCCGTAGTATTACTTTTAACTGCCCTGTTCCTTCATAGTGCAGGTTTTTTAGATAATTTGATAAAATATTGGTAATTTTCTAGAACACGCACTTTTGCAATTTTTCGAAATTTTTTGCATAAATTTACTCACAAATGATGTAGTAACAATTTGTGACATAAGAAATATTGTGCAAATAATAAATAAGCCAAGAAACTTACGGGATCGTGGAGCGAATAGGGGTGCTGGGTGGGTAATAGCGAGCCGAAGATGACTGATATTTCACTAAATGTCGAATTATTTTTGTAGGGCAAGGGATATTTTTTTGTTTTATTTGAAATTGAAACATACTTAAATCATCTTTAGACGTTGGCACTAACCTTATTGAATACTTAGGACAACTGTAATGACACGGTACGATGCCGTGTCGATGAAAAGAGTACCCGATACTTATCACAACGAGGCACAGGTGAATCTCTATTAACGCAACTCGACGCGACCACTGTTTCTGACATTTTTTTAAACAATTATATTGCAAATTATATTGATCGCCAAGTTCAATCGTCACGCAGTAACAATGAACTGAAATGGCGTCTTCATGAAAAATGCCCTCTAAGCATTGAGTAAGCGTCCCTATACGCCTTCAATCAATCAGCTCTCAGCTTTTTGTTTATTCTAACCCTGAAAACCTTTTCGTGAAGACTTTATTAAAAAAGAAAATTGTCAACATGAAGTTAAAATTATCTGAAACGTACTGGCGGAGCCTCACGTGAATCCCCGCGATAGATGTACTTTATTTCAACAGGTGAAATTGAATTGCGCGGCCAACAGTGTTACCAGATTGTAACAATCTAAACATAAACTGCCATAATTAGAAAAATAAACGTCAGGGATTTGTCCCTAACTTGGTTGAATTATCTCAATCTGGCAAAATCGGAGAACGTCGTGCGACATCTGACAGCGTTTTTATACAACACACACAGACAGCCATATAAATGAATACCGGGTGGCTAATGTCAAGTGTTGCAATCTTATTGATTTATTTAAGGGTAGTTAGGGATGTTTGCACAAGATATGACACTGTGCAATGAACATCTGATGATGTGTAGAGTGTGTCGGTATAATTAGTTTTGTGGTATCTCAGAAGTGCGTGTTCTAGAAAATGACCAAAACATTTAATTTGTTAATATTGGCTGCTTCCTCTAATGATGTAATGTTTCTATCGCCGATACCACCGACTATTAAAGATATTTTATCAAGTTCGTTAAAATTTATTTGCAAGGCAAATATTTTCTAAATGTCTAAAATGATATTCATACAAGAAACACCTGAATCGGGTTTGTGGTTAAGTAAATCTGTTAAAAGTTGATGCATATTGCGATTTGTTGTGAACGTTTTCAATAGCAAATTTTTCCAAAAATTCCAGCTATAGTTTGACCAACCAATCTCATTACGGATCACCCCTTCATACCAAATTTGCGAGGTACCTTTAAGCTTATTTAACGCTTGGTAAATATTGGTACTCTCGTTCCACGAATATGCATTAGCATGGTAATCTATAATTTCTAACCTTAACAACACAGTCGGTGGTTGGATTTAATTCTGGTATAATAGTATTAAAACTTACCTGTGGATTTATTGGTGATAAAAATAAATTACTTTCCCCAGAAGTTTGGCTTACTTGTGAAATTCCACTGTTTGTGACACTTGTTTTGGAGTTTCTCTTACTTTTCTTAACAGAACGACGAGTACTAGTGTTATTAGATGACGATGAAGATTTAGAAGCGCTAGAAGAATTGCACTAACACTAGAACTTGAACTAATAGAATAATGCCGTTTTCGGTTTTTACGTGGGACCATCGTGAGGTTCTTTGACCACTTCTGAAGTTAGGTATTCACTAATTATTAAATGATACACCCACTTAAACAAACACCTTTTATTTTAACAACAACGGAATACAACTAATGTGTCTCGCACGACACTTATAGTAGGAAGAATGCTTCTTAACTAACTAAATATTAAACATGAATCATATATGAGTAATAAGTATTACATAAAGAGGAATATTCCCAATGTATCTAACACTTGTCACAAATTTATTGAGGCTGCCTACGTTGTCAATCCTAATAAAACATGCGACTGAAATTTGCCCTTGTTTGGCATTGATTTAGACGTTTATTTGTCATCTTTATACTCAATGTATTCCCTAGAATATACTTTTATTTATATTTATGCGTTGTTGTTTTCAGAGAAGTATAATGAAAAGTATCGTTCATTACACGTCCACAAACTGCTTTTCTCGTGCTGACTCGACTCCCGTGTGAGGCGAAGACATGCGCACACGGGAAAAGCCTAGTTTTTGAACTTGTTATGAAATATACTATTACATAATTGATCCTAAAGCAGATGTTTGTCTATCAGTTACAGCAGTAAAGTGCGTTTTGCCCAATATTTATTTATGTTTACTGGGTTGTTTTAAAGAACAAATTATAGATGCAGATATAGCATATCTACATTTGTGTATAGTTTGAAGTTTGTTACAATGAGAAAGCATTAATTTAAAATTTGTCTATTTTAATTCTTGTTATGATTTTGACATTATGTTGTATTGTTTGCATTGGCGGCTGGTGGATTAGGTTATACAATATCTCAATATTGGAGCATGGAACCCAAGCAATATTTTAAGGCACGACTATCAGTACTGATTGAAGAAGTTTCGCAGAAAAAAAATTAAAAAACAAATTGAGGAAAAAGTTACAAAAAACGCGCAGCCTCCTCAAATTCCTTCTAGACCATAAGTAAAATCTTTGCAAACTATTTTTTTTTGCGTAATCCGAAGGAAAATTTATCACCCCGTTTTTTTTTGTTTTGGAAAATTTAAGATTTTTTTGTAAAATTATAAAAATCAAAATTTTCGAAAAGCGACAAAAAAGGGGGGGGATAAATTTTGCTTCTTATTACGAAAAAAAAATAGTTTGCAAAGATTTTACTAATGGTCTAGAAGAATCTGGGGAGGCTGCGCATTTTTGTAACTTTTTTTCTCATTGTTTTTTCATTTCTTTTTCTGCAAAACTTCTCAATCAGTACTGATAGTCGTGCCTTCAAATATTACTTGGGTTCCATGCTCCGATACTGAGATACGGTACAAGCTAAATCCACCAGCCGCCACTGATTGTTTGGGCTTTGACAGTCAGCATAGCATAAAACTTTTAATTTCACAGAAAGCTTAAAAACAAGGACAAGATAATGTGACAGTTTTTTCAGCAGTGTTCACAATTTAGCAAAGATAGTTTCCTCTCCATGCTACTAAATTACCTAAAACAAAAAGCCTGCATTTCCACAATTACATGTTGTATTTATACTTTTATTTAATATGTTCTTGCATGTTCGCATGTCCTATTTATTCATAATATATTAATTTATGATTTCAATTGTATTAATTTTCGGTTATTAACTTCTACAGGGAAGAACAAGAACCGCTCAGACCAGAAGAGAAGCCAATGTCATTAGAATTTGACGGAAAACATGTCTACTCAAAATCAGGTGAAATAATAGGAAAACATTCTGCGGTCTAGTATTGTTTTTATTATTATTCGTTTTATGACATAGGTCTGTGAAAACTTTCTCATTCCAATTACCATGACATTTATTTATAAAAGAAAATATTTTCCTTTGTATTTGAACCGCTTCATCAGATTTTGTAAATACCTCCCAAAATATAATTTTTGTATATAAAAAAAGACATTTATTTGATTAACTTATTGTTTGACGTAAAATATGAATAGATTTACCTCAATTATAATTTTCTTTATAAGAATAGTTATTTTTAGGTAGGTACGATAAGCATTTTGGTGTAGACATAAATGTTTATGGTTTTGGGTAGTAAAATTGTGTGTATATTTTCAAATATAAGAATTATTCTTGATATACTGTGCCAAATATTGTTGTTAATGCTACTATTTAAACAAATAAGAAAATAAAAAAAATATAGAAATCTATGTAATATTACTAAGGACATTTGAACGAACATCCTTAGCAAATATTTACTGAAAGTTTTTTAAATGTTTCAAAATGCTTAGTTGCCTTTCTCACTATTTACTATAACTTAATTACCATTAAATATTTACGTGAGTGTCTATATGTAAAAATTTGTTATAGAAACCATTTTCTCATATGTGCAATTTGTCTATTAAAAACATGAGTAGATAATAAGTACTTATATAAACATGTGTTTTACCTGAGCAACAGAATTCAAGTCATTAAATCGGTGACAATTACACATTTTCCATCCTTCCACTTGTTGTATCAGCGTTTAAAGCATATCTTTCTAATTACTAAAGGACCCATTATAATGGTGTTAAAAATGTAACAATAACTGTCTAATATACTCTATAATAATGCTTAAAATTTTAACTTAGGAACACGCTCAGCATAAAATAATAAACAATTTCAACTAGTTTTATAACTAATATTCTGAGAGTAAGATGTAAAATAAAACCACGAGAATATTTAACTTAAGTTGAATTTAACAAACATTATGTAACACATAGGGGTACTGAGTATAGTCAATAAGCAAATAGATGATTCAGTTATACCAGGTTTGATCAAATATTAAAGTTTATTAAAAGACAATTCTCAGATGAGTAAATCCCTTGAAATGATACACTGCTGCGAACATTCACTTATGGCGGAAGAACTTTTGATATTCACTTATTAGAAACACTTTTATATGTTGTCTCGAAATTCTTGTACCTTTTCATCATTGGAAAATGACATTCTTTCTATCAAAATTTTTGCTTCTGCAAATAAAAAGTGACATGATGTGTTTCGAGATGTGTTTACTCTTGTGTCTAAAATTGTTAATACACTGAACTGATTCCGCGGTTGGCTGCTTGTGAAACATTGTTAAAATTATTGAAAATAAAGAAACTTTTGCTTTTAAATATTTCAAAAATGTTTTATTACACGTGTTTCGGCTTTTTTAGGCCTTTCTCAAGAGTACAGATGATACTAGATTCTAAATCGTGTTCCTTACTTATATATCACATCTGAGTACAATACCATTGTGAAGTATTAAATTTTATGGTATGAAAGGATGGGAATTTCATTTAATTATACTATTTTGTCTAAAACGTCGTAACCAGTAAAAATTATTTGATCATTTGTTACGTTTTTATTATTTTTAACTGCTTTTTAATTTCCAGTATTTGTAATTTTTTAACTTTATTTTCTTAATGAAACAAGTTGATATCCAAATCTATGAAATGATTATATTCTATACAGTGTGCGTTGACATGCCACTGCTATGTATATTGTTCAAAACAGATTTTTTATGTTCCTCTAATGGTTTCTTCACTTTCAACCAGTTTGTCCAATATGCATTACAGTCGAAACAGCTTATATAAATAAGGAACACGATTTAGAATCACCTGTAATATTGAGAAAGGCCTAAACAGCTGAAACACGTATAGAGCTTTATTAACTATTTTTGAAAGATATAAAAGCAAAAAGTTTCTTTACTTTCAATACTTAACTAAACTGTTTATTGTGTTCTGCTTCTGACTTCATTCAAGAGGTAAGTGATAAGTTTACCTTTGACTCGGTTTATTTTCTTAATTCTTGGAAGTTGAAGGATAATCCAGCCTTTGATTATCCTCTATCCATGTTCTAATTTCTTTGAGCAGTTAATATGGTCAAAACAAGTCCAAGATATAGCTTATCCTTAGCTTTTAATAATTAGCTGAATTTTCGCCTCAAAAAATCATGAGTCATAAATGTACACACTCTGGTAATTTTTAATCAAGCCTTGTAGTTTACACAAATTTATACCTAGTGTTTGTTAAATTAGGCTTTTCAAAATAAAATGATTGTACAGCTTTTATGTGTGCTGTGTGTAACCAAAGCTTTCATTTAAGCTAGGGTTTTTGTATAAATGTTCTAATTTGTATATTTAAAAAATTAATAATATATTTATATAATAGTGTTCAGTACTTAAAAATTGAGACTGAATGGTATTGATTAATTTTTTCTCATATATTTTAAATGAAATTTTAACATAGACATTAAAGTATCTGTTTTTTAGTACAAAATAATTACTTTTATTTTGATGTTAAATTTAATTGAGTTAATTGTGAGAATAGAAAACATAGTATTTACCTAAGTAAAAAGAATTTCTGGTAAAATGTTTCTGTGTTACAGTTTCTTTTGAAATGTGTTGGAAAAACATGGCCAGATTTCTTAACGCAGTATTTAAAAATGTGTTATATTAGCCTGTTGTTAAACTTTGTACTCTTATTTTGTGCAAGATTTTAGTTTTTAAGCGATATTTTATTTTGTAAAATATATTACCAAAGTTAGTTAGATAATATTATTGTATTTATATATTTGTAGCTTTTGATATGGAATAAATACATAAATTATAATTAAGATTGTTTTCATTATTTTTAAATAGATTCTAAAGTGAGTTGGAACGTTTGATGTAATGATAAACGGCAACATTGCTAGAATACATTCTAACTGAAATCACAAGAATGTATATTTCATCATATCTTGTCAATTAATTTATGACTTGACCGAATATGTTTCATTTAATTCGTAGTAAAAAAAACTCCAAGTCACTAAGATTTTCTGTTCCGAGAAACATATTGAACATTCCCGTTACATCTTTTTAACCTAACCGAACGCCCTAATCAATAATTTTGCGACTTGCGACTACATCACACATCTGAGTGAATTTATTTTAATCACCCAGTACTCAGAGTTATCCAACGAATTCAAAATCCATGTCTGTAAAATTGTCCTGTGTATCGAAGACATTAAACAAAAAATTGTAGCAACATCTGTTTTGTTCGTTCATACCTCATTTAGTCGTTAGTCTGCACTAATCAATGACTTCCTATTTCTGAAGTCATTGGCACTAATGCATTTTTATTTCTCACTCCAACGTGCCTTATTTGCGTTAACCGCATCTTTATTTACACTAAACTTCAATATTAGATTTAAAAATGAACCTATATCTCTGATCAACAGATAAATTGTATACAGTAGATACAGGTTTGAGGTCTCCTCAATCTCAAGACCATTAATTTTGATCACGGTAGTATATGAACAGACTAAGGGTGATATACATTATCTTTGATAAAAAGAACAAACAACAAAATTCCTATTTGATCACATCCACTGGCTCTGATCCCATCTAGAATCCTGTGCACCCTATCGGTGAATAGCATAACTAATTCTCTCAGATTTGTTTATATTTGAAATACTCTAGAAATCTGTAACAAATTACTGTTCTATTTATCACATTTGACAAAAGGGGTCACTGGGAGGAGCGCAGAGAAAATTACGTGTTTTGTGCACAGTACGCATATAAGCATTCCTTACAGTCATACGGAAATGGCAGTATTTCTAGCAATTTCATTGGCCGTTTCAAGGCCACGGCATGGCGTTCTCATCAGATATCATTTTTAAAGGGGAATTCGGCACCGTGAAAATAAACAAACTATAATAAAGGGCAAGGAAAAAATGTAATAAAGGGCAAGGAAAAAAATGTAATCTTCATATAAATCTTACTAACGAACTAAAAAATACTTATTTAAAAATAAAATAATAAGTTAAAGGGCAAGGAGAAAATGTAATAAAGGGCAAGGAAAAAATGTAATCGTCATATAAATCTTACTAACGAACTAAAAAAATACTTATTTAAAAATAAAATAATAAGTTAAAGGACAAGGAGAAAATGTAATAAAGGGCAAGGAAAAAATGTAATCTTCATATAAATCTTACTAACGAACTAAAAAATACTTATTTAAAAAAAAAAATAAGCTTGTGATTCGAACCCTGGACCTACCGCGTGCCACGCGAGTATCTTCCCTATCGTCTAACGAGCTCCTAGCTGACAAATGATTCCAAAAGGATTTAATGCTTTAAAATGTCATGTAACTGCGTATGCCCTGCGGCTATCTTAAAACGGCCAATAAAATTGCTAGAAATACTGCCATTTCCGTATGACTGTAAGGAATGCTTATATGCGCACAGTACAACCTTTCCTTTTATCTGTGGGTAGATCTATTCTTATTCATTAATCATTATTATTAGTTTCGATTGATTTTTTTTATGTAAAAAAGTAGTAACTAAGCAACGAAAAAGTATTCAAAAAATAACTTTAACTTCCATTGTCTCAATACGTATTAGATTCTGTTTGTACAATAGATTTTGCTATTCCTCCATTTTTCTTACATTTTCCTATTGTTCCTTCTTTCTTTTTCTAACCTCTTCTGTCATAGTAATGATGGGTAAATTCGGGGTAAAGAAGCGTTGGGAAAATGCCCTGGAATATTTCCGAAAAATGTCCTCAAAAATTCTCGATGAAACTTGAAATGATTTTTTTTTAATTTTGACAAGGCCAAAAATAATTTCCTTAAACAAAGCTCAAACAGCAGTGACCACCCACTAAATTTAGTGAAACGGGAGAGATTGAGGGGATAACTATCTATCCACAGGACAGACAAAAATTGCAAGTTTGAACATGTTCATTGCATTGCATACTATTTAATATTGCCAGACATTATTTTTAGCAAAATTACCGCCTACCCAGTAATTAGAGCGAGAATATTTCCCATTCCCAGGGAATTTTTCTGGGGAAAATTTGCGGCTACCCATTTTCCCACTTCAAATTGTACGCATATAAAATATAATAAATCTATTATATTTCATTTCATCATATATTAAACTTTTACCAAGAAGAGGATACCTAATTTGTTTTAAATTATTCTAAACTACAGGGAATTTCCACTAGATAATTTCAGTTGTTCTATTCCCTAAAGCTATTAATATTTATTACATTAGGGTTTACAAAGACATAGTTATTTTCGAGGCTTCTAAGAGCCATCTTGACAAAGCTAAAATGCAGAAACACGTGTCGGTATATGTTTTAAAGTTATAAAGGGATTGTTCAAATGTTGAGTACTTTTGTTTTATTTATTTTTGGTTTTACTGAACAGAATAGTTAGAATTAAAAAATATATTATTGAGTCAGTCATACTGAACATATTGTGCGTATTATCTTTTTTATAATCCAAGTTTCAGCGTTTTGGTAAGTAGCTGGGAAAATAATTGTTTAAAAAGATATATGTTATACTTATCTGTAATAAGTTTTGTAAAAGTCAGAAAATGATAATTAGCAAAAATTTTTTTAGCGTTATTATATTTCATTTCATGTAATATTATTTTTTGTTTTTAAAGAAATCTTTGTCCTCTATTTTTTTTTGTTATTCTGTATACTGCAAAATAATTTAAAAATGTTTGGCCTATAACCCAATATGATATAATATGTATTTATGGCTAGGATGATGGGAATTCTATATAGCAGGTTGAGCTTCATAAAGATTTAAAAACTCAAAAATCAAATCGTTTGACCACTCCATCGTTGTGAGAATAACTGTCGATAGACGCGAAATGGCAATGGTTTAGTCTGATGTAGTAATAGAGCGTACACACCGTGGGAATATATTTGACACCGCGCTGAGTCGCGCCTTTGATTTTTACCGACATTCAGCGGATCGTTCGCTCCGAGCCGCTCAGTCCCGCTCCAGCCATTTCCCTGGAGCGCAGGCCCGGTGCGGCGCGGCCACGCGCGCTTCAGCACGCGACGTGATAAAAAAACTTAATGTCTCCAGGTTTGACATCAAGAATGAAATTTTTTCAGAAATAATAAATTTCTGAATCACTATATTTGATACAGTTGTAGAAAAAGTATAGTGTGCAACACGTCTGAACAACACTTTTCACACATGTTCGACTTATGGCTAGGCGAAGTGGTCAGGTTTTCAAAAACGACTGTGCTTGGACCGCATGGTTGGAAAAATGTCGCAACAATTTTTTTTAAATTTATGATATTTGCGACATTTACTACGTCGAAAATATAGCACATTGGGCTGGGAGTCAATTATTCACTGTGGTTTGCACATTTCACCACAGAGTGAAGGTAATTTCTAATTGTTGACTGCTCCCCACAAAGCGAAATCGTAATTTACGAAATATTTTGTTTTCTAAACAGCAGGTGGCCAAAAATCAACCGAATGGTTGGAAGGCCAAATTCAGAAGGCGGTCGTTCTCTCCATTTGCTTAGGGTACATGAATCTGAAATATACAGCCACGGGCAAACTGTCTAGAGTTGGGTAAAACAAAATAATAATAATAATAATAATACAAAATGAGACACTGTAAATTTTCATGCAGGGTGTTCCAAAAAACATGCAGCAACGTTCAGCTATAAATTCACAATACAAAAATAATAATAAGTTCCTATAAACGTGAGTCTGGAAGAGCTTCACTAATGAGATAGAGGGTGTTAAAAGTTACAAAAAAATTTCATTTTTCTTAAAAATGTTCGCAATGATCTGAAAACCTTTTCAAGTATTACATTCACCAAATTGAATATTAATTACCGACAATTTTATCAAAAATTTTAAACGTGAAATTTGATTAATTTTATATGATTATTTTTTGATTTATAGCGGATTCAGATACATCCAGTTGGACTGACAGACAGACAGATAGGATGGGCAAGCGAACAAATAGATAACTCTTTAATATAACCAGAATAAGTTCATCTTATGTTATCAAATAAAATGTAGTATAAACACACTAAAACAATTTTGTATATAAATAAAAAAAAAAGATAAAAAAATATCCGTCCACCTGGCAATCATGGGTAACTTTGTTTTGCTCGCGTTCACCTTACCAGGTGGAGACCGGCTCTGTGTGTTAACTGCTTATCAAGGCCAAGAAAATTGCCTGTTCGGCATGAAAACGCGAAGGCGTATTATCTTTGATTCTCTACAACAGTAGCTGTTGTGCTAAAATGATGTCAGATTGAGTCGTTACATTCTTCCATATCGAAATTAAATCTTATCTGACTTGGATAGTAGTATGTGCTATGTTTTCCACCTTTTGTTTAATTGTTCCTGATATACTCCATTCCATTCCACTTCTTTAGCTACAATGCGCTGACGGGGAACAATAGTTCCGAAATATCGGTGTCTGTAACTGCACCTTGTTTCTGATTGGGATATAGAACATGATTCTCTTTTATTATTTTTTTCACCTTATACCTATATTTATTATTTTGAAAATATTATCACCTCACTTATGCAAGAAATACGTATTAAAATTCTGTCAATTTACTTGAGCTAATTAGCATGCCTGAGTACCTTTACTGATAGAATATCTATACTTAGTTACTTTTTTTGTTCTCATTAGTCGTGTCATTACAATGTATTACGTTTGTGCAAGCAATTTAATTTAAAATGATTTTGAAATTATATGGTTTGTTAATTTTATCTATGCTACAAAAGTCAATAGCTTGAATTTTGAGGATTTCTACAATTACTATGTCAATTACGTTCAATATATAGACCAATATATTCCACCGAAAAATAATAATCATATGTTACAAACCAATGATTCTGTTATACATGGTAAGAAATTTTAAACCACTTTTTTATTCGATGTATTGAGGCTACAACGAAAAAAAAACAGACTTGAAATTTCAACAAGTCGAAATTTAAACTTAATAAGTCGAAAATTTAACATAATAAGTCGAAATTTCAACTTAACAACTCGAAGTTTCAAGCATTCTTTCAACCTAACTTGATAATAATAATAAATATAGTTTGCGAAACAAATATTGTGACGGGACGTCCGGAGGAAGACGCTACGGAACGCAGAGCCGGATTTAACTGTATTGTTCGCTCGTTTAATTTTTCAGTGTAGGTTGTTGTGCTCAGTTTAGTTAGCAACAATTTAACAAATGTACAAAAAAAGTATTAACTTGAAATAAAAGTATTGAATTTAACGTATTGACTACACATACAGCATTCAGTGTAGGTTTTTGTGCTCAGTTTAGTTAGCAACAATTTAACAAATGTACAAAAAAGTATTAACTTGAAATAAAAGTATTAAATTTAACGTATTGACTACACATACAGCAGTTACAGTATTCAAGTTTGCTTAATATAAATTGTTACTACCCAGCAAGAACCGCGAGGAGGTATGAGCATTTCTTGCCAGGAAAAGATGGGTATAGAAATTAGTACAGAATAAAGAGATTATTTAAAAAGTAACAAGAAAGCTTTAAAGACAAACTAAAAACAAAAAATATACTCTTAAAATAGTAATAGAAACAAACATTTTTCTCAATAAATGAACTAAAAATAAATTCTAAAAGTAAAGTTATTACTATAATAAAAACGGAGACATATTTTTGTCAAAGTGAAAAAAAAATAGCATTAATAAATAATAACATCCTGAATAAGAATGTTTCTTAAGCACTGAACCACGAAAGCACAAAATCGGAATTAAATAATGCAGTTGATATCACAAAATTCACTTTTTTCACTTCATATCACTTCACTTTACTTCAGCTCACATTGCTTTTTCTTCTGAATCCTCATCCTTCTCACCCTCTTCTTCATTTTGAGATGAACTACTATCCTCGTTCAACTTTATAATAAATTTACTTCCACTATTTATATGAAATTTGGCAATTTTTAAATTATCATCCTCAATTGTAATTACTTTCCTAATTCTTTTTTTCCCAATCTTCCTTGTTAATTTCCGACACTTTATTTTGAATTAACTCTACGACTTTTTTTATTGAATTTCGGGAAAATATTTCTTTTTCTGGCATTTTTCTTCAATTTACACCAAATTAATTCAATCGGGTTAAAAATACAATCGGTAATCTCTGCCAGAAAAGCCACTTTGTGGACATATTTCTTCGCTACATTTTCTATAATATACTTCTTATAATTTTTCATTTGCAGGACTTCCAACAATTGTCTTTTATTATAATTTTCCTCATAATAGAGATTATGTTCCATTAAAAAAAAAATTAACTGTAGCTTAGTAGAACTCTTGTTAGGAATTTTATACAGTTATCTTGAATGGTACTTTGCATTGTCAAGAACAATAATGCTATTCGATTTTAATTTTGGAATTAATGTATTTTCAAACCATTCCTCAAATATTTCTCCCTCCATGTTCTTGTGGTAATCCACGTTACAGTCTTCCATGTTTTTTCCGTACAGTTTCAATGCATTATTAACACATCTATCCACAGTGTAATATAATCAACTGAGTCCCTTTATTAAGGGCCAATGAGATTGGTTGACATTTCTTAGATCCATCAGTCCATCCTTTTTTTACGGTGTCATGAGTATCATACCAAGTTTCATCTAGATAATAAATTTGTCTATTTTCTCTTCTGAGTTCTTTTATCTCTTCTAGACATGAATTTCTCCAATCCACTATTCGTCTACTTTCCATAATCGCCATGTGTTTATTAATAGTTTGATATTTAAATCCAATTTTTCTCATCCAAGTTCCTAAAGTTCTTTTGGTATATTTTAGATGATAATCTATTTATTTTAATTTTCTGTCGACCACGTCAACAGTTGGGATTTCATTTTTCTGATACGCGTCGGAAACTAAAGTTCTTAAAAGTTTTGCTAACGATGGGTCCATAGTTTTAGATTGACCTGCGTCGGATCTTTATTTTCTTGGGAAGGCACCTTTTTTCACCAGTTTGTGTATTGTGGGACGGGGAACGTTAGTCAGAGATTCTGTTTCACATCGTACATCCATATCATACAAGTTAGGGTCATTAACTCGTCGCTTCAAAAGATTATTGTAAACATTGAGGCAAATTTGTTTCGCTTGCTCATTCAAATGAAACCGATTTTTTCTTACTAAAAACACTAATGAACTTTGATTCTCTTTATCACTGTAGTCACTATCACTTTCATTTTCACAAACACAATAAGATGCAGATATAGAGGCCTCCCACGGACGAAACATTTTTACATCAAACACCCTCTTAAATTATTTTCAAAAACACACCAGCAAATAAACAGATATAAAATAGTTATTACTTATATTACACTATTACACTATTACACAACTCTCTGCAATATGATAACCTTCTTAAATTATTTTCAAAAACACACCAGCAAATAAACAGATATGAAATAATTATTACTTATATTACACTATTACACAACTCACTACAACACGATAACCTTCTGAAATTATTTTCAAAAACACACCAGCAAATTATCAGATATAAAATAATTATTACTCATATTACACTATTACACAACTCACTTCAACACGATAACCCCCCTCAAAATATTTTCAAAAGCACACCAGCAAATAAACATATTAAATAAATATTATTTATCTTATATTTTACTTACAATATATCAGCACTGCTAGAATTTTTCGGTAACAAAATTAAGTGTGGGCCTGAGCTATCACAGATGTAAGTGAAACTCCGCCTCGGTCGCGTGCTAGCAAAAACAACAATCATCGTTCTCGCTTTAATGTAAGCAGTGTAAAAGATGGAAGATGTCATGTGTTATACATTACACAATATGGGTTTCTCAGACTATACCTGCAGATTTTTTTATGTTATACTGTCATTCTTATCTGTATGTACTAGTATAAAAGTTTTAGGCATATAATGAATCAAAAACAACACTTCCAATACATTTTCGTGTGTGTGTATGTATGTGTGTGTGTGTGTGCGTGCGTGCGTGCAATCCGTCCAATTACTTGATAAAAATGTTTAATTTGTTTCCATCATTTTTAAAGAAAGTAAGTTCATTGCATAGTACCTATATAAGAATATTTTATCATTTCATATTGTTTGAGAATACATTATATTTACGTATGTCGTCTCTGGAATTCATCGCTACCTCCCGATCTCTAGTAATTATAAACTAACTTCAAAATATATTCACTTCTGACACTCCCTCATAAACAAGTGAATTGTTTTCGTACTTGCTTCCGGTTTAGCAATTTCAGTGTATATAGAAAGAAACTTGGTAGATGAACCAATTGACACTTCTTTTGAAGTAATAATTAATTCGCATTGAGGATATAAGAATGTGTTAATTGAACATTTTTAGATTATGGAGAATTTGACTTTATAATTGTTGGAGGAGGATCCGCAGGTACTGTGTTAGCCAATCGATTATCAGAAATAAAAAGCTGGAAAATACTTTTGTTAGAAGCCGGTGGAGCTGAAAATGTGTTTAGTGATATTCCTGGTACATATGGATTAACGCAAAACTCAGCAATGAATTGGGGATATTATACAACTCCACAAACCACTTGTTGCCTTGGCAAGTTTTTATAGTGGTATTTTACTTTTTATTATTATCTGTATTATCAGTCATTTGACCATTTCAGTTTGGAGTATAAACAATACTTCAGATATATAAATTTACTTTGTTGGAACTGTCCCGTTTTTCAATAAATTTATATTTTATTTTGAATTTTTAAAAATCATTTTTTGCAAGTTGAGAGTGCTCTGAAATCAGAAATATATTTTCTAAAATAAATTAGTATTATAATAAATTTTGTTTTTAACGTCTTATCTTATTTTAAACATTCTGACTCGACTACTATAGAAAAAAGAAGCAGTTCAAACATGTTCTAAAATTTGATAAGTGGGTATAAAATAAAGGTAGTTTTATTAGTGGCGATTTGCATAAATTCTCTTAAAACACCGGTTCAACTAATTTTTAATATATAATAGTTTTACATCAAATGGGACTGCCTTTCTAAAATTTTTGTCTAATTTACCATCTATCCTAGAACACAGTTTATATGCCACTGCATCTGATATAAGCAGTAAAACATGTTCACTTTTAACGCCAATATTACACAAAGTATTTACCACTATTTAAAATCCATGACTCCGTCGATATAAATCCACACGTACTGATTTTTCACATCTTCCGTGCAATTGTTGACACAGTTGTTACTATTTATTTTTATCCTCACGCAGTCAATACACTGCGATGTTTGTAGGTAAACTGTATAGTGAATAAACACGGTCTATATATCATTGCGCACACACTACTGTCATTTCCTATGGGATCTCTGACAGGTCGATTGGGAGGCCGGTCCCGGACTCACAGAAATTGTCCGGTGTCTAATAATAATAATAATTATCAACTAATATGGTACCTACTTTTGTATTACTAATAAGCAATATTTAATAAAGTTCACAAATATGCGAGAAGGGATAAAAGAAATCTGACCAAAGTCAGAAAAAATGCACGTTTGAAAAATAAAGGTTGATCTATCTGAGGATTTTGGCCGCAGATAATCGAGGAATTTTTTATTTAGACTGTTCCACAGCCAACGTTTGCAGTCAATGTCGTACCTGTAATACACTTAAATGATTTTAATTTGTTTGTGAACTTTTGAATGTTGCCAAAGTCTCTTGTGACAACAACTATTCGGTTGATTATTAATGATTTATAATAAAATATAATTTATAACTAAAATTTATTATGAAAATATGAAAAATAAATATTACTTAATTTTAGGTATGGAAAATAATCAGTGCTTATATCCAAGAGGAAAAGTGTTAGGTGGTTCTTCAACAATAAACTACCTGATGTATGCAAGAGGTAGCTATTCAGATTTCGATAAATGGGCCAGTATGGGAAACAAAGGATGGTCATATGAGGTACTCCCATATTTAAAAAAATCGGAACATGCAGATTTTAAACAAAGCGATCCTGGATATCATGGTGTAGATGGGCCAATTCATGTAAACTACACCAACCCTCCATCTATAATATCTCGAGCAATTATTGAAGGTAATGAAGAATTAGGACTTAGACAATTATTGGATTATAATGCTGGAAGTCAATTGGGGATATCAAAAAATCCAGCTTACTATTAATTTCAATAAACGTTCAGATGGAGGGCGTGCTTTCATCGATCCTATTGAGGGAAAACGTTCAAATCTAAATGTTAGTTTGAATAGTTTTGTTACAAAACTTTTAATCCAAGGAAAAGCGGCTCATGGAGTAACATTTATTAAAGATGATAAAAAGTATAGAGCTAAAGCTAATAAACAGCCCACAAATTTTGATGTTGTCTGGAATAGGGCCTAGAAAAGAATTAGAAAAATTGAACATTCAAGTTAAAAATGATTTACCAGTTGGTAAAAATTTGGTAGATCATTCCATGTTCATGTATATGCCTTTTCGTACAAATAAAACAGCTGAGAATAGAACTCTTCGAGAAAATTTGAAAAGATATATACACGGAGAACTCCCCTTAACCGCAACTGCAGGTGAATACGTTGGTTTTATCAACACAAGAGACCATGGTAAAGCACCACCTGATATAGAATTTATTTTTCTACCTCAACCTCTTAATAAACAATCAAATGAAAAAAAAAATGTTTCACCTAACAGACGCTTCTTATGAATCTTTTAAAAAAATAAACAGTTTAACAGATTTTCTCGTATATATAATACTTTTGAAGCCTAAATCTAGAGGGTGTGTTACTCTAAAATCTGCAAATCCACTAGATTTTCCTCTCATTGATGTGAAATATTTTTCTGATTTCAAAAGCGAAGATCTTGAAACAATGTACCGAGGAATCCAATTTGTTTTAAAACTGTCCAAAGCAAAGCCCCTAAAGGAAATCAATACCACGCATATAGGATCCGTGGCAGGCTGTGAAAATTATGAGAAAATGTCCAAAAAGTACTGGTATTGTGCTATAAGGCATATGTCTACGACTATGTACCACGCTATAGGGACCACTAGGATGGGTTCCTGTCCAAAGAGCTCCGTAGTGAATAACAACTTGGCTGTACACAATATGAGACAATTGAGAGTTGTTGATGCTGGCGTGATGCCAGAAATACCTTCAGGGCATACTAACGCAGCTATTTTTATGATTGCTGAAAAAATATCTGAAGAAATAAAGTTGCAATATGGCCACATCGTACATTTGTATCGTAACAAAATACAAAGAGGTTATTTATAGCTTGTTCACTGAGCCTTGATAGTAAATTTGAAGAAACATGTTTTATAATCAGCACGTAATTGGGAGTTCAAAGATTGGCCAGTGGATTGTCTGTATTGAATTAACCAGAACATTGTGTATTTTTATTTTTTATTTTTATTCTTGCCATATCGGAAAGCTAATGGAAGTAAATACGTATTGTAATATTAATGTGTATTTGTTTTTATTTACTCTGAAGGTTCGATTAATAAATTAAATTTTTCCTTTGTGTACATCTGCGAATTTTGTATTTTATTTATTTATTTATTTGCATACACTGCTCAACAGGTAAACCCATTTCTAGAGCAGGAAAATACACAAAATAAAAAATACAATATAGTATAAGTATATAGAAATGATATTTAAAAAGAAATAAACATTGTATAAAAATAACAATAAAACATTGTATAAAAATAACAATAAAATAACTTCAGACAGTTTAAGACGGAAAAAGAAAAAAAAGAAACAAAGTCTTAGTTATTATAACATTTTTTAATAAAATTAAGGGTGCAATGAAAAATTACAAACTGCCCATAGTTGTTGTTGTAATTGTTGCACATAGTAAATAGAGGAGAGAATCTAAGAATATTCGAGTGCGAAAATGCGAGGTAAAAAGTTTGTGTTCTCCGAAAATTCACACCAGGCACATGAAAATTTAATTTCCCTAATAACTCTTGGCAGTCAATTTGATTGTGTAAGATTTTATATAGAAATACTTGAGAAAAATATTCGTGTCTATTTTCAAGAGATGACATGGAAAACTTAGTCAAGAACTCTTGTTGGGGAACACCGATAGACGGGTGGTATGCTCCCTCGACTTAAGCCATAATAGTTTTAAGAATCGTCTTTGCACTTTTTCCAAAGAGTCTACGTGATTTCTGTACTGAGGGTTCCAAACAAGAGACGCATATCAAGTTTAGACCTAACAAAAGCAAAGTATAAATTTTTAAGTGTACTGATATTCGAGAAGTCTCTGCTAGTTCTAATTAGGAACCCAAGAGTCTTAAGAGATTGAGTCACTAAATTATTTATGTGAGGTATAAATGAGAGTTCGCCATCGAATATTACGCCAAGGTCAGCAAGAGAGAAGGTCGTTGAAGGACTGCGTTGTCAATACTGTAACAGCCTCGGATTTAGTTGTGTAGGTCATAACGTTACACTTAGACACATTCAGATTTAAGTTGTTTTCAACGCACCAATTAAATAAGTTTGAAAGGCTGTTTTGCAGAAAAACGCAGTCCTCCAAACAAGAAATTACTTTAAAAATTTTGACATCATCAGCGTAAAGTAGACAGGACACATCAATAACATTCACAATATCATTAATGATTATATTGAACAACAGGGGACCGAGAATTGACCCCTGTTGGACTCCGGATGTAGCAATATATCAAATAATACAGAAATATCATTCACATACCTTAGCCAAACTCTAATAAAATTCTAGAATCTTTTTTTTGCTTGTTTTAAATCTTCTCATAAAGAGATTAACAAAGAAGGATTACCTATTGCTGTCGGTTCATATTGCTCGAAGGAATTGTTACTGAATTTAAAACATAAACAAACACAATTGTATGGCCCTTGATTTGTGGTCTACCTTTCTACAGAGACCTTGTATATGTTAAAATATATGATATTTAGTTGAATGCAGATTATTTATTTTTTTCAAATACAGGAGTTTTCTAAAGAATATACTTCTTTGAAATTAGGAAGAGGAAATATAACCAGCAAATTATTTTTAGGTATTGCATTCAAATAACGGAAACGTAATACCTTGCATTTTTTTTAATAAGAGTTGTTAATGGTTTGATTAATACTCTACTGGGTTTCGAAAAGACAAGGCCGTGTATCTTAGACTAGTGTAGAAATAAGACATTGCAGAAGATTGTTGCGTTATTTATCCAGAAAAACGGTATATAATAATAATATTCCACACTAGAGATCTTTTCCAACGCGTCTGCCTCTGAAGAAATTAAATTTCTGAATACAGATTATCAATTCGAGGTTTTGAATTGTTCTAGTAAATAAATACATATTCTATTTCAATACTTAGCAGATTTTTTAATTTAAAAATGGGGGGCTACAATAAAATAAAGAACATATTAATTTTTAAAAATTTTTTATTTTTTATATTAACTTAATAATAATGACAAATACCTAAACTTAATTTTTTTTTATAAAAATAACACAAATTTTAACCTGTTGCGTTTAACTTTTAAAATAATTATTTACACTACTTACAAAAAAGAGAAAAATTTATCTACATTGGTGGAAAAATGTCTCTTATTTACAAAAAATCAAAAATGAGCAATTGTTCAGGTTATTTACATTTGGATGAATTTATGAAAAAAAAATTGAAAACTATACTACTAATAAAAGAAGCAAAGATGAAAAAAAGAAAAAGGCGTAATGATGAAACAGTTAAGGGAGTAGCCATTATAATGCTTTGGTATATTTAACAAAATATATCTATAGTAATTACAACATTATAACGTTTATTCCCAAAATTTTTTTCAGTGTTTGTCACTAGTTGACAGAAAAGTAGAAAAATGGCAAGAAAACGTTTGTTAAAATAGTGAAGAATGAAAATTAATATCAGCTATATACAAATTTAAATAAAAAATAACAAAAAAAAAAGAAAAATTGATAAATAAATTTTCAATAATGGGGCTTCATGCAAGTGTCTATTTTTCTTTTTGAAATATGTGTTTTCGAATGATGCATGAGGCAATTTTCATTAAATAAAAGATGGCAGATCTTCTTATATAAGGGATGTTATCAAACGAGCCTTGAAGTTAACTAATCTCTCACTGGTTGAAGCCAAACGCTGAAAAAAAAAGTACAGTTAAAAGAAAATTTAAGCACTATTTTTGTTTTTGATAGTTAAATTATAGTAACAGTGATCAAAAAGCAGATTTGGATGATACTGTAATTGGTGTAGTCTGCAATGTAAGGGAGTAATTAACTGATTGAGAAAGATCGGACTTGTTTTGCTTATCATTTTTCTAATTATGTATTTTTTGACTCTTTTTGTTTTTATTTTTAACATTAAATCACTGTTGAATTTAGATTGTGTTTGTAATTAGTTTAAATTAAAAATATATTTATGCAATGATTTTATGATAAAAACTGTTAATAACCAAAGTTACAAGAGTACATAAATTATCCCCAAAAGGGGTATATTTTTAGACTTCTAGATCTCTAGACTTCATTGTATGCATTGCTTTTTGTTATGTTCATCAAACATCTCTGCTATATCAGGTCTTTGCTGTTTTTTTACAACATTTTAAGGGAATATATGAAGAGATTTTGCCAAAATTGTTATGCTCCTCAACTTTTTTACCTTAAATTTATTAGCGTAAAAGGTGCTATTAACCAGTTTTTCTGTAATGAAGAAATGATAATGAGCCAAATACACAAATACACCGTTTTACATAATTTCTCAGAAACCGACAATATGAAGAAAATGTAAAGGCTGTTATGGTCTACGACTTTGAATTCTTGGCGTGAAAGAAGTGTTTTTCTGAAAATTATAAGGAACCAATCGAAATAATAGACAAATTGCTTTATACGTAACTTCCCAGAAAACCTCCCCCTTTTCGAGGAAGGAAAAGCATCTTTGAACTTTTGAATACAAGAATACAGATTTGGAACATTTATAACTGGTAGGGGCAGAAGTACAGTCTGAAGCCTAAATTTCACTTGTTTCTTGCTATAGTTGCCAAAATTAATAATGTATTTCATCCAATATTTAGTATTCAACTTACATGACTAGTAAACAATTAGAGCAAAAACAAATTCAACGGAGTAGTCAACTTTTTTTTTGTTTTCGAATTATTCAACTTCTTTTCATTTAGTACTGTTTTCTATCTCTTGTACCTCATTTCGATGAAAGCTATCCAAAAATTCTTTTGCCTTCTATTCAGTTTTACACGAGAATTTCAATGAGGCTATTGAAATTTTTCTTCTTTGAATGCATAATTAAAGCGAGTTTTGCCAAATAGTGAACAAATAAAATAACGAAATGAACACCTATAAAGTCAACACCTATTTTTTAAACCTTAAATTTTAATTCCGACATATCCAACTATGGTTTCATCAAGAGAAATGTAGGTGGTCGGTTTTTTTGCATCTGCTTGTATATCAATTAATATTAGACAATTAATATTGGATTGAATGATAACCCTCTAGAGTGTATAAGTCTCAAGTATATTTCAAGAAATTGTATACGCCAGATAGAATTTAAATTTAAGAACAAATAAAACTTGTTCTTTCATAATTTGCAGGTAAGAATTGCAATAATTTTACACATAAATCTTCATGTCAGTGTAAATTATTTAACAAGTCTAAAAATGTGATCAAATATGTCTACACCATACATTCTAAATATTGTAAAAAATAGAGACATCTAACCTAATAACATTTAAAAAAAGATTAGCAATCGAATAAAAATGAATTTCATAAAAATTTCGTAATAAATTAATAACCAAACTACATCAGTTTTCAGTCATCCTTGGCATAAAAATTACTTAATTTGTTATAACGACCACGCTGTGAATTGGATTTTTTCATACATATACAGTGTGTCCACGTTAAGGACTTACCACCCTTGTAAATTCTTTATTTTTTGACCCATTTTTATAAACTTTTTTTTGTTAGGTAGATATTATAAAATTCCTAATAGTACTTTTTAGATCAGTATTTCATAATTAAAAAAAAAAGTAAAATTTCTCGACACCGTGTATTTTATTTAAAACAATGAAAATCGGTACAAGTATGTTTGAAGTGATTCCGAAAAAGAATGCATCGTCAGTTTTTTTCTAAAAAAATCCCTAATGGTACTGTTTGAATTTTGAGCAAATAAAAGTGGTCGCATTTGGCCATGATTACAGCCCAAAAATAAAGTTACCCAAAAAAAAAATAGTTTATCAAAATCGGTCAAAAAATAAAGAATTTACAAGTCCTTAACGTGGACACACTGTATACACACGAGGAAACTAACTGTGTTTTGCTGAATATTTATAAAAGGCATTAGAAGAGATATTACTAAAGCAAAACTATTATCTATATCTCTATCAACAAAATGAAACGTGGGTAAATTTGGCGCATATTATGTCACTTTCAGTATAAGTGATAGTGGTCTTAAATAACGCCAGTTCCCAATTTTTTTTAATATATCTTTGAGACTTTTTGTAGAACTTAATAACTAAAGAACTAACGCATATTTTGGTTAGCAATTGTCCCACTTTGTATCATTAATGACACCATTTTTCTAAATTTATCCTTTCCTAATATCCTCAAAATGTTGAGCTTTGCTGATATGTTTTAAATCACTGTACGTAATTCTTGACGACTTAGGAAATTTAGACTCAAACCAGTTGGAACACATGACTCACTGATGAGTGAGTCACAACACAGTAGTGAAAATCCAGCTTACTGTTTTATTATTAGGTAATTACGCAACATTGTACCATTTGATGTATATTGAGGTTATGTACTAAGGCTATGACTAAATTATGTCTTTATTAAAAGTAAACATTACTCACCAAGATTAAGTCTTGAACTAAGTTGGCAATACCACGGTTGGCAATAACAAACAGCCTGGTGATAGGTCCGGGAATGCCCTCAGTGTAACCATCATGGCCTTTTTGCACATCTACTTCGACTACACCTCCTGGAGCATTGGCTTTTTCATCAGATTCTTCCGTAGCGCCTGAACCAGCAACCAACTGTTTATGAAAATATAAACAAAATAAGAAAAAAATGGTTTATTATTAGTTACTTATTAGTAAGATTTAATAATATACAGATATTAACAGTTTGATGGTTCTTTTTATTCGAAAATTGCTTACAATAATTGTATAATTACGATGTTTCAACAAACTATGCAAGTTTTTAAATTTAATCGTTGAATCTCCTCTGGCCTCATAAATGTTCAACTGGTAAGAGAGATTTATTGATGAATATATGGAATAAAATCATGAAGTGGAGTAAAATAAAGAATGCCAGATCCTTGTGAGCTGTAGTGCATCAGGATTGGTATATAGTGTACATTGTCTGCTTTTATAAACCGTGAGTGAAATCAGTGGTTAGACAGAAACATATATCCACAAATACAATCGAGTAGGTAGGTCATAATATCGAAATGATCGTAGCTAATGTAAGAAGACTTGATGTCCAAAAATACTGATGGGGAGTTCACATGTCTCACTACTTTGTTTCATACATATATTGCCAATCGGTTAAGAAACCTCCTGTCTAAAAATATTGCAATAAGTGTATGCTAGTAAGGCTTATTCAATTTTAGAGGCAGGGTGATCCAAACAAAGAAGTTAAGTCTGAAACTGCCTTAAAATCATTTAATTTTGATTCTAAGTGCTAGATATAGGTAATAGGTGTAGGTGAAGCACAGAGTTAAATTGGCAACAATGGTTGATACTATGTATATTTCCACACCTATAATAAAATTGAAGCTGTGATATACTGTTGCTTATGATGTAATAAAAAAAAGACCATTGTAGAAAAGCGAGATAAATAATACACCATCGGAGAAATATTTTACCAGCGTGGCATCATAATTATTATTCTTAAAAAATCAAAAGGATTTTTAGAGTTGTTAAATATAAGTTTCAAGGATTCTTGCCATTAAATTTATTGTTTAATTTTAATAGGCTATATGATACTTTTAGCACTTAAGAAATTTATTTAGCAATCATTTATTTCCCAGTTGTAAAAATATGTAATTATGTATCCATATTTAGGAAATTACCTAATTATTCAGTAAATTTCCGAAATATTTATCTGATTGTTAATGGTTCTAAAGAAGAATGCATAACTAAATAATGAATAACAACTAAATTGCCACTTTCACACATATCTACCGTAAAATCAGCATTAACTTATAATTTTGGTGAAAGTAGCAGAAGATTTATAAGGTTTATTACATTTATATTATTATTTCCATTGGACAGTATATATATTAATATCAGTGGTGCGCAAAATTTTTAACCGTCTCTTAGATACATTTAATGTATACAATTTTACTTGTATTGGTTTTTTGTAAGATGAAACTATTGTATAATTGCAGGTTTGAAGAAATGTTTAGTTATTAATTCAATTATTCCCAGATCGATTTTGTTTAACTATGAAGTTGTTCTGATATGGCCAAAACAATGATTTTTAAAAATCGACTTCGTTGGCTTTAGTAATATGCAGAACCCATATTCTCTTATTTAAATCTCAGTTATTTTTACAAACCATTACTTTCTGTATAATTTAAATGGAAAAAAAATTCAATCATTTTAAATTTACAAGAATATTGAAATTTACATTTTTGTATTTAAACAATCGTATGCATATTCTGAAGTTGATTTCGCAGTTTAACAAATTTATTAACAGGGAGGGACACGGAATAAGCGTTAACAAATTTCATCGAAACTGGAATAGTAGCATCAAAGATATGTCTAATAAACTGAAATTTATGGATCTGTAACTCATAATCGACGTTTAAAATCTATGTGCATATAACCTTTTAAATTCTTTTGTCCTGTCAAATTTGTAAAGACTGAAACAGACACATTAAATATCCAGTTGTTCCACCTAAGAATTTTTAGTTGCTTTACATAAACATTAGCTAATTTTTAAATAGTAGTTGCTTTCGGTATTTGCCTCAGACTGCTCAGATTGGCCCACATCGTTCATTTTGCAGCCGGAGGTAGGGGAGGTAAATATCTTGATCGTTCGGATAATTCAAATCGGACCGATCTGAAGATCTATTCACTCGAAGCATTTTGACCGATGACCGATGACTTATTTTGTGAAGTTATTAGCTTGTTCGTTTTTTCACTTTAGAATAAAATGAAAAAATAGAACTCTTCGATTCTGAGCAACAAAAATTCTTTAAATTGATGGTTACTGAGGACAATTATGATGAAATTGCCTTACATGGAATTTAGTAAAATTATTTTAATTTAATTTTATTCTAGAAAATTCCACATCTACTTGCTACAAGTCGGTTTATATTTTAGATTTAACTGTTGCTGCGACTATTAATCTTATAAAAATTAGAAGAACGTGCTTTAAAATGTCACGAAAAAGTTAGATTATTTTACCAAAGAACCAAAACATCTATTTCGTTCGTTTATTTGCCATTGTCCGTCTCATCTGTAGTCACGTAATCAAAATCTCGCGTCCGCAAGCAAAATACCGAACGCAACTAGTACCTATAGAATCAGAAGTTAATGTTTTACAGGTGTACTATACTCACAAACTTGACATAATATATTAAAGACCTTCCATATTTTCTATGTAATTTACGGTGATTTTAATTCAATATTTATTTAACTTCTCACCCATGCTTGTTATTCAAACAACGATCATATATAACCCATAACTCTATTTTCGTTTAACCTTATTAGTTCAAAATCTTCAATAAAATGATAGTTTCATTGTTAGATGAATCCTATAATTCTTTAGAGAATATTTTCAATTTATATAATTTATTTAAATCTGATGTGTTCTCCGATATTTTAAAAAAGCACCGACAATAACACCGACTCTCGGAGTAATTCATAGAAAGCACGTACCGTGGTCAAAAATTGGGTGAACCTACTGCGAGCTTGATCTTGAAATACCAACGAGAATGAATGTTTCAATTCATAAAAGTGCATTGGATGTCTGTTCAGAAAGACTATTGGTTATAGGGTGCAATCTATCAATGCAATGCAAAAAGCACGTGGATGTAGTATACGTATGATATATTTTACTTCCTCATCCCTCAAAGTGAGGAAGTTATGTATTCGTGAAAAAAAATTTTGAAAATTTTTATTGCATTTCTGGACGAATCTCGACGAATTATGTCGATACACAAAAATTCAGACAGAAAAAATTGTCTGTATGTCTGTCTGTCTGGTTCTCTATAGCAGCTACAGTTTTTGAGATAAAGCTTTTAAATTTGGTACACACATTCTAGATGTCAAGGAACAGATTGAGTTCCTCGATGAGCAAAATCGGTCCCAATTTTTGAAACGCAAAAAATGTGACTTTTTTGAGACGTCAAAGTGACTTTTTTGAAACGTCAAAATGCGTCTTATTGAAACGTAAAAAAAATATGACTTTTTTGAAACGTAAAAATGCGTCTTATTGAAACGTTAAAAAATGTGACTTTTTTGAAACGTCAAAGTGACTTTTTTGAAATGTCAAAATGTGACTTTTTTTGAAACGTCAATAAATGTGACTTTTTTGAAACGTCAAAATGCGTCTTATTGAAACGTCAAAAAATGTGACTTTTTGAAACGTCAAAGTGACTTTTTTGAAACGTCAAAATGCGTCTTACTGAAACGTCAAAAAATGTGACTTTCTTAAACGTCAAAGTGACTTTTTTGAAACGTCAAAATGCGTCTTATTGAAACGTTAAAAAATGTGACTTTTTTTGAAACGTCAAAGTGACTTTTTTGAAATGTCAAAATGTGACTTTTTCGAAACGTCAATAAATGTGACTTTTTTTGAAACGTCAAAAATTACCTTTATTATAAACACCATACGTCGAGTTTTACTACGGTGAGAAAGTTCTGATTCCCAAGTAATTGGCAGCGTTTTTTTGCTGAAAACAAGACGTGTATAAAAACAAAAAGTTATTAAAATGAAATATGGTGAATATAAAACTATGTATTAATATGCTGACTACCAATACATGTCAGAAGACGACTAAGGTCATTTAGGATAGATAAGTATTTTTGGAAAATAGTGTCTTAGTTACTTTTAGAGAATACTTTTCTTTCCAAAAATGCGAAAATTAAAAGAAGGTGTTATTGAGAAAACAACGCCTATGGACTCTCCGGCACCATACGATTTTCCGACAATATGAATAATGATTTTAGTACTCAATTCATTTTAAATACGTGTCCATGCGATGATACGATAAGACTAATAATACTTTACTCCACTAATGACATTTAAACCACGTCCCCCAAGCTCACATTTTTTTACAAATTATGTAGTAATCTTAAACAAATGCATTTAATGTGTTTTTTCACCTTTTACCTTTGTAATTAATAAAGTGCTGATAACAAAGTATACATTTAAACAGCAATAAAGCATTAAAATGACAAACTTGTAATTATTAAACTTTTAACCGCACCTATAAACAAACGGGTTAATTAGTAAACAGGTTAATGTCAAATACGGGTCATATACGAGCATCGAGGCAACGTTCATGCTGACCAGCTACTCCTTGAATGAACTTATTTTGCTCTATATAATGTTATGACATGATAACGTCCCTAATTAATAACACTGGTTTTAATAAAACGTATTTTTATTATAATGTAATAAAATATCCGTATCCAAAGAATTACAAATTCCCTGCTGTCAACTCATTTGTGGTTTGGAAACATATAATCACAATATCGCATAACTTTTATTCGCAACTGATTTTAGTCGGATAATTCCACAAAATAAATGTTATTATTTATTTTCACTGAATATTTCTATCTTCCACCCTTCCTATTCTTAACCGCTTCAAATCTAGATATTGTATGGACTTAAGGAATGTTATCGTAGCTTTTCATTTGTCTGATAGACTGCTGTTTTGTAAATGTTGAAAAATGTACATATTCAACAATGTTCAATCTATATACATAATTTCTTTTTGTATCAATTAACGATAATTAAATATGACTACTCGTATTTTATCTAATAAATTTGAAAGGTTTTGCATTCAGATATTTTAAATTTTATTTTGAAAAAGAAAAGGAAACATTGTTCACTACTAACATTTGCATTTTTTCCAAAACTAAAGATTTTTTCGTGGTAATTAAATTTAAATACATCTAGTTTGCATGCACGTAAAATTATATTGATCTGCACTGTTGCAAAGAAAATTGGTACATTTTAGAATGTACAGAGAATGGAGTTATGTGAATGTAATTAAAATAAATTGGTGTATGTCCTGTTAGTTTAAGCTTTCTGGTACTAATTAGAATTGTCAATTTTTCAATTGCAGCGTATGGAATTATGTAATTTGTAAATAAAAATATTTATAGAAACCAAGACAAAATGAAATTAATTTAGTCCCCATTAATATGCTATTATTAGCATGTGAACAATTTTGTTGCATAGAAATATACGTAAATACTATTATACAGTGCTAATATAAATAAAAACACGTCGATTCATTCATTTAGGGGAAAGTTGAAATATGCTCTTAACAAAATATTATATTACAGCTCCTCTTACCTAGCTACCACAAATAGAAAATGTAGCAGGGAATTGTTTTTCAAAATGTTTCGGTATTAGTTTTGGGTAATGTTCAGAATTTCCAAAACTAAAATCACATCTTAGCTCCTATGAATAAAACTCATGTGAAAATAGTTGATGTCCATAAGAAATATGAAGCTAAATTCCTATTCTGCTTGCAATTATTTTGCCATTTTTCAAAAATGGTGTATCCTTTACCAGAAAGTGCTGATAATTTACGGAGCTGAAAATCATTGTGCTTGCATAACTGTTCCTATTTTCAACAAGAGGCATTCCAACTGGCCATATAGGCCATCAATACGTAACAGATCTGGCGCAGTAGTTCATAGAATCTGGTTCCGAATGTGATAAAAGAAATAACGAGTGCAAATTTCTGAATGAAGTTATACAAATCCATGTTGTCGACAGTTTCGCTCATGGTCCCACTACCTCTATCCCCAAAGTTGACTCATATATCTGTTGGTTCATGACACAAGGTGTTGAAAAGAAACAATAAATTTTAAAGTCTCCACCAACTGAGCTAAGACTATTATGATAGGACAATTCAACTTGAAAATGATCCAAAGAATTATAAACGATTCAAATTGGTTAAACAACATCAGTTTCAGCAATGAATCAACTTTCTTCTTGAAAAGGGGTTTGTGAGCAAACATAGTGCAGGTAATCAATCTGTGGGCTAGTATCCTAGAAGATGCCATTATTTAACCAAATTTCACTGAAGAAAACCTCAGTGGATAATTGTATTTAAACTTCCTAGAGAACCTGATAGATTTACTTATCTCCCAGTTCTTGGAAAATCAGGTTGTACGAGGAGCGGAATATGACGCTTTTTGCATTTTCAGCGAGACATTTTCTTGCATATAGATTGATAGTAGAAGTACCCAAGAATAATAGAAATTATTGTAGATTTAACACCACTAGATTTCTTCCTTTGGAGCTACTTAAAACCACTCAGTTTGAGACTATTCCAAATTATATTGGAATGTAGGAGGATTATCCGTGGATTATTTCAAAAAGTCCGGCTACTTGAAATCTTTAAGTTGGAGTAGCGGGGGGAAAATGGGATGGAACATAATATTTATTTAACGGTGTACCTCAACTTCCCGTCGATAACTAAATAGAATTGTCTACACTCAAAATTACATTTACTTTATTTTGGTGGATATTCAGGGTAGCTAGTTTTAAAATGAAAGCACTCTGTACGCATTGCAACTATAGAAACGAAATGTTTAAGAGAACAAATAAATAAATAAATATAAAATAACATTTACTGTCCTTTTATGGGGATAAAAATTGCATAGGTATTTAGTGTACGACAGAAAGAATCTATAAAAAGTATGCATTAATGTTTTTCCACTGACGTAGTTTTTCACGAAACATCAAAACACTACTACTGTACACGACGCGCGTTTCGCCAACCAAGTTAGCATCATTTGAAGATGATAAAAACACATAATTTTAATCATCCCCAGATGATTCCAACTTGGTTGGCGAAACTCGCGTTGAGTGCAGTATACGGTGTTTTGGTTTCGTGGAAAACTACGTCAGTGTTGTCATCACATCAAAGGTTCCAACCCAATCCAGGATTAAAGTTTGAGTTATTAATAAATGTAAAAATAATAATAATATATTCTGGTTTAATTTTTGACTTAGGAAAAAAAATCAAAAATTTCAGCTTACAATTTTCCCAGGGGAATCTAAACATGGAAGCTCAAAAATAACTGAACATGATTAATATAAATATGATTAAGTAACTAAATTAAAAAATATATATATTTTAGTTGAGAAGTATCAGGGATTATTTCTAGAAAAAAAAAGAAGATAAAATAATTATTGGGTATTTTTTCAAACCTAACGTGTAATACCCAATAATTTCTTTTTCTAGAAATGCATAAATACGAAGCAAATAAAATGTCTGAATTTTTAACATGGTTAATTTAAAATAACTGATATATAGTTTTTTAAACAAAGTGGCCCCCCGAAATATCTTTTTAATAATTTTTTCATTAAAAATCACTGAGACGTGTGCCCTGGTGTCCAGTGACACCAGGGCACAAATTTTGTCATAAAAATTTAGTATATCCAACATTCCTCAATAATACTCCACCTAAGTTCCTCAATATTCCCAGACTATGTTAGATAAACTCGAGAGTATAAGTTACCCTATAAAAAATAAATCCAAAGGGATGAAGTAACCATTCGCATTTCAATTCACTGTCCTGGAAATCGTGCAATTTTTGAACAACTGCTTAATGGGGAGTTTCCCCAATCCTGCTAGAAAACTAATTCATCTTCAAATAAATTGTTGTTATTTGCTAGTAATTTTATTATAAGAGAATCGATAAGGTGTTAGAGTAGCTCAAGGTAAATTTCTTCATTTAAATTGTCTTCAATGAAAAGAAGATTGGTCTCCTTTTGCGATTTTCTAAGATACACATTATTTTTTTTTAATGCTAGATGTGGTTTTGCCTGTTCAATTTGCAATTGATGTATAATCTACACTAATCATCACTAGATATATTGCACAATAAATGCGAATTGATCGCAAAGTTAAATTCACAAAATTGTAAGCGTTAACTTACTTTTTGACGATTTTTAAAACAAGACTGTGAGGGTTCATATTTCAAATTTATTATCTGTACAAACATTGCTTTGTCTAACCACTGATGCCTAAGAGGCCCTTCTTGGAGTTTGTTGTCCATGGCAACATACCTTAACTCAACCATTTCGACAGCTTCAATCATCATAGAGATCGGGAGATAGCTCAAAGACGACGTTTACGTGAAACACTCCCAAACAACATGTAATGATAAAATATTCTTTGTACTATGCAATAAATCTGTTTTTTTTTTTATAAAAATAGGAAAAAATTAATGATTTTTATCAGGTAATTGGACGGCTTGCAGCTATAAAAAGCAATTACTTACTAACGGGAAAATGCTCGCAATAACGAGCATGTCCTCATTGTACATTGCTATTGGACATTTGGCAATAGCAATGCATAGATAGATATCTATAGGTAGATCGCGTGACATGACTACCACGTTTACGCCCACTGCGTCATGTTGAAAATGAATACACTCTAAATACGGAGTATTTATAAAACGTCTATGTGAATAAAAAGTAGATATGCAGTGCGAAATGAATAACAACAGTGGCAACCTTTTTTTAAAATGTCTCGTTTATTTATTTCAGAGGGTGAAGTGAACTTGTGGGTTAGTGATTTCCCGGAGTTGCACAAGCTTTAAAAAAATGCTTTTGTGCAACATTAAAGCAAATATTAAGAGACGCATTTCTTCAGACAGTCATAAAAAGTATGTGAGTGATAGTATTACTGATAGTCACAGGCAAACAAATTTTAACTTTGATTTAGTACAAATGATGGTTGTGTATAATATGTCGTAGACGAATCTAAATAATCCAGTATTTAGATAATTTTTGCAGAAGTGTATTAGTGGGTAGTACAGAAATGTTCAGATGCCATCGGAAACGACACTGAAAAAAAAAAATATCACAGAAATGTGAGAGTATTAAACAAAATTTATTCTGAATTTAATGACAAATGCATCTGGATTAGCGTGGATGAAACCACCAGTGCTTGCGACCGGAAGGTGACAAATGTTTTAGTGGGTGTATTAATATTAGTAACATATAGGGTGCGGCAAAATATACCCAGCCAAGTTTTTTTTTAAATAAAAAGAAAACAGCGCAAAAAGAAACTTTTTTTATGAAAACTATTAAAACATGTAAAATTATTTATGAAAAACAACATCGAGTAAATGACCGCCGCGGCAAGCGAGACAATAACCAACTCTACTTTGAGCGTGTAGCATAACTTTGAGCAATATTTCAGCTGGAATTTGCGCAATTTCTTCACGAATATTTGTCTTTAAGTCTTCAAACGTATTTTTCAAGTATCTCCACAAGAAAAAGTTTGGTGTCGTCAAATCAGAGGAATGAGGTGGCCACTCAATATTTCCATTTTTTGAGAGCAGACTGGCAGAGAAAATGTCTCTAAGAAAAGCGACCGTTTCATGCGCCGTGTGGCATGTTGCGCCATCCTGTTAGAACCAGAAGTTTTCTATGCTAAGTTCTTCCAACTGTGGTTGCAGAAATTCACGTATCATTGTTCGATACCGTTCTCCATAAACAGTAACTGCGTTGCCCCTGGCATCTTCAAAAAAGAAGGGTCCAATGATGCGTTCGGAGCATATTGCGCACCAAACAACGACTTTTTGATCAAAATGCACGTTCTTTTGAATAAAACAACGGTTCTCTGTTCCCAAAAAACGATCATTTTGCTTGTTGATACGACAAGAAAGTCAAAAATTTGCTTCATCGCTAGTTAACAAATTTTGACAAAAATTGGGTTCTGCTTCCACTAAGTTTGTAACGATTTGTGTGTATTGGAAACGCCTTTGATTATCAATTGGCCGTAGTTTGAATACAGTTTGAATATTGTATGGAACATATGCAAGTCTAAGTGCAAGATTCTCTTTAAAGTTCGCTCAGACATCCCTAATTACGCAGCAAGTCTTCTTGTGGAAGTTTTTGGTTCTGCCTGAACATCAGACCGAACAAGCTCAATATTTTCATTTGAACGACCAGAATGAGGCCTTTCAGTATGCTTTACATCAATTACTGTGCCATTCTATAAAAACACGTTTGCTAAATGCAGAATTGTTTCTCCGCGTGGAGCTCTTCGATCTGGATACGCTCTTCTAAACGCGCGTTGAGTTGAAATTATCGAAGAAAAGTTTTGGAGATACAATTTAATAATTTCTATGCTTTCTTGAGGCGAATAACGCTCCATAACAAAATTCTGTATCATTCTACTTTGATATAAAACTTCACTTTTGACAGTTGTCAAGGAAATAACAAAATATAACAATATTCCATAGCTGAGTATATCTTTCCGCACCCCACACTTTTGTGATTGCTAGTTAAAAATACATCTTTGTATGTGTTAGTGTTACATCGAATTAACTTTGGATATTACTGAATTAGTCAAAATAAGCACAAGATAAGATATTATGTCATATATGCATGAAAATATACGAGGTGACACCACCTAACGTCAACCCTAGAATTGGTATCATTTTCTCCACCTCCCGATATCTAAATTCATTCTGGATGATATTTTGTATGGAGCCAAATTGTTTAAACTTCTCTCTAGGTTTTATTAAATACTGATGATCAATCGACCTAGTAGGTCGAAGGAATTATTAAATGTCTACGCTGCAACTAGTTTTGATTTGTTTAAAAAAAAGTTCAGTTCCTTCTCTTAACGTATAAACTATTTTCTTTGCTAAACAGGTCGAAAGTAAATTGATATTAAAAAACATACCTACTGCTTTTTTCTCGCAAAAAGCTATAAAATAGATTTTGTAAAAAGAGAAGCATAGATAATGCTATTGGAAATACAAAATAATGTACTTTTTCACACATTTTCACACCATTAAAAACTAAATTTTTAACACGGCATACTTGAATTAAAAATGTAATATTATATAAACTCGCGTTAAAAATGATCACATGATTTACTTCTAACACTAGTGCAAAAAGGAAAATGACAAGTCGTTTGTCATAATGACATTTATATATTTATTAACAAAAAATTACAAGTTATTTAGAAATATTTACATTAATTGTACAATTGGAGCAATTAGTAATATTTATCCCTTATGAGGAAGCTACGATTCGCTTCCTTCTGGACTATAATTAATATTGGATCTCATCATATTGCAATAGTTTTTCACATTTTACAAGCATGTGTCAAGCAACGGGCAAACTTGATTTATTTATTTCATAAATCCTACAAACTACTAGAATTGTGAGGATTTGAAATCTTTTTAAAGAAACTTTATTGTTCTTTTAATAGTGTTTGTAGAAAAAACATTGTATGATACACGTGTTAAAAATGACTTTGTTTTGTTCGTGGAGTTGCTCCACTCGCTTACGCTCGTTTCACAAACTTCTCCACTCACAAAATAAAGTCATTTTTAACACTTGATCATAAATAACTATTTTTAGATCAAATAAGAATTTTTCTGAAATGACTCATTTTCCTTAACGTTATTACCAGAACTAACCCAAATAAATTTTTTTTTATTTTAAAATTTTTTGTTGATGAAAAAAAATAGCATTGAATTTTATTATAACTTCACTTTTTCTATGACATGTCACATATGGTATTGTGATCTCCTTTGTTGTCATTTTGACATATTTTGGCGATTATTTTAAAGAAAGAATTTTTATAAAGGTGGCTTTTAAAAAATAAAAATTGCATTCTAAGGTGTAGAAAATATAACTCATTTAATTAATTGTACATAAAAAATTTTAATAAATAAACAATTAATTTTATATTTGGCTAGTATATTAATGTCTATATTAGTAAGTACAACATTTATTTTTATGTATTACCATTATTAAGACATTTATTACATTAAATCTTTCATAGAAATAAAATATTTCCATTAATGTTACTAAAGTATATACTGCAATAAATATGCAAAAGAAACGACTGCCTTGACATATTGTAAAAGAGTGCAAAGGTCAGTGACAAAAATTAGAAAGTAGAATTTTACGTCTCGCAAGTTGTCAATAAATTAAAAATCAATTCCTCGCCAAAAATCAAATCACCAGTTTCAACAGAATCTACAACTAGGGATTGCCGTTTTTTTTCATTGTTAAAATAGTCGTTTACATTTAATAGGAAAGTTTGCGCATCTACATATAAAACTAATTATTACATGAGCAAAATTTTACATAACTTCTCTATTACATGAATGCTGAAGATTATTGAAAACATTTATCAAGAGAAAGTAAAATCCTTTCACCTTCCTATGAACTATGCCGTATTATTCCGGTGTATTTATGTATACACCTATCCAATAAAGAGAAGAGACAAATATCTGCTTTACATTGTATATAAAACTTCACCTCTGTGAAATATTTACCGTGAAAACTTACAGCAAAATTGTATTTATGCACTCATCTAAAATTGAGTTTCACAAGTACTGGAAATTAATATTTCTGATAATGGTAACTTTTTATAACGGAACTGTAGAATGCAATTTTTTATACAGGATTTAACTAAAGTGCGTTAATATATTACAGGGTCCTATCGGCTAATTTTGAGAAAAGAGTTGATATAAACAGGTGCCCAAACATTTTTCGTAGAAGTTTTCAAAAAATATTTACTTTTTATTACATTGTCAATATTAGTTTAGCTATTTAAGCCAAATTTTGCGCTTATATAGGATGCCTTAAGATGTGATTGTATCACGTTCTACAATTAACCAATGGTGGTTATACCTATGGGTAATCAGTATCATAAATTTGATAAAAAAAGTAGTAACCACCCTGAAATATTTTAGCTTACGTAAGTTACATCCTGCATACATTTTATTTTTATTAAGAAATAAATGAAACAAAGTCTAAATGCAAAATCTATAGAAACTTTCATGACTATTGCCACAAAAAAATAAAAAAATTAGGCGAATGCGAGTCTGTTTAAAAGTTGACCATTTCCTTCACCTATATATTCAACACCATTTAGAATGAACACTATACTGACTTAAGGACATTTTAAGAATATTTTTCTACCTATATGAATTTAATGAAGTACAACCTTTTAAAATAGGAACGAATTCCGAAGTGGACTAGTCAAATTGTTGACTAATTTCCTACCCAAAGTTGCATAGAATCCTATCCTATAAGTAATTAATCCCATATTTTGATTTCTGGGGTACTTTTGTGGGATCATGAAGTAAGCAGTGTTATTTATATCATACAATCAGTAGTGTTGTCTTTATTATACCAATCAGTTAATTGTTGTGATAGGTTTTTCTTGCATAATTAGACGAATAGGGGTTGCTTAAAAGTTGACCAATTTCTTCACCTATATCTTCAACATGATTTGGAATGAACACTATACTGACTTACGGACATTTTAAGAACATTTCTCTACCTATATGAATTTGATGAAGTACAACCTTTTAAAATAGGAACGAATTCCGAAGTGGACTTGTCAAATTGTTGACTAATTTCCTACCCAAAGTTGCATAGAATCCTATCATATAAGTAATTAATCCCATATTTTGATTTCTGGGGTACTTTTGTGGGATCATGAAGTAAGTAGTGTTATTTATATCATACAATCAGCAGTGTTGTCTTTATTATACCAATCAGTTAACGTTCGTGATAGGTCTTTCTTGCATAATTAGGCGAATAGGGGTTGCTTAAAAATGACCATTTCCTTCACCTATATATTCAATACCATTTAGAATGAACACTATACTGACTTAAGGACATTTTAAGAACATTTTTCTACCTATATGAATTTGATGAAGTACAACCTTTTAAAATAGGAACGAATTCCGAAGTGGACTAGTCAAATTGTTGACTAATTTCCTACCCAAAGTTGCATAGAATCCTATCCTATAAGTAATTAATCCCATATTTTGATTTCTGGGGTACTTTTGTGGGATCATGAAGTAAGCAGTGTTATTTATATCATACAATCAGTAGTGTTGTCTTTATTATACCAATCAGTTAATTGTTGTGATAGGTTTTTCTTGCATAATTAGACGAATAGGGGTTGCTTAAAAGTTGACCAATTTCTTCACCTATATCTTCAACATGATTTGGAATGAACACTATACTGACTTACGGACATTTTAAGAACATTTCTCTACCTATATGAATTTGATGAAGTACAACCTTTTAAAATAGGAACGAATTCCGAAGTGGACTTGTCAAATTGTTGACTAATTTCCTACCAAAAGTTGCATAGAATCCTATCATATAAGTAATTAATCCCATATTTTGATTTCTGGGGTACTTTTGTGGGATCATGAAGTAAGTAGTGTTATTTATATCATACAATCAGCAGTGTTGTCTTTATTATACCAATCAGTTAACGTTCGTGATAGGTCTTTCTTGCATAATTAGGCGAATAGGGGTTGCTTAAAAATGACCATTTCCTTCACCTATATATTCAACACCATTTAGAATGAGCACTATACTGACTTAAGGACATTTTAAGAACATTTTTCTACCTATATGAATTTGATGAAGTACAACCTTTTAAAATAGGAACGAATTCCGAAGTGGACTAGTCAAATTATTGACTAATTTCCTACCCAAAGTTGCATAGAATCCCATCCTATAAGTAATTAACCCATATTTTGATTTCTGGGATACTTTTGTGGGATCATGAAGTAAGTAGTGTTATTTATATCATACAATCAGTAGTGTTGTCTTTATTATACCAATCAGTTAACTTTCGTGATAGGTTTTTTCTTGCATAATAATTGAGTTTAAAATTTCTTTCACATGTTCTGCGATTTCCAGGATGAAGGATTTTTTGAGCTTTCGAATTTAACTGCTGGTCTATTACATTAAACATTCGCCTATATTTCGAAATTTTTGACTACAGGGTGTTACGTTGTAAGACTGGCTTTTCATAGTGAGTTGTACTGTGGGTTTAGGAAAAAATGGTTTAGGAAAAAATGACGATTGCATAACGTTCGACTACATTCTGGTAGAGTTTAAGTAAAATATTACAAATTTCCCTTGCTATAATCCCTATAGTGAATTTTACCAAAATAATCATTATTAGTGCTCGTTGTTGTTGATGTACCGTTTTTTGGTTTGTGGAGCATTAACATATCTTCGTTTTGGAAGGAATTCAAGTAGTTTGGTGTGTTAGCGTCTCCTTGGAAGAAAATTTAAGTAATTTCACACTAGTTTCTGCTTAGTATCAATTTTCCACAACTTGCAGTTGCCGTCAAACTAAAGTACCTACTATGCTTACCACTGGACGATAGTGCCGTTTCCGACAAGTCATCAATGTCGACACAGAACCCTCTCTTGGAGGTAAACGCCCTTAAATAATTTAATCATTTTATCGAGTTAGTGATGTTTCGTATTTTTAACGCACCTATGATATTTCAGGTTTCTATCGGATTCTACCGGATTCTATCCGAATTCTACCTCGATTTACCCGGATTCTACCTGAATACAGGCTTCTTTTGAATATTTGTTCTAGAATACCTAGTCTATCCTTGGGCTAAGCTTTTCAATCAGCCCTTGCAACGCTTGTATACCGTTCTCACGTACAGTGTGATTCCTGAACTTCTGACCAGCCGTGGATTACAGATAAGCCACCTTTTTTATTATACAGGGTCATTTTTACTTATAATTACCATTTGACAATATTACATATTTACAGTTATATGTAAGTTCATAGACAATTTCTTGTGTAACTCGCTTAGTTGAAGCGGCCAAGCGTCATTTTTACTAATAATATTTTATTACCTTGTATGATTACTGCACCTCCCATATTTTGCACCAAAGGCAGCCCTATTTCCTAATCATACGCTGTCGGTTGCCGCATACGAAGCGAAGAAGTATGTATGCAGCTTAGTTTATTGGTGTTTATCATTAAATGTTAAATATTAGATATTTTTTATACAAAGTTACACAATATATAGATCTGCCATTAAATTTATTGTTATTAACCTTAAACTACGAGGCTTTTCCCTCCAAGATAACCACCCGAACTCACACCCAATTTTCCCGGCAATACATAGAGAGTTAGCTAGTGTGTCATTCGCCACCCATTGCCTACGAGTGGTACAGTATAATAAATGTCCTTTTGTTACTACACTTTTAGAGCTGAACGACCTCGACCCCTATGTTAAACACCACTCTGTTCTTTAGGCACAATACGGGAACGTAAGAAGGGCTACAACCAAACCATTAACTATAATAAAACACTTACCTTAGAACCCAAATAGATAAAGATAAAATAGAATCACCAAAGAAATGGTAACAATGGTCAAGCGTCTGATATTTTGTAAGTGAAATTCCCAAATCTAGAAACTACTTCAATCGGTTTATTTTGAAATTCCAAATAACGATTAAGTTTCCTTCTCGGCTGAGGTGAGCATTCAGTACCATCTTACAAAAATTGTGATTAAACGATGTTTATTCAGTCTTTCCTAAATAGCTTTGCTACTTCTGGGTTTAAAAAGAAAACTGTTGAGAATTAAATAAAAAATAATATTTTCCACCAAAACGTTGATATACATTTCTTTTCTTCGATTAGTAGTTTGGGCCAGAGGGCTGGAGAGAAAATGAAAATTTTGGGCGCCTTCCAACGATGGAATATTTGCCTTTTGGCAATAATTTTTCTTATTTTTCTTTGATAACACAAATAAAACTTGCTCTTTTTCCATTTCACAGGGTGGTGGGAATGCTCACATCAACTGAGGGGGAAAACTTGTTACGTTATTTGGGATGCATGTACATGGTTTTAAAAAGATTTGTAGGATTTGGATTAATGTTAAAAATATTTTCTATTTTTTTTCTTATTATGATTTTGACATGCAAATTCTTTTCACTGAGTTTATTAATAGTTTTTGAATAAAATTGTATATACTGAGTTCAGATCTTCAGAGAATTAGACAATAGCGAATAGGTGGACATCAATGAACATACCCGCCCTGATACTTTAAGAACCGTCGATGTTGTTTACATGGAAGGGTTTGTCGTCTCACGTATTATTAAAATCTCCCATTTATTAAAACTATCTAATATTTTTAAAGAAAATTCAAGAATTTTTGTTTATTGGACTTTGGATTTTTACATTAGTTATATACCAGTTTTTAATTTTTATCACTTATATGTGAAATTTACTAAATTTTAAAACAATTATTCTTAAAATATGTTAAATAATCAAAAGACATTTCACAGACATCAATTTTCAGATTTGGATTTTGGTTTTACATTATTTAAAAACGTTTTTAAAATATTTTCTTAATGGCCTCTCAAATTAGCGAAGTAACCCTCTGAAAATCCTAGGATTTTGTGTAAGATAAGAGAGGAAGCTCTACAGTTTGTTGTGGAATTCAAATCACTACATCGACAATTCCCTCTCCCATGTTAGTCAGAAACAAATTACAAATAAAATTTTTAACTTGCTCCATGAAGGAATCGAACCATCGAACCGTATGAGACACCTAAGTAATTACCATGAAAAACAAATTTTATCAGTCGCCGAAAAAATTTTATTACAAAATTATTTTGGTTTCATATGTAGTAAATACTTTTGGACACAAAATCTGAAAATTATTTTATAGAAGATATATTAGACTGACAAATGAAAATACCTTTTTTTCTAAAAGTCGCAACTAGTTAAGTTATTGTCTTAAATAAAATATACAAAACTCAACGTTTTTATAAACTGTTCTGTTTATATGTCGGTCAAACAGTCTGTCATGTCTGAGGAGAGGATTGCGTAAGGTATTTAGTAATTAGGGTAAAATATTATAGAAAATAAGAAGTAGAATGAAATTGTTTCAAGAGGAGAAAGTATCACATAGAATAGTTGTATCCCACAGATTCTACTTATTGGTTTAATTAATTATGGATGAAAATGTTATAACAAAACATACAAATAGTGCTTGAAATTGCCACAGACATGACATAACTGAAAAATACTGCTATAGCATATACCGGTCCGTTTATATGAAAATTTTTAAACTAAACAAGATTTAAATATCGTAAACTTATATTACAAATTTCTATAATATTCTCTTGTATAATGCTCAAAGCATATCAATGCTTACCATGTTGTATTTATTACACATCTTGGAATTGTTGGGAATTCAATTAAAATTTATATTGTACTAAAATATAACTAATGAACTTTTGTTACTAGACGTCGGCACATCACAAGAAAACATATGAAGAAATATTCAATATATTCATATATATTTTAGCCAAAATCTTTCATATACTGTCGTATAAAATAAGGATTTTTTTCTCGCTGGCTTTATATTAGTAAAGGAGACAAAAGTAAGGATAATAATTAATATTCAAATTATGTGTTGAGCGGGGATAAAGATTTAACTTTCATTTATTTAGATCTCATCATTGTGAATATGCTAAAAGTAATTAAATTAAACTCCACTGCAAATTACATATGATTGATGAATTAATCTAAATAATTACACCAAGAATTTTAAACTATCAAAAATATTGTAATACATGATATAATTTCTTTTTTTTTTAAATAAGAAGAGTAAGAAGAACTGGAATTTTGAAAGAATTACAGGTCGTTCGTTCTCTCTACCATAGAACTTAAATTATTCATTATAAAATTTAAGTGATATTTCGGAATTTAATTATTTGTGATCAAAGGGTTATTCACAAACATTAATTAGTAATGATTAATAGTTAATTCCAATGTGTGCAACAGAAGAGATTATATATGCTTATGTAGTATACTGTTAATTTTTTTCTTAATAATTTTTTTAGATATATTTTGTCAACAAACGTGTGACTATCTGAAAGCGGAATTATCAACAATAATATGTATTATGGAGTGTTATTAATTTTATTACCCATATAGCATTCCCAGAATAAGTGACATAAATAATAAGTGAAAGATAATTTGCTGTATTTTCAATAATAGCAAATTCTATATCAGTTGAGTTAACCAGCGATTTTTATGAATCTGTATAATAAAATTCTGCAGTTAAAAGCAGTTTTCTCCATATTGATGTGCCCATTATTTTACCTGAACTATAGCTATTATTATTGTAGTATTCACATAAAAAAGATAATTATTAACAACGTTGTATCTTGTTTAGTTTTGGGAATATTTAAAAATTTTCGAATAAAAAGACCAAATTTTATAATAAAATATTACATGTTTGTAAGAATAACTAATTTACTTATATACATTTATTAGTTAAAACAATATAAATATTGCTCAAGCACTATTTATTTACACATACATACGTGTTAAAGTTGTTAATAACATGGAAAATGAAAAATGGTAAACAGTATGGTTACTTACCTAATTTTTCTGTAAGAAAATGATATATTAATACGATAGGTGAGATTAAAAAAAATGTTAGTTTTAAGTATCGTGCTGATATTACTATGCAAAAATTTGTAATTTTTGGAAATGTTAATACATCTCTAACACTAAGTTTATCAAAATTCGAAAATTTATGAAAATTAAAATGGTAAATTATACAAAGTCGGCAAACAAAATTTTCACTCTTACATTTCCTTTCATAACTTGTTTATGTGTATTCGATTTTTTGTTTTAGGCTGAAGTGAAGACCAAAGTTACGTGAATTACAAAATAAGAATGAAATTCAGAATAGTGGACGTTATTTTTGTCTTCAAAATTAGTTAGCGTTTGTTTTCGCAATTTTTTAAAATAATATTAAGTCTATCTTGAGAAGTACTTCTTTACCTTTAATTTAAGGCAGAAATCATTATAATCACATTAGTATTTTCTGAATTACATCAGTTTTTATTAATTTTCATTTAAATGATTCCCTAAAATTTTTATGGCAAAGAAAAATAAAAAAATCTGTTGAAAAATAAAGAAACAGATATGCAAAAAAATAAAGACTTCAATGCTGACCAATGTTGAAGAATGACAAAACAAAATTACAGGATAATTAATGAAAAAATAAATAAGATTTGAGATGACATAGAAAATTTTGAGTTCGTACAAGGAAAGTTCAAATTTATTACTGAGATACGTTTACATACATATAATCAATTATTATTGAAATATATCAAGGTTACTATATTCTCTAAATTTTTAAATTTTTTCAAAAGGAATGATGTCAAGTGGCTCTGTTTTTGTTAATTAATGAGTGAATAGTTTAGATAAGACAGATATTGTCATCGAAAATAATTGATTTGGATGAAGCAAATTTCACAAATTGTGGGGTTATATCTACCTAGATCTGGAGCGATATAAATCTGTATATTAAAATTACTATATTACCAATATTTAAAAAAAAATTATGTGCACTATTTGCATTGATATATTTATTTAAATATGCATTTGAATATACTAAAAATTTCATTTCCACCGTTGACTGTTTATTGTATAAGCAACAATTGACGAAACCGTAATTTCTGAAGGATAAATTAGAAATTTGTGTGGAAAAGGAGTATGTTTAGCCTAATTTTCCATTTTTAATACTTAATACTATCATATACGTCACATTTTTTTATCCATTTTTCATGTTTTCCATATTATAAATTCAGAGAAAAATTATAATATTAAAATTGTCTGAAATTTTGTAATTTCAGCCAATTGGTTTTGTTTAAATTATAAAATTTTTTCTACAAAAATGATAATTTATCTAACACAATCTTGGTTTTGAGATCCATGACAGGTGGATTTCAACAACAGGTGCGATACTCAAAATTTTTTTGTTAACCACACTTCTTTCAGTACTTATCCATGGATACGAAAACAAATGCGACCAGTGCCAAATTTTAACTAATTATTTACTAAATTAATAAAATTAGTATGCATCAACTTATAATTGTCAAAAAATATGTCTTTTATGATATGATAGTTTTCCAAAATAGTTGTGAAACACTTTTGCACAGTATAACTAATTGGTGGAGTAGAACATGTTTAATATTTTTAAACTGGTAGGAAACATAATTGAATTTAGAAACATTGACAATGATTTCCCAACATAAACATTCATTTAGGTGATGATGTATGGTCATCCGTATAATTTCCGATATTCGAACAGTGAAGTTAATCAACACTAATCGAGTCTGTCAATTAAAGGGCTCCATGCAAAAAGTCCCTAAATGAGTGTTTAAAACTTCGAGGATTTAGGGGATTTTTGTATGGAGTCCTTATATTGGATGAATGACCGTTAGCTCGTCTAACAGTTGGTAGGCTGTCAACGGCGGCAGATAGTCAACCCTCCACCTGAGCTCATCTCCCCGCCTGCATCACGGTAGGGCACTTCACGGGTTAGTCCGTTGACAGCCTACCAAATGTTAGACAAGCTAACGGTAATTCATCCAATATAAGGGCTCCATACAAAAAGCCCCTGAATGACATTCATTGGTTTTTGAAGCCTTGGCGGTGGGTTAGTTGACAGCCGAGGACCGTGGCTCGGAGTCCACGCTAAACTGTAGATCCCTAGGCAAAAATGGCCAGTTGTGGCCTATGAGCCTAGTAAAATAAGTAACTACTACTACTACTAAAAGTTCATTTACTTATATAGGTTTTACATTATATACGATTTTTATTTAACTACTTGTATGTTCATAAAAAGATAAACTTAGTGTTTGAGATTAAATATTTGCCATTTAAAATATATCTTTTTATTATGTAATATGACTTTTTTGGTTTTTGCATAGATAAAATTGTTTATTTTAGTTTAGATACATAGCCCCAGAAGAAGAAAAGCGTGCAAAAAGAGTGCAAAGTGGGGATGCTTGGAAACAGTCCGTGTGTGTTGGTGGTACCTTTGCAGAAGGGGCTGCGAAAGCTGAAGGGGCAGCCGCAGCCACAGCAGGTGTGGCAGATACTGTATGGGAAGACTCCGAAGTGGCCGTTAAGCCCCAGCCCAAGCTCTCAGTACCGGCGACCATCCTGTAGACGGTGCCCACTGTACGGGCCGCTCGATCCGCTGTATTCTAAAAGCGTACTTTGTAGACATTTTTTAAACGTATAGGTTACCTATGTAATTCTTGAGAATTTTTTACGTTGGCATTTGACAAAATAAGGAGGTATATTATAGAACTTATTTCTATTTAATGTTTGAAAAAAATTCTTAAGAATTCTTGTGCAGTTTTTGAATAATATTGACTCGTTATTTGCAAACTAAAAATGTAGTAAATATGGATAGTCCCTTAGTCTCGAAACGTTTTTGAGGTAAACTTGTTTTCAGGTAAAAATTAAATATTAAAACTAGTTATTTCTATTTAATATTTGAAAAAATTCTTAAGAGTTTTTGTGCAGTTTTTGAATAATATTTACTCGTTATTTGCAAACTAAAAATGTAGTAAATATAGATAGTCCCTTAGTCTCGAAACGTTTTTGAGGTAAACTTGTTTTCAGGTAAAAATTAAATATTAAAAATAGTTATATCATCGTGACAATGGAGATTTCGTGTTTGGATCAGAATATTAGCGACTAAAAAATTCTCATAAAGGCATATGTCATGGATATTTATTGACAATGAATATCGACCAAACTAGTGAATTTTTTATAACTTTTACCAATTCAAACAGGTTGCATGTTGTCGATTTGTTTAATACTGTACACAACAGCATGCCAATCTATTTCTAGAATCTTCTAACAACAACATATCAAGCAGAAAATCGGTGACTGCTATTTTCCCTAATACTCTTATTGTGCTTTTACAGTGTGGAAACCTGTGATGTAAAAATGCTATTAGATTAATCAACTAATATGCAATAATCAATTTAATGGCCGTATAATTTGGTGTGTACAAATTAAGTTAACCAAAGTTAGGTTTTAAAATAATAAATTTCAAGTAGATTAACTCATTTAATAGTAGTATGCGAGTAGTGAAAGCAGTCTGAATTCTTTAAGTTTGCAGTGACCACAGAACACATAAAGCTTATCATACACTACATGATTTATTTTTTGCGATTGTGCAAATGATTTCTTTCACTATAATCTATAAATTATGTCCCGTATCTGTAATAACAGGGCTAGTGATTGGAAAAACAGTAGTTCATTGATATATTATTGAATGCATTGCAAGTTGGTAACTGTGGAAAGTAAATGTAATTTAATTACAGGCATATATCATTTCGTTAATGAAGCGTCTGCTACGATACGATTAATAACTAGCTCTTTTGAAACTTTATTAAATATAAGTATATGTTGAGTATAATGAAAAATTTATAAATAAATAATAAGAGTCACGACCTACGTTCCTATAATTGTCGATGTTACTATTATTTTAAATTGATCAATAATTTCCTTTTGAAGCTAATTTACATTAATTTCAGATTTTAAATAAAAAATTATAGGCATTAATTCAGCTTACCTGTTTTTAAATTTTTACTCTAAATACTTCAAGAAGTAGAACTAATGTGAAGTTAAGTATACTGAACTTTTTATTAGGCGATTTTCATTTCAGTATTTCCATCTACCGGCGCCTTCTGAAAATTCCTTTATATTGGCTAGTTAAATCTAGTATAAACAAGGTTATTATTAGATAATCAAATCACTCTCTTTTCTGTAAGCAAACATAACAATCAGACTGACTATGTGATATATTGTATATATTAATGGGATAATTCAAAATTGGGATTGAGAAGGAATATATCACATTTGTGTAAACAAGCATCCGTTATTTTGTTTGTACTATCTACTACTACTACTTCTTACTTGTCAGGTGGCTTTGATAATCAGTCACTTGTTTAAATATTACTGAAATAGAATTTTCATTATGCCAGTATTTTTAATTTGTGTTTTTCAATAACAGTCGCTTCATTATGTATATGTATGCATGTGTTTCAAAATTAACCATTAACTGTAACTGAAAGATTACTTTTGTTACCGATATGATATAATATGATCTTAGGCCCGGTGTTTCAATGCTCGGTTAGCTAAATTATCTGTCAGTTAGTGACTTCTCGGCCATAAGATTTCATCCATTTCACACTAACCGGCGGATAATTTTGCTAACTGGGCCAATACTCAGTTAGCAAATCTGGGCCTTAGAGCAGAAACAGTGGGTAGCAAGACTTAACCGTTGAGGTAACATTAATCTTAATCGGTTCTCGATTTGAAAATAATCAGTAAAAGGCAATGTAGCCCCAACAGTTGAGTCGACTGAATGCACCCAGTCTGTCCTGCTTTCTCGTGCAAATGGAAATTTCTCGATCATAGAGGAGTGAGATATGTGGGCAGATTAGCAACTACAAGTATTTACTCATTGGAGTCATTTGCATGTATCAATTAAAATTCTGTGTGTATCATTTACTTATACCTCTGTGGCCTGATTTTCAAGTTGAGAGATTAGAATCGTTAGAAGAGTAAGAGAGATGGAAATGTTCATAAAGATTAAAGAATCTATCACTTGTCTTGTAGCACTCCAGAATAAGGTAACGGCTGGATAACTCAAGATATTAATATCCTCTCAGGTTGATCCTGTGACAATCCATAGGATAATTCAAAATCAGGACAATTGAGTGTATCAAGAATAATCCAAGGACATTATGAAAATCCTAGTTTTTAAACATACCCCTTAAATTTAAGTGGGCTCCAGCCCCAAAAGCCCCTCCCTGGATACGATACTGTCTATTTCATTTCTTTTCGGTAAGTGCTTAGAGCTCGTGATTTTAAATCACTTTTTCAGGGTACGTAGTAACAATGAGCAAGTTGTTATTAAGAGCGCTTAGTGCTCGAAAAATAAAAAGCAATTTTTTGAGTGCTTAGGGCTTAGTGCTTAAGTATCTTACATCTGTGCTTGGAACAGCTCTGTGGGACACTCAGAAAGTAAGGAACTATGCCAATGTATTTATTTATTATAACCTGTATTATAATTTCATATAATCAAATTATCAATAAATCTAGATTATGTCTAATTCAATCCTGAATTATGAAAGTCAACGAAATTTTTAATCAAACCAGTTGCATGGTAGGATATTTGTTCATACAACTTGCTTTTCAGTAAATCCAAATTTAAATGTTTAAACCTGGTTTAAATATTTAAATCGTCTTTAGTCAAATGTTCCTAAGAGATTATTTTTATTCTTATAAGAGTTACTGTGCAATGCAATTTAATTAATAAATAAATAGTAATTTTTTCCATTGATTTTTTTTAGGATTTCTTGTTAATAAGAATTTGGATCTAAATTAAATAACTGTACTTATTTTCCTTTAGTCATAGAATAAAAATAAATAATAAGGATTGTTTCCTCATAATCATTTTGATATTTTCTTATTTTCTGCTGTATATGCCACATAAATTAAAGGCAATTTTTATTCAAGAGTATTTTTGGTCGTAAAATAAAAAATGAAGAAGTTTTTCCACTCGTAAAATCAATCCTCGGATACATTATTGTGTCCAATAGTTGACTAAATAGTGAATAATATTTAAAACTAGACATTTACAAAAATTAAATAGTTACTACAGATTGTCAGTATATTTTTTATTAAATAAACTGTAATAATTACATTCAATACCGTTATTTAGAAATAAAATATAATGAAAATTGGTCCAAAACAATATATTGATATGAAAATTATTTTAACAAATGAAATAACTGAAAATACCGAAAATACACATTTACGCTGAGATTTTGTAGACTCGTGAGAAATAGACATTTATAGTGGTATGATATTTAAAGTGACTTTAGGACTTTGCTACTACATATTCTAAAGACTATAATTAATTGGTGGATTGTATAACGTTCTGCCGGCAGTACAGAGTTCCTCTTTGTCCTACCAAGTTTTCAACGCTTCATGAATACCTTACATGGTATCAGAAGACAAGAAAGTTTTCTTTCCCACCAGCACAAAACAAATCGGAGATTGATAGCACCTTTTGTATAGAAATGGCGACGATGATTGTGCCTGTGTGATGATTTGTGCCTGTTCTTGTTTTAATTTTTTATCTTATCGGTAGACTTTCATAATTCTTGAAAAAAAGGCGCCAAAAAATAGAATTTTTGCCCTTATATCACGCTTATCGCAAGTATGATGATAAAAATAGTTATTAGCAAATATGTAGATTAGACAATTTTTTATAAAATTTGTGCACAGACACAGAAAAAAACCAGTATTGAACAAAAGACGCAAGTAGTCATTTCCGACGTATTTTGGCTCGCTGAATCCGAATCTAACATCGGAATTACTACATCTAGACACAATTTTTCCTAACCTCAAAAAATATAGCTTGAAATTTCACAAAATTCCACTGTTTATGAAGGTTTGAAGGTTTATTCATCTCCAGATGATGTCAACTTGATTGGTGAAACGTGCGTCGATTGCAGTATAAGGTGTTTTGGTGTTTTGTGGAAAAATACGTCAGTGTTAAGGTATTATTCGAGATATTACTGGTATACATGAAAAAAGTTATGATAATGTGATATTCATATGTATTTTAAGCCGCTGATTCTGACTTAGTGGAATTTTGTAAAATTGTAAGCCATTTTTATTGTCATGTGATGGATTAAGTCTGACGTCAAACTCGGATTCAGCGAGCTAAAATACGTCAGAAATAACTACTCGGGTCTTTTGTTCAAAAATTTTTTGTATTCATTAGATCACTAATTAATAAAATAAAAACATTGAGAAAACTGTTTATTACAAGCAGTTACAATAATTAAATGACATGAGATTTCTTTCAATTATTGCCCAGCAACGTCATTTGTTTTACACAGAAATGTACTAAATATGTATTAGATGTACCGATCCCAGTGGGCGGCTGGTGAAATTTAGGCCATGTTATGTCTTAGTATTGGAGCATGGGACCCAAGCGATACTTTAAGGCGTAACTATCAAGAATATATGAAGAAGTTTTGCAGAAAAGAAATTGCGAAATTTGCGAAAAAAAAGTTGGAACAATTGTGAGCCACAAAGGTTATTTTTTAAACGATTTGTAAAATATTTGCGAAATATTTTTTTTCAGAATCAGGTGGAAAATATAACAACAGATTTCAAATTTCATAAAAAAATATTGATTTTTTACAGAGTTGCACCTTTTTGAAATTTGCACAGTGAAAAATGAAACTAAAACAAAATTTCAAAATGGTGTAACTTTATAGGAAACCAATATTTTTTGATGAAATTTGAAATCTGTCGTTATATTTTCCACCTGATTCTGGAAAAAAAAATGTTATGCAAATATTTTACAAATTCTTAAAAAAAATAGTCTTTGAGGCTCACAATTTTTCCAACTTTTTTTTCGCAATTTTTTTTCTGCAAAACTTCTTCATTTAGTCTTGATACGCCTTAAAGTATCGCTTGGATCCCATGCTCCAATACTAAGAATGAATAGTCTAAATTTCACCAGCCGCCACTAATCGAGCCCAACACGCTTATTAGTTATTATTAGCTGCATGATACGTGATTATCACTTATTAATTACATAAAGGTATAGGAGAAATAATGTATCACTAGTGATACAATCCACACAACAATTTCTCAAATATTATTTCAATATTAAAATTGATTATATTATTGTATATGAATAGGTCAAGTTCCTCCTTTGTATTCAGCAATTGATTTGTCAGGAATACTATTCGGTAATTTATTATTGGGGAGCATATCGAGCTATTAGTTATTTTGTCAGATACATATTCTTTTTTTGTAAATATCTAGTTTTTTAAGCCTTGCAAAAGTAAAATTTAAAGAAAATTGTATTGCTCGAATCACTTGAACGTCAACCAAATCATTTTAGGGAACATTCTGTTCATCCACTCTTTTAGTGGCTATGACATAACATCGGCACTATTTACACAAGGCAAGATGAAGTTTGTGAAACTCGAAAAACACAAGAACGTGCATGCCATGATACAAATTTTTAAAAACGAAAACGCCGACGCAGGGAAGATAGCTTAGGAAGGAAATCGGTCCCTCCTTCTTCTATGCGAAGCGAAGCCCACGGAAACATCTTCAAAGCATTGATATTACTACTATACTATGATATGAATTACTAAGAGTAAATTCAATGTTGCCCCGCTTTCTTCAACAGAGGCTGCTAAAAAAAGAGCATTCTCTAAAGTCGTACCACCAAATAAAGCAGTGGTTGGGCTGGGAAACCCTAATCCGCTCGATAAATGTGGCTGGAGACCAACAAAAAATGTCGTGGACATCGTGTTTAAACAGTTGTGGTGACGATGAAGCACAAATAGAGCTGCAAAAGTTTATTTCTCAAATCTATCCAAGTCAAAGTCAAGATGAAGGGAAAGCGAATGCACTCTTGAGAGTGTCGAAGAAGATATTTTGAAAATGAACGAATTTCTGAGTGTCCTGGAAGAGGCTTCCACCACTACATCAATTGAAATGAGGAAAATTATGTAAAACAATTAGTTTTGTGAAGTAAGCCTATTGGAGAAACCACGTACAAAGAAATGCGCCGAGTACTCTATCGCGTAGTGGTGAGGAAATGAGTTAAAAGTGTAAAAACATGAAATGATATTTCAGAACTTATTTCATAGATTATCTATATTTTAAAACAGCCATATCAAAAAATAATTGTCCGTTTCTAGGTGTACTTAACAGCTAACCGTTGAGTTGGGGAATAGACTCTTAAATACTTTTTTTTATTGGAAGTCTTCTTCTCTACATATTTGCTAATAATTATTTTTAACGCCAGACTTGCAGAAAGAAGAATTGATGCGGCGAACGCCGCATCAATTTCTGTCAGAAATATATTGGACGTTGTTTACGATCTTAAATTCTAAGTATATAAAAAAAATTCAGCTTTTGTACATTTTGCTCATTTAGCATTATATTTTTATTGCATATTCTGAAAGTTTGTGTCTAGCGAGTGTACAAAAAAATGGTATTCATCATTTATTAGTCGGCGAGCTGAATAAGGCTCTATTGTCGAACGTGACGTCATCAGGTCCCATGTACTCTAGAGCTGTTAGCCAGTGATGATTGAAAGACGAAAGACGGGCACAGAGTTGAGCCGTTAATCAAAGTTTATTATAGTGTTCAGTGGCTAACTGTTTTCGTATTTTTGTTTACTATTTTGTTAGTGGTAATACTTACTGTAAAACGGATAATAAAAGAAAAAACTATAAATACTGTGTAGTTCCCAGGTCCCAAGTGTAAAAATATTGCTGTGACAACGCCAGATAAAATATTTATTTATTTTTAAAACAGAAAGGAGATAACCAAGTTTTAATTAGTCGAAGTTTCGTGTATTTTGGCATATCTTCAGGATTATTTAAATTAAGTTTTCCTTGTACAGGTATTTATTTTCTAAAAACTTAAATATAAACCTGAACAAATAAATATAACTAAATACGATACGAACAAACATCATTGACTAGAATGAAGAGTTTCATTCTAGTTGTGGCAAAAATCTACGAGTATAGACAATTTTTTAGGCATCAAAACGACTAAACATTGTTGTGAGGATCATTTTAATGCAAGATTTCTTAAGTTTTAAATACGAAGGAGATAATTTTAAATTATTTGTAGTTTGAAGAAAACATGGAAAACTACATACAGTGTGGAAATTAAGTAACGCATAAATTCAGTAATTCCGTTGATTTTAATTTTTTTGGAAAAAATCTCGAAGGGGTTTAGCGATTTTAACTTCAGCAAATATTTTCAATCTATTTTCAGTTTCTTAAGTCATTTATTTTTTAAGTTATGACGTCATCGACTTTTTTTTAAATGACAACCTATATTTTTTATTATTGATTTTGGTAGCAGTCTTTATTCCGGTTCCGACAGTATAAAATTTTCAATATGTTATATTTGAAAAAAATCGAGAAAAACAGTCTTAAATTTCAAATAACAAAAATTCATTAAATTGGGAAAATTTATCTAGTTGCCTAAGTTTGACGGAAAGTTATCGACGGCACATTCGTTTTTATTTTGAAATTATACAAATAGTTGAAAAATCGAACTAATGTGATACACCGGCAACTAGATAAATTTTCCCAATTTAATGAATTTTTGTTATTTAAACTTTAAAACTGTTTTTCTCGATTTTTTTTCAAATAATAACATATCGAAAATTTTACACGGTTGGAACCGGAATAAAAACTACTACCAAAATCAATAATGAAAAATATAGGTTATCATTTAAAAAAAAGTCGATGACGTCATAATTTAAAAAATAAATGATATGAGAAACTGAAAATAGACTGAAAATATTTGCTGAAGTTAAAATCGCTATACCCCCTTCGAGATTTTTTTCCAAAAAAATTAATATCAACGGAATTACTGAATTTATGCATTACAAAGTTCAAATAACAAAAATTCATTAAATTGGGAAAATTTATCTAGTTGCCGGTGTATTACATTAGTTCGATTTTTCAACTATTTGTATAATTTCAAAATAAAAACGAATGTGCCGTCGACAACTTTCCGTCAAACTTAAGCAACTAGATAAATTTTCCCAATTTAATGAATTTTTGTTATTTGAACTTTAAGATTGTTTTTCTCGATTTTGTTCAAATATAACATATCGAAAATTTTATACGGTCAGAACCGGAATAAAAACTACTACCAAAATCAATAATAAAAAATATAGGTTGTCATTTAAAAAAAGTCGTTGACGTCATAATTTAAAAAACAAATGACATAAGAAACTGAAAATAGACTGAAAATATTTGCCAAAATTGAGATCGCTATACCCCTTCGAGATTTTTTCCAAAAAAATCAACGGAATTACTGAATTTATGCGTTACTTAATTTCCACACTGTATATATCAGGTTAATTAAATATATGGTAATTAATATCAAACCATCTGATATTCAACAAAAAAATGGAAAACGGTTACATAGTATTACTCCACGAACAGAATTTTTAAAAAGACAAAAGCAAACGGTATTAGCTTCCACTTCCGGCAAATTAGAAGAATCTCACATTGTTAATAGCACAGAAAACCATAATTAAACTACTTAAAAATATCGTGGTTACCTTAAATATGTCCGCATTATACTAGTCCTGTATATTTCTTGCGGGCGAACTTAATTAATAGGACCTGCTGACGTCAATCTAGCGTGCTCGGCCCGACAATACATATCATTATTCAAGTGCAAATATCTTTCAATGTTCGTTCAGTCGACGTGGCATTTTTTTTGAGGTCGTTTATACACGAAACAGTTTACAAAAATTAAAAGAGCTAGACAAAATTATATTTTATTAAATGAGCCTATTAATGCAATCTAAAAACTCCTACCAACTGGCTTGTGTAGCAAAGTCCTAAAATTATTATTAACATATTGCAACACTTGGTTTTTAAAATATTTATAAGAAATAAAAAATAACTGCCTACTTTTATTCATCGGTGAAATCTCAACCTTAAAATTATTCTTGTAGATTATTACCATTAACCACAAAATTTCATAATTTTGCCTGAAGTAATTGATTGCGCCTTCTTGATTTAAATGAGCTTCTAGTAAATTATGTTTCTTAGTCTCATTTATAAACGCACGTGATACATTATATTGGAGTGTATGATAAGCTTTATGTGAATCAACTTTCTGATATATTTCCCAATCAATTTAGGCCGATATACTTTCAATTTTACTTAAAACAGAACTTTGTATTCGTACCAAAATTCTGGTTACTTTATAGACCCTGTCATTAAACATTGCCTTGACCAGACGGTTTGATATATAATGAGGTTGTTTTTATAATTTAATAAATTATTTTAATGAAAATGTTTTCATCGACACGAACATGTGTTTTCTTTAATGAATATGGTGCAATTCGGTATTGACCAATTATTGCATTCAACAAATAATTTGTTTGGTACCTCTTGTTTATAACTACGTTGGTTAAGTTTTTTATTAAATATGTATGGAAATAAGTTTCTATGAATGACCGAATGGTGTTTTTGTTCTTTCAACTTTCTCTTGTATGTGGATAATAAATAGAGCCATCAAGTTTCGTTGAAATGACTGAAATAAATAGTCCTTTTCTTAACATCATCAATAAAATAGTAAAAGTACCTTTCACATATCTAAAACGATATACCGGTGTAATGATGTTGGGAGTGTAAAAAATATGTGTAAGGATGATAAGAGTTACATTTATTTATAAAACAACAATTTACAATAATAGTGTTCATTTAGTGGTAACATGGGTTTATATTTTTAACAACAGTAATGATAATTAATAATAATCGTTCCTACATATTTATGTCAATGGAAATGTATGTCATTTATGATTTAATTTAAAAAATGGCATGAAAGTATAATTTGCTAAATGGATTAATGGTGTATTGCTATTCTAATTTATTTACATGATTGAATAAGTTCTAAGTGATTGTGTAGACATGTAATTACTAATTACACAAATGTTGTAATAATACTCATTATAAAGTCCAGTCATACCATTATATTTATAAAAATTCGAAATAGAAATAATTCACTAATTTAGCATTGAATATTTTTCGAAAATGTATAAAGAGCATCCTCGAAATTTAATTCTAAACTAATCATATATACAGTAGGATTTATACATTATATCATTACTCCAGAAAATAAACAGTTTCCTTCGGAAAAAATCACGTAAGTTTGATTTTTTCAGGTTGTGTTTGTATAGTATGTGGAAACGTTAAAGATCCCCATCAATCCGAGAATCGAATAGTTAGACCAATCAAATTAAACAAAAATCAGGCCCACTTTCACGATAATTTCCAACCATTCCCGACCAATACCATTCGATTCAGTATGTTTTTGAATTCTCATGGTCAATTTTGCCGTACGTTATATGAGCAATAATTTAATTAAATTTAATTAAAGTTGTGAAAATGATGAAAATCGATGTTTCTGAATGTTCACCTTCAAACGCTGCGAAAACGGCAACAGATAGAAAAAATTGCTCAGAACATTTTTTATAGAGCGTTCAATTCCCTTCAAAAAAAGTCCGCGACGGCATATCTCTACGATGAATAGTTAAGGCGTTACAATGAGTTAAATGTTTATTATTATAGAATAGAATATTATAATATTAATTTATTATTATAGAATAGAATATTATATTATAGAATATTCATATTATACACATATCTATATAGTTATCTACGTTTATATTAAGGAAATTGTGAATATTTTAACACTAATTTAATATCCTTTTTCCAATATCTTAAATGCAATAATTGTCTTATGGATAAACTATTTAAACTAATAAGTTTAGGTTCCGTTTCCGATGGTACCTGAACATTGCTATACTGCTCACTAATACATTTTTACAAATATTATCTAAACAGTAATTTATCTAGTTTTGTCCACATGTATCATACCCAACCATCTACCTACTCCCACTCTTTTTATGGCTGATGAGATTTGTCTTTCAATGTTTGCTTTGGTGTTGCACGAAAGCACTTGTTTACAGATTGTGCAATATAATTCTGTGCCGTTAAATTGCAACTCCGGGAAATCACTAAATCCGCAAGTACACTTTATCCACTGAAGGAATTAATGAAATGAGATATTTTAAAAAAGTTAACTTCAATTGTCTTTAATATTGCACTGTTTGCCTATCTGCGTGTTATTCACATAGACATTTTATAAGTTTTACGTAATTAGAGTGTATTTCAATAACTTCAAAATCATTGGTGCATTCATTTTCAACATTGGGCAGTGGGAGTAACCGTGACAGTCAAGTGATCTGTCTATATTTATCTATGAATTGCTCGATAATGTCGGTCAGTAAGTAATTGTTTTTTTATAACTGCGAGTCATCCAATAATCCGATAAAAACCGCTAATTTCTTCTTTCCATTTTCGTAAAGAAAACAGCAGCGGGATTTCGTTCTACGTCGACTGAGTCGATGTTGAGGCGAGGATAAAGTCGATCGAACAGCTTTTAGGAATTCTATTTCTCGATCGAATAAATTATCGGAAATCGTTGGATTTTTGAATAAACGATAACATTTTTTGATGTGATGGGAACGAATATAACCCAATTTGTTAGAATCTCATTTAAAATAAATAAAATATTTAATTTAAGTAAAATATGATACCCATAGTTTCAGAAGGAATTTTAGCGTTTAATTGCATCGTTAAATTATTCCATATTTTTTCTGTCTTTCATGGCCGCTTAAACCATTAAATCTACCGAGAGCCATTTCTGGATGCGCTTCAAAAAATGCCAATATTATTTTCCAGTGGTTATCTTTTATTTATAAAAATACAACATTATACCTTTAAACAAAACCAGAAACAAAACATCTACAGGCACAGACATTGACAGAGATGATCCAAATATACTAAAGAACAAAGACGGGTACATAGATGATAAAGACATAAGTATAACTTGACTTCTTAGATGCAATCGAGAACTTTTATCGAGTTTCTAGTCCTATTTCGACAAACGGAATTCTAATTATCGACTTAAGATTAGATTCGAATCGTGAAACGGAATCCACCTGCAGATTTATTGCAAAGTACATAAGGATTTGAGTGTTTATAGATCTTTATAATATTATATCTACGTAAAAAGTCGTCTCTGAAATATATATAAAGAGTACCTCTTTTCGTATTTCGGATCAGGGTTCCAAAATATGGAATTATTTTTGGACATGATCTCATCATTGTTTCTACGTCACTATGTTAACGAAAGAGCTGGAAGTTATGTACGTTTTTCGAACATTAGTAAATGTAACTACTTAAAATATCACAGTAATCTGCTAAACAAGTTTTTTGAAAAAATAATAAATTTTGTGAATCGAGTGACAAATCTGATACATTCTCTCTCAAAAATGAAACATTTTAAAATATAACCTTTTTCTTACTCTGAGTAGTAAAATAAGTAGTCGGAGATTGACCAAACATTTCGAGAGAACCTTCCATTTTGAAGCTATTCAGCAGTTGGATTAATGAGAATTTTTAATATAAATCATACCAACATACTTACAATTAGCAAAAGTTGTCTTTACGTGAATGAAGTCATTTTTTATTGTTCATTTTCTGGAGTATATTAACATATAATATATTTAGTACTAATAAATATTGTCTAATTTTATTATATGATTTTCAGAAAAAAAAAAAAAAAATATTTTCAGTTGAATAAAAGTATTATATTCATAACTGATTATAGGTATAGACCTGTGTAAATAATGTATAAATATGTTAAATACCTTAAACTAATTTTACCGTTGACAATAGTTATTTTAAAGAAAATTTAATTTTGCAAAATCTGTATGGAACACTCTGTTTTCTTATAGAACTAGCGAGTGTTTCTAATATAACAATGAGTTTAATTTGACACATCGTTCATATAAATCCTACTGAATTTTTCATAATATTATTACTATTATAATAAAAATAAATAAATAAAAAGAAATAAAATCTCTGATGTCTCTTTATTTATTTCGATTGGATTCAGGAATTATCACCTAAGAATATAATTAGTAGGATTTACGCCCCATTGCTTACCCTGATGATATCAAACAAGAAATTTCCTGATCCCCCTGAAGCGTGACCCTCTACGCTACCCCCGAAAGGCAAAAACCTTTTATTTCTATCTTGGTCGTCTATGCTGACATTTGATAAATCGTCCGCTGGTTGGGGAGCTGATTCAGCCCCTTCTTGATCATCTTCCGCCTCTCTCGTCACCCTCACGTGCCTCTTTGCTATCAAGTTACTTTCTTCGTTGGCAGGTGACTGTAACAAAAAATAAAACTTTATAAGCGCTGCAATTATTTATTATTACAGCTTATAACCAATACTACATTTTTTCGCGATAAATTTATTGTGTATAGTCACGTTTCTATGTCAACAAAACATTGTTTTAGAATTACAAAAACATAAAAGAGGAATCGATAGGAAGTGTTCATAATACTTTATTAACTTTCTGTTTAACGTTAAGTTTGTTTAAAAAATCTATAAAATCGTTTCATGAACTAATAGTCTTGGTTATACTGCTTTTAAAACATTAAACATTTTAAAAATAGTTAAAACTGGACATGCAGAAAATAGAGAAAGCAAAAATATAAAACAATATTTTAAGCCACAAATAACTCAGATGTATTTCAAAGAAATATGTTAATAACTAATTCTATAAGTATTAATCATAGGATAATAATGGTTTATATAAACTTTTATTTGAATTTATTTTCCGGTGCGGTGTTTTGTATTTTTAACAATTCAGTCAAAATCAGTTAGACAGAAATACTTAGCTTTATTTAAACCACTATTTGTTACAATAAAATATGCAAAAAGTTAACACTAGATTCAAATTCCTCAAGAGGTTCATATGGATGGTAGATTGAAGAATGGTTATGACTATGACAAGAAAATGGCCCATATTTGAGTGATATGTCCTTCAGTTGTTTATGAAACCAAGGTGTCTCGTTTGTATACAGACGAGATAAATTGTGAGGTGTTAAAGTTTGTTATGACGTGAGTATTTTTAAAAATGATTAGTACCCAGTATATGATCCGTGTATTACAATAGGAAATACCACATTTACAGCTCGAAATATCAAATCCGCAATACACATTGAATGTCTAAATTGAGAAGTAAAGGACATGGCACCCGAACAAGAGAGATCCTGGGTTTCAGTAGATTTTTCTGAAATTGTTTGTACTATATATTATGACCCAGAATGACACTTGTATATGCGGGAAATTTTTGTGAGCCTACAGTGTGTACCAGAAAACAGGTCCGAAGATTCCTTCTTTTGCAAAGTTTTAAAATATTATTTCTCTCTTTGGATATGAATATCCTTTAAAAAATCGATTAGTATAAGGATTTTGAAGTATATATTTATTTAACGAAGTGTCCTATAATCAAAATATACGAGATGCTATAACTGTTAATGATAAATACTAACTTTAAAGTTCTAAAAAATGTGTTTTAGACGCAAACTATTGATAAAAATATTGAAAGAATAAATACTTATTTCGTAGGTTTTTTGAAGCTATTTCAGTTTCTATAATTAATGTGTACGTAATATTTTTATTGTAGAATAGCAGTGTTTTACTCGTTTCCTTGTGATATTGAACTACCACATAGTAACGACTTCCTCAATCAACGTTTTTAAAACTTTTTAATTTTGCGAAGTATGCCTTGACGTCATATAAATAATTCATTAACTGTCAACAATTATTTCATACGAAAACTGTGTGTTGTAAACCTTTTTTTGTCAATGCATTTCAAAACGGTCTTAGGTTTTTTAAACGTAAAACTTTTGAATGGATTAAAACGTTGTTAATGGCCAATCACATGACCGTGGTTTAGTCAAATTTTACCTTAACTTGAATATGATTGTTAAAATAACGCTTAGATTTTGAACCAAATTCAAGGTGAACTTTGGCTGAACTACGTTAATAGAACTGGGCCTAACAAGTGTTTCTACACCCTAACTGAACCCCTTCTATTGAAGGAAAATATATTATACTAAAAAGCAGCTTATCAAAAAGTACAACACTAAAATGCTTTTTAAATTTAAAATTACCAGAAAAGGTGATTTTTGATTTTCACCTTTCTGTTAGATAGTCATATATCTAAAACATGAATTATCTTTTCGTATGAATATAGCTTTGTGAAAGGGCTTAGTTTGGTTGATTTAAGAATTTCATTTATAGTAATTTATTGAAATATCGATTACATGCAGGCCAAAGAACACAAAAACTGAGGTAATTGCAATATCGATTCTACCCTTGAATCTAGAAATTCTACCCTAACGGTTATTATCTCTACAATGATTTCACTTGATGCGTATTTTAAATTAAGTACTAATCACTTTTACTACACATCTTTCTCTTGCGAGTATTAAAGCAAGATGTACATGAAAGTCCAAAAATGATATACAAAAATGTACAAATCTCACAGTGTAGAGTGTGGTAGGATTTGCAGCCTCTTCAATATTATCAATTTTTAGAGTAGTCCCGGAATTAGAATCACTTTCTTCGATATTTGAGGTAGTTGTTTCAACATCTGAATCTGAGGAATCACTAATGCTGCTTGATGCCTCAACACTTAAAACTAAGGCGTCTGAGTTCTTAAGAGGTTCAGTGCTAGAATTATTTAGAGGATCACTAGATCTGCTCAACAATTCGGCGTTAAAAGTACTTAAAGGAGAAGAGTTGGATTCGTTGTTACTGTCGTCTTCAAAATCATCATCGTCATCATCATCTTCATCTGGAGGGAATGTAGGTAACACTACGCTGACTGTTTGACCTCCTCCACCACTCCCCCTCCAAGTCCGCCACTTCGTAAAATTGCGCTTCCAAATACTCTAAAAGCCGTGCTTGTTACATTTTGAATTACATTGTCCAGTACCTATAAATTAAATTGTAGTTTATTTAACAATATTTGGCATTTTTTATAATATAAAAGTTAATTGTCGTATCATCAAATAATAATAATTCTTCAATAAATTACTGTCGAAGTTTAATTTAAGATAGAAAAAGAATGTATTGTACTTTTGGCATTTCAACTTACGCAATACATCAATTATAATTTTTTTATTTTTAATTTTAACAGATGAATTATTAAGTTGTAAAATTACATAAGTTCTGCATATTTTATTTGAGTGACCTACATGCATACGTTGTATACTCAACTGAAATCATTATTTACTTTATATTGAAGCATAACCATACTATGTTTAACATTTATTATAATAATAATTAAATGTCCTTAATGATACGCATGTTATAATTTGTATGAGAAACTTCTTAATATTGATATAATTATTATTATTATAACACACAATATGTGTGTGTGTATATACAGGATGTTCGGTTTTAACTTTCCGAACATAGAGCCCTCGAAAAGTTGCGTGATACTCTTGCTAAGACTTTGGAGTCAACGGAACTTAATTATCTAATTTGGTTTTTCAGATATCTGGATAAATTTTAAAAAATTGTATTTTGTGTTTCTGCCATGCTTCTTATTTGACATCCAATCTTTATTCTGTAAAAACATTCTTGAGCAACTTGTTATATAGGTTTTCTTAGAAAAATCTATATATACATTTATGCTCGGCGACTTTGGGCCCCCGTATCTCGAGAACGGCTGATCGGATCGACCTCAAATTTGGGATCTATCCGAATCTCGAGATTTCCAGAAACTTTCCGTCTGTCCGGAACTCCGGAACTCCGGAACTCCGGAAGTCCGGAAACTTTTCTTTGAAATGCGATAACTGTCTCAAATATTGACCGATCGACTTCAAACTTTCACCAGGGGTAGACCTCCATGGTCTACATATGCCTATTGATTTTGAGCCGGTTCCGAAAACGGCAAGTGGGGTAAAAACGGCCCAACAACCAATTTTTTTTACCTTCCTTTGAAATGTGATAACTGTCCTAAATATTAACCGATCGACTTCAAATTTTGAACAGGTGTAGACCACTAAGGGCTACATATGCCTATTGTTTTGAAGCCTGTTTCGAAAACGTGAAGTGGGGCAAAACGGCCTAAAAGCCAAATTATATTTCTTTTTTTTTTTTTTTGAAATGCGATATCTGTTCAAAATATTGACCGATCGACTTGAAATTTGCAACAGGGGTAGACCTTTACGGTCTACATATGCGTGTTGATTTTAAGCCGGTTCCGAAGACGGGAAGTGGGGTAAAAAAAATTAAGAATTTTGATTTTTTTTTGAAAATGCAATAAATGCCCCAAATATTGACCGAATTGGTACAAATATAGGCATATTAGCATAAGACTCAATAAAATGGATCACAAGGAGCCGATTCCGACTATTCACGAACCGCTCCGATCATTCCCGAAGGCGTTATAAGCACTTTTAATAGCGGAATCGTTTTCTAGGTAATCGGACCCAAGGAATCGATTGGAATCATTCTGGAACCGATCCGATGTACTTTGTCCGTCTTTTGAAAATCTATATGGCATCTTCACCTCAGCGGTGAATGTACCTCACTTGTTTATTAAAATTTCATTTAAGCCCCGAATTATTCAAATAAGCGACATATGAGAGAAAAACAAAATACAAAATTTTCAGTTTTTACCAGATATCTGAAAAACCAAGTCAGATAATTAAATTCTCTTGGTGTTAGGATCTTAGTAAGATAATCACGCAACTTATCTCTAATTTACGATGTTGTCACTCGCAAGATTAGCGAGATCTCTATGTTGGAAAAGTTAAAACATGGTGTTTTAAATAAAACTTCCTAGATCGATTACTGAGAAACTCCAAACTTATATTTTTATAACGCCCGTGAATAAATACGTACAACGAGTACATTTCAGTGTTTAAACGACATCGTTGTCGATTACAGTATGAACGTCACAACGCCAAGAAAAATTATTTCGGTGCCAGGAACTTTGAATGTGGGATACACTAATAGTATATTAAAAATCAGAATCTGTGTGGTTTTCAGATTTTTATTTTTATAATTTCAAATATTTATTGCTTTATTGTCAATCAATTTAATTACAATTAACTACAATATAAAGGTCTTATATACTAGTGAGTAGCAATCGAATACAGAGAACTTAACTTGAAGTCCAGTAAAGTTATTGCAATTTATTAAATTTAGTGTTATTAATATTATTGTAAATAAATGTTTACCTTTTATATTTTATATAAGTATTAATACCTTGTATAAATTTTCCATAAGAATAGCTGTGTTGAAAGTTTTTTAGTAGGTTATTGAAAGTCTCAATACTTTTAAATATCGGATTATTTAAGCCGATTTGTGTTGTAACATTAGTTAATCTTATATTATGAGCTCTTCTGATATTCTAATGATAGATTTGATTCCTTTCAGTTATCTGATAATTAATTTTTTGTTTGTTGTTTTTAACTTTATAAATAAATTTGCACTGTTCTATTTTTGACATAGTTGCTAAATTAGGAACCTGTAAAATGGAGTATATATCAGTGGTGGGTGTTCCATAGGGTAGATTAAATATTACTTTTAATATTTTATTTTGTAGCCGTTGGATTCTTTCAAACAGAGTTTTATTACACGTTCCTCATAGCGTTATTAAGTATCCTAATATTGACCTGAAATATGCGATATATATATATATATATATATATATATATATATATATATATATATATATATATATATATATATATATATATATATATATATATATATATATATATATATATATATATATATATATATATATATATATATATATATATATATATATATATATATATATATATATATATATATTGAATTTTGTTTGTTTAATCAGTTGATCACGGCACCTGTACAGTGCTCCCACCATTGGAACTAATTTTTCTCTTATTGTGTCAAAATGCGTGCTCCAATTTAATTTATTGTCAATATATAACCCCAAATATTTATGCTTTGTCACCTCTGTGATTTTGCATTTATTGATATGTATATTTAGTGGGTATATTTCTTTATTTTTTTGACTAAATAACATAAATGTTGTTTTATTTATATTAAGCTTTAACTTATTTTCAAGTAACCACAATCTGTAACGACTTAAGTCTGAATTTACTATGAATGCTAACTCTGGTGGTTTTTCATGTGCGTAAAGTAATACAGTATCATATGCGAATGAGTAATATCTTGCTTGGAGATTTGCACTTTTTAGACTTAACACATGCATGGAATACAGCAAGGGCCTAAGAACAGAGCCTTGCGGTACTCCACTATCATTTTGTAAAGGTTTACTTTTTACTTCGTCGATTTCTACAAACTACAGACGATCTATTAATGAAGAAGATATTAGCTGATACATGCGATCAGTGATTCCGATTTGTTCTAATTTGTTTAATAGGATGATGTGATTGACCACATCGAACGCGTTTCTTAAGTTGACATACACTGCTAATACCATTTTTTTCTTATCCAAATGGGTTGTTGTACTTTGAGTATTACTGTTGCACAAAAATCCATACTGGTATTCATCTATGATTTATAATATTTATAAATAAATAAATAAATAAATAAATAATCAAGTAAATAAATAAATGAATAAATAAATAAGTAAATAAGTAAATAAATAAATAAATAAGTAAATAAATAAATAAATAAATAAATAAATAAATAAATAAATAAAATAAATAAGTAAAATGTATAAACAACAAGAAAATTTATGTACTATTCGGTAATCATACTTTCGAAGTTCCTGCCACCACAGCACTCATACTGTATCGTCATCGAAGTCGTGTGAACATTAGAATGTATACACTAGGAGTCTACTCAACAGCGTTTATAAAAATTTTGTAACAATTTTAGTTTCGCAGTACTCGGCTTGCGAATTATTAATTGAAACACTCTGTATACACACAGAGAGAAAGGAGAGAGAGATAGAGAGAGTAGTTACCTGTGATAAAGGCGGACAAAAAGCTCCAACTAATTTAACAAAACTATTAACTCCTCTTAATAATCCTGGTAAATCAATAGTTGACAAAATATTTGTCAGTCCATTCAAGCCCCCTCCACTACTACTCTGGCCATTGGTTCCACCTAACTGTTCAAATATAAATTATTAACAGAATTTAATAAACAAGTAGAACAGTAATCGCAAAGTCATCTGTTGACCTTCACTGCGATACTGTGAATAAAATAACGCATATGTCAAAAACACAATTGAAAATTGAGGTATAACAAATAATAAAAGAAACTGGTTCATCTCTAATGAAGGATGAAATGCATGCGGTTACTACAAATAGAGAAATAATGTAAAATTAATATTATCTCTACATCTAAATTATTCTAACAGCTTGCAAGAATCAAATATATCGAAAAACAACAATTATGTTTAATATGAATAACCTAGTTTATACAGATTTGTTAAGCATGCTAGACATTACATTGTTACATACAAGTTATTAACAAAACGCAATAAAATATTTCTTTGTATCAAGTGTATAAAATTATGGAGAATTCTAGAAAATAATGGATCAGATTTAATTATACAATTTTACTGATTAAAAAGTGAAAGTAAAAATAAATATATGTTCTGGTAAATTCTTATTGGATAATACTGGGTTTAAGGATCATAATATTGTAACAAAGTTGACTTTAATTATAAAGTAGTTAATATTTGGTTATTTTATTCGTCGATCTTATATTGTAACTTCACGAAAATTTTATTTAGAATTATTATCGATTCGCTTTAAATATAATGAACTAGACACAACACTGTGTCAAATTGTGATTCATGGATGCCACAAAGTCATTTTAAACGTTTAGTTTATAATTTTCACATTTTAACTGTCATATTTAATATTGAGAGCGCCATGAAAATTTGGTAGGAACATTTAATTATTTCTTATAGCTGCAGCTTACTATGAATAACACAAAATCCTTAACTTCGATAATAAAAAACATTTCTAGAAAAGAAAATAATAAAATAATAATTGGGCATTACAAAAGCATTCTTTCAAATCTAACACGATAATAATAATAAATACCTATATATTTTTATATTTTATACTGACATTATTATTTGAATGTGCTAGCATCTAAGTTTTAGGCGTATAATGAATTAAAAACAACACTTCCAATACATTTTATCATAGAAACTGTCCAAACAACTACTCAGTTTAGGAGCAAGAATTGCGCTGAATTAAATAACAGTGTCCTCAGTATTAGAAGCAAAACAATATTGAGATAAAAAAATTTTAACTCACGAAAAAATTTTTTTTGCTTCTAATACTGAGGACACTGTTATTTAATTCAACGCAGTTCTTGCTCCTAGACTGAGTAGTTGTTTTAATACTTTCTATGATAAAATGTATTGAAAGTGTTGTTTTTGATTCATTATATACCTAAAACTTTTATACTAGCATATTCAGATAAGAATGTCGGTATAAAATATAAAAATAAATAGGTATTTATTATTATTATCATGTTAGGCTTAAGAGAATGCTTTCGTAATACCCAATTATTAATTTATTATTTTTCTTTTTTCTAGAAATGCATAAATACGAAGCAATAATATGTCAGATTTTCTAAATAATAAAATATATTAAATTCTATTACAATTGTTCTTTTTGTTGTTTAATATAATGTTTGTTATATTTACTTGACAAATTATATTTAACTTTAAGGCATATTAATATAGTTAAAATTGAAAAAAAGATGTAATGAAATCTGTTTAAGAATTAAAATATTGAATAAAGCTTTTTGACTGTAGGTATGGTATCATTTTCTTACAAACATGATAAGTATTTAATTTTTTCAATAAGTCAGTTTGACTCGGTTTGCCTAAGATTATTCTTTTACTTTTCTTGTGGCCATATAATTGGCAACACATAGGTATTTAATATCAGCCAAGTTTTGTTACAAATGTTTATACATATAAAAGATTACAGTTATAATCAATACATAGAATGATTCAAAAGTTAAAGACTGCTAAGAAGTTTGCATGAGGAATCCAAGGTCACGAAGAAAGTATGGAGAAAGTATAGTTGTTTGTAAAAATTCATGTAACGCGTCATCGAATTGGCACGATGATTACTGAATATTACATAAGTATATGCGGATGTCTGGTCTGGAATTGTTTGTATAGTTATTTAAATAATTTTAGCATCTAAAATAACAAAATATGTCTACAAGTTGTCAGTTAACAACAGGATGCATCTGATTATCCTAAACCTTGTCATAAAATAAATCAGAATTGTTATTGTTATATGTATAGTAAGTAATTTCATTTTACGAGTGACTTATAATAATATTATCTGCAAAGCACGACTTTGTGGGTTCACAGTCTACACAGTATATCTATAAAAACATTTTTTTTAATAATTTGCTAGATGCGCGACAAATATGTGAGGTTTTTAAATATGTAAAATTATAACAAAAGTAACATTCTCTCATGTAAATTTTAGATTAAAAATTTGGGTTAGTTTTAAAATTTCCATTCTCCACCAGCTTGTTAGCAGGCACACTACCTGAAATGATAGAAAGTGAAGTATTATACTAGTCAGATTAAAATATTTTAGATCCTGGAAATTAAACAGTTTGTAAAAGAGTGTAAAAACTAGGGGTCCAAAGCTATCTCTTAATCTGAAACAACCACTTTTACATAAGATAATCAATAGTTAATACAGGAATGTGCAAATACGAAATAATCCGCGAACTAGCTTTGTCCATATCTATGGTGTTTTGGAGACTCCAATGATAGATTACGCTACCAACCTCTTAGTGGATAATACTGTTATCATACCACTATGAATATTCAGGTAATGTCACTTAAAATAGTAATGACGAATTAAAAATACCAGTTACAACCAATAGCGTTGTAGAGGGCAATACATTTTATGATAATTAATAATATATGTAAAGGTCAATTTTATTAAAATGAAGTAATTTTCATAACATGACTTCAATTAATGAACTAATTTCTCAGTAAGTTATTAATATTCAAGGCTTGCTTAAAACTGGAATGCAATATGCAATCGAATGTATAACGACATTACCATAAAAGACAATGGAATGGAAAGTGTTTTAAGTAGGCAGGGCAGGGTAAATGTGAAAAATTACAGATATTATCTTATTTTGTATCTGCAACAAACAACATTATTATTTATAATATGTATATAAAACATAGAACTATCAAAAATTCTACTCTACACAGTATTTAAATATAAATGTAAATTAATACCATGTATGAGGTTTTAAATTTCTCAAAATTAGTAACGGAATATGAAGCAAAACAAATAAATTTTAATAGATGGATGGGATGGAAAGAGCTTATAATAAGACTAGATTTAAGTCCATTTGATTTTTTCTTGGGAACACTTAAAATCAGTGGTTTACAAAACGTCCCTTGAGAATCTTAAGGATATGTAAAACGAAATTACCCAGGAATGTAGGACCAGACAAAAAACCTTCCCAAATGCGAGAGAATAACTTCACGATATGCTGTATCACTGATTAGGACCGATTAGAGCTCATTTGAAAATTTGTTGAGATAATTCAATTACATTGTATTTTTAATTTTTTAGTGTAGCATTTATTATCTTTAAATTTCAGAATAATTGTTAATTTTTAAGTCGAATTAATACTTCGTCCATATTTTCTGTTAAAATATGTTGTATTTATGTATATAATTGATAGTTATATAAGATAAATTCTTTACATTTTAATTTCGTCTTCACTCTTTCTTTGCAAACAACTATTAACTAAGCAATCATATTAAAATTTTAGGTTTTATTAACAAAATTTAGTGAGTAGTAATTTGCAATAGGTACTTAATTATTTTTATTCAACCCTCTTCGAAAAATTTTTACTACGCCACTGAATTAATTTTTTTTTGTTTCCAATATTTCACGACAGGTACGTTGTCGTTAAAAAAATGGGCTGGCTGGGGATGATGGAGTGACAGTTGGCAAACTGTCATTGTCGACACAGGACAGCTCTCTCGATATCTGAAAATTTTGCATTGGATTTATTTAGATATCCAACTGACTTTTGAGCTATTTACAGTGGCCACGGTTTATAATATATTTTGGTAACATTCATGGTCTTAATATTAACATTATCTAATAAAAATTAAACGAACTAATTTGAAATTAATAATAAACGTTCAGAGACCCCAATTATAGATAAGACTACAAACCACTTTATGGTGAGTATATTCCTTAATTAACATTATCTAACCATAAATAAAATGAATGTTTGAAATTAATAACAAAGGTTTGGAGACTTCAAGTATAGATAAGGCTACACTTTTATTGTGGCAATATCGAAAATCTCTTAATTGCCATTATCTAATCAAAAATTAAATGAATTATTTTAAAATTAAAAATAACGCTTCAGAGACCTCAATATCACAGAGACTATAATCTTTTTTTATGGTGACTATATCGATATTAAATATTTAAGCAAAGCCAGTGAAAACATTATTACAGAATTACAATGGTATGAAAAACTATTCCAAATTGAAACGCCTTTCAAACGATGGCCTCTAACGTCTAGACACTCAATTATCGAGAGCGCTGCACACTTTGTGTAGGTGGGTACAACGTCTCCTGTGAAGTGTTTTCAATCTCTACTCGACATCAATTTTTCATTTCAACCAGTAAATCAGGTGCCTAGTTGCTGTCTCTTGGTTTGGAAACATGACGGCGTATAATTTCTCACAGTATGCAGTATCGCAGACTTACTTTAAATCAAGGACATCTTGGGGAACGTTCTGTCTACAAGAATTTAAAATTTTACAGAGCTCTTGTTATTATATTTTTGTCTTTTCGTTGGGCACTGGGCACAGTAAAATGGTTCTTTGTGGACTACATTTGAATATTCCTGAGCCCAGCATGGTGGTGATTTATATTAGAATGATTTCAGATTGCACAATGAGGAATTTAGCTATTATTTCTGTAAAATGGCTCTCTAATAAAGCCACATCTCTTTTCAGGTCCATCATTAGTAGTGATCGCGATTAAATCGTATTTGACGTATAAAATAGGTGCTGATACAGGACACCGCGCTGCCATACATATATAAAGATCTGATAAATAATATATGATCTTTTAATTAGCGATTTTGTAGTATCCAAAATAACAGGAGCAATAAATTAACAGCATCTATTCTACATGTTCAGGAGTTAACTATTGACGCCTGTCGCTCAAAGTCCATTTGTACGAATAAAACGACCTTTAAACGTCTACAGAGGCATATTGAAAATATATGAAGTTTTTCAAATAGGGCACGTTTATCTGGGTTGAGGAAAGTGTACCTCTTTTCGCAATATCACACAGTGTATGAAACCGGGGATCTTTTATAAGACTCTTTCAAATTTATTTTCCACGCGTTCATTATAGTCTCTTGAAACTCAAAAATTAACTGGCGTAGATCGAATACAATGTGTACTGTGTTAACTATTGCATATCTAGGTGCATACGATTATGTGAGCTTTTTTACTGAAAATGGCTAAGTTTAACTCTCAGAAACAGAAATGGTTATAGAATTGAACATGTTAATGAATAGTGATGAAGAAGAATTTGAGGAAATTAATTAATTATGAGAATGACGATTCTGACCATGGCTCTAGTTCTGACGACGAAAATATTGAAAATATTCAGAATGTTGCTAATTATCAACTTGCTGATGTAGATGTTTCACTAAGTTCCGAAGTAGGTGAAGATAACACTTAAGCGGTTTTCCACAAAACACCAAGAGACCATATACTACACTCAAAGAAGTGCAGCATATGGTACTTTTTGAAAAACTACTTTACTATTACTAAAAAATTTTTATTTTTAGCAGTAAGAATTTTTTATTTTTGTATTAATAATAAAGTTATCACTTAATATAAACTGTTTTTATTTATTGTGGTTAATACAATCTTAATCTTAGACTAATTTAAAAAATGAAACGAAAAATAACAAGCACCGTTTTGGGGGTTAACTACGGGATAATGCGGATATTGCCTTAACCGATTACCGCAGCCGTATAGCGAAATCGAAAGTGAAAGGATTAAAATCGTGCTTCTGCAAATACGTCTATTTTTCACCATGTTGTATATCTATGTATGATACGATACATACGGACCTGGAATGTGCGATTTACTCACGATCTTTAATCATTAGTGCATTTAATTGTTGGAAATCTTTATGTCTGTACATGGCGTGTAGTATGCGACTCTGCATTAAAAGATAAAACTCACATTTTATATAAAAAATAAACTGCTAAAATAAAAAAAAATTCCTATCAAAAACAGGTATGTTATCGTGTTAAATCCTCTCATATTTCACATTTTATTTTGTTACCATTTACGATAATAAACGTTAAAATTATCATTTACACTTTTTATATAAAAATTAAATTGTTGATAAAATACAGTAACCCGTAAGTTTTTGGAATTTTCTTCCCAAATCACTATTTTGCCTAACTATGCAAAATTACAATATACGGAAAACAACAATAACTATGATTAGTGACAATGGACATTGATATATACTGAATGGAGATCAAATTTATCCGCAGTACTTACTTTTTTCTAGGTCTATTGAGGCAAGGAATCACAATTTATTAATCTCAAATTTCCAGTATTAAGAAAAATCTGTAGTTACTTTTTGTACACAAAAATGAATGTGACCTGTTTTTAAAAGTTTTAAAATACATGTTTTTAAGTATCTTATACATTTATAAAAAAATATATAATAATCCAGTAGCGTAGCAACGCAGTCATGTATCCTGGTTGATTTGAAAATATCTTATTAAAAACATTATATCAAAAACAGTGGAAAACAGAAATTTTTTAATAAATTTGAGGAAGCTCTATATGAATAAACAAAACAAAACACCACTGCCAATTACTTGGGGAGTTTATAATAAAAGTATTTTTGACATTTCAAAAAAAGTCACATTTTTTGTCGTTTCAAAAAAAGTCAAATTTAACGTTTCAGAAAAGTCACTTTGACGTTTCAAAAAAGTCACATTTTTTGACGTTTCAAAAATGGACACCGATTTTGCTCTTCAACGAACTCAATCTTTTCCTTGACCTCTAGAATGTGTGTACCAAATTTGAAAGCTTTATCTCAAAAACTGTAGCTGCTATCGCGAACCAGACAGACACACGGATAGAAAATTTTTTCTTTCTGAAATTTTGTGTATCGTCATAAATCGTTGAGATGCAATAAAAATTTTCAAAATTTTTTTCACGAATACATAACTTCGTCACTTTGAGGGGTGAGGAAGTAATATACACAAAGCTATAAATGATGGGCCTATATCATACTCGCTGTTTGTTTTCATTATCAGATTTAAAAAAAAGTTATGAGTCAGATGTTCGTTATCACCTTTCCTCTTAAGATCATGGCCTTTTACTTCCCGTAAACCTTCAAAATCATGGTAGCTACCCCACTAATCTCGTTAAACATGTTACAGTAACACTAAGCAGTGTTTTCGTTACTGAAGTTGAACTGAACATATTCAGTTCTACTAACAAGAAACCATAGTTAGCAGTTAACAGTGATAACTGTGAAGATGGCAGATGTGGTTCTGCCAAAATATCGTTAACAACTACGGTCTCTAGGACAGTATTTCTCAATGTGTTTGGTATAAAAATTTTGGGATTCCGCTAAACAAGTTAACTTTTAACAAAATTTAATACAATAAAAATGTATTCTATAAAAAAATGGTATTAACCATTTTCAAAATTATAAGTTAATTTGTACGTAAAATCTAGAAAAGGGCTCTGTGATTTTTAGAAAGTCTTATAAGGGTTCTGCGACAAAATATGTTTGGGAACCACTGGTCTAGGGAAATATGCCAATTTAGCGGATATCAGTGAAAGAAAAATGGTTGACAAATTAGAAGATAATCATCTTGTCCGTCGCGTCGCGTCACATCAGTAATTTCGCTATAATATCAATGCCTGTCGCCTTCTTTAACTTGAAAACATTTCAAGTATAGAATATATTCTTTCCACATTGAAAATAATATAAAAATGTGTTAAGCAAAGAAAAGCTAATTGTAAAGAAAAACTTTGTCGAAAAAAATTAAATGCATTTTGTATCCATCCATTATGTAATTAGTCACGTATATTTTCAAGGGCGATATTTAATTAAAATGGCTGTAAAAAATATTCATAAAACATGGAATCATATAAAAAAACCAGTGGTAAAATTAATTACTAAATACTGAATAAGTAGGTAACCAAAGAAATGTGTTGGCTTTTATTTCACAACTTCGGCGAAGTGTTCAGGGACGGCGTTAAGGATTCTGGAGTCAGTATGCGTAGCAGGAAACTAAAGAAAAGAGGAGTGGTTTATTGTGACTATATGATTATTGAAACAAAAACGTTTTGTGAAAATTTCACAAAATGTGCGATACAATTATAACATGTACTTTTTCACACAATTCTATGTGGATATCAAATTATTCTATAGGTTTCTATAGTACTTAGTTAACAATCTTTAGAGGAAAAGTGAATAGAAATAACATCAATATAACATGTATCACATAATGATGCATCAGACCATAACAGAGCTATTTTTAAAGATATTATACAGAGATGCAAAATTTCTGGAGATGCCACACTGACTTATTTACTTTTTAAATGCCTAAAATTTCAATAGTTATTTATGCACCAAGGGCAAGAGTTTATGGCCCGCGGCGTGAAAATTAACATGATAAGGGCCCATAAACAATGGTTGTGCCTGAGGTGTACAAAATTTTATGTACGATCAGTCTTAATTAACACATAATACATAAGTTATGTCGGCTATCTTGCAAATACTTGATAAGAATTATATGAATTTGTTAAATTGTGATATTCCATAAAGATAAAAATCGTACTGTCACACTGACAGGTAGGAATTCGATTTTGAATATAAATTTAAAAATATCTGATGTTGCCAGCACATAACTTTCTTATACCAGTATGCATGATCTTGATCTAAAAAAATTATTCTGTTTAATTCTTCACTTACCTCAATACAATTTTAAAGACGTATCTTGAAAATTTTTTGTTAATTAATTATCAGCGTCCTTCGATACTGTCAATAATAATTCATGTCATATATTTTAATAATTTCTTCTTATTGACATTGATATTTTTGTAACTAAATTAGATATTTTAAATGTCAAACTGCTATATTTATCCTAACCCCTTTTTTGTGAGGTCAAATGCGTACAAAATTTCAGTTTATATCAGTTTTATTTAAGTACTTGGAAAATATATTTTATTCGCTTGATATAGTAGACACTTTCATCAAGAATGTATTTTTTTGTAAAGGTAAATACAGAAAAATTTGTGGACCCCCTTTCAGCTGGCCAATTTTGCTCATTACCGAATTTTTCATTGTTTTTGGATTTTAGAACAAATTTGAAAGCTTTATCTCGAAAACTGTGGGTGCTATCGCCATACTACAGACATGCAGACAGATTTTTTCCATAAAGTTATGTTTTTTCATTATAATTCGTCGACTCTCGTCCAGAAATGCATTAAAAAAATTTTACATTTTTTTCCCGAAATTGTACCTTTTTTCTTCTTTCATTCATTATGTCTCTTCTAGTGGTACCACATTCACCAAATTTAATGTGTCACCTAAAATATTGTTGGCAATCTTAACTGCCAAATTTGGGATGTCTCCCATTTGTATTTTTTTAGTTATCGCGGATACCCACATACACACACACATACCATCCACATAGACACACGCACACGCACCGACAGACAGCATTCGGAAAATAGTCAGAATGGATTCAGGAGGGTTCAAAACGTATAAATCAATCAAAATCTCGAGGACGGAAAAAATCACGATTACTATACTTCTTTGTATTAGGTATAAGAAAGTAATAAATACAAATAAGCAAGCAACAACATTAATGAAGGTGGCCATATTGTAATTTCGTGGCAATAATTGTTTACAGTTTCACAGTCGCTTTGTCGAAATATTTTGTTTTTTAAATGAACTGGAAATGGAAGAGGATGACAATTTATTTTTGTGTACCCCAACAGAAGTTACCGAAGCATCAGAGGCTGCGAAGTTAGAAATGTTCCTCAGATGTCGAAAATGTATGAAAAATAAAGCAAAATACCTAGGCAGGCTGTAAAGTGTTTTAATGCCCTGCGGGCTGTAAAGTGATACTTTAAGCCCCCAAACCAAGTATATAAAGGGATCAATTAAGACCGGTCGTACATAAAAGCATTTATAAGGCATAAGATGAGAATATAGTATATTATTCAACAAGCATGTAATGATCAGTAATGATCTGACCAGCCGCGTCTGTGATGAAATAAAATTGAAACAACTTACAATTGGAAAATATCTGTCTACACAATAGAAGGAAAGGTGCAAGAATTAAGTGGTCTCTCACATCCCAGAGGCCAGAGCGTTAAAAAAGTCATTGGGTGATTTGTATTTACATTCGAAGATGGACTAGTATCGACTGTAAAAACGATATTAAATACTGTTCATAAATTGGAAACATCGGGATATATCACAGGATGTAAGAAGTACTGTTCAACAGCGGCGGCTGATGAAATTTAGGTTAAGTCACATCTTAGTATTGGAGCATGGGATTCAAGTGATACTTTAAGGTATAACCATCAAAACTAAATAAAGAAATTTGGCATCAGCGCAAATTCTGTTTTTGTTTATTGTGTTCATTAACGATTTACATTAACCCATTTATTTTTTTTTCTCAGTATAACCAGCTTTGTAATATAGTCTGGTCAGTTGTATATAAACAAAAATCTCTCATATTGGACATTGATCTTATTAGTTTAATAACAGGATCAAGTTATCTTCTGAAACGTTAACTTCATTTTCTAACTTAAAATACTTTAGTTTTAGTAATTTCATTTTCAGGTTTATAGTTTTATAGTTTATAGGTGTGAGACATTTTTTTTCAAAAACCAGCCTCTGGACTAATCCTTTTGACGTCGAGGTTTAATTAACAACTTTTTTGAATAATTTGTAGGACAGTGAAAAGAAAACATTATAAGATGCCACAAATAAATAATTATAGATGATATATACTTTTATTGTAACTAATGATGACTAAAATATAGCCGTCCCCCAACAATGCTTCATGGATCTCTAGGGGACCGCGGACAACAGATTGAGAAGCATTGGCTTCTAGTGTTTTTGCACATTTTGCATCACATTTTACGCCTTACATCTGTTTTCAACCGGCCCTGGACGGGTTTTTCCTATGATCTATACTGTTGATTCATACTTCATTAACCAATGATAGTGATTTTTGGCATATAGTATGTTAAGGATTCATCTATGAGCAGTCTAAATGACTTGCAACCTTTGAACTGAAATCTGCTTAAACCACTTTTTATAAAATGTACCCACGTTATCAACGATTTAAACACATTTTAGCTCAAATTTTAGTTGTAGGTGTTTCGAAATTCACGCATATGGACATTATTCTGACAACATACAAATGAAACTGATTAGAGAATTCCTTTACGATTTTTCGTTTAGACGAATACTTTTCTAGTAATCATGATTTAAGATTTTTTTTAAAACAGGCGAAAAATTGTCTTTATTTTTCATTTCAACTGGTTAAAACTAAAATAATTACATTTGTTCAATATGTCCGACGTCTGGCTACTAAACGTGCCTCAAGACGTCGTTGCATTGCTCGAACAGTTTCTTATCGTCTCCGGTAGTATTTCCTGCACTGCTTAAAAAATGCGCTATCGCAATTAATTTAAGTAAGTCACTGATTGTCTGTATATTAAAGATTCAGTTGACTCCACACAAAAAGTCGCATGGACTTAAGTCTGGTGAACGAGGCAGTCAGGTAATTGGACCACCGCTGCCAATTCAGTGGTTAGGAAAAGTATTGTTGAGATGTTCCTAAACGCGAAATGAGGACCCGCTCCATCAAATATAAAAGTCATATTTTGATGCATATTCATAAATAAATCGTCTAGTATTTTCTAAAGGTCTTCTTATAGGATGTGCAAATAATTTTATACATATAATAGGTTTGGCAAAATGTAAATAAACTGAAAATAAGTAGTGGAATCGATGAGAATAAAATAATAGTTTTAGTACACTTAAATAGGTATCCTACCAGTCGATCACTTAACTATCCACCCCATACAATTAAACTGAAGCGTTGTTGATAGTTTGTAATCCTTGTAGCACGTGGATTTTCTGTGTGACAAACGTGTTCGTTATGAGCATTGAAAATACCATTACGTGTAACTAAACACTCGTAGGTACGTCCAAAGAATGGAATATTGAAAATATAAGTTTTGTTCTCGATGGTTATCAAGATATCATTCGCACAACCTACGTCGAATTGGATAGTCATTGTCTAGCAAGTGTTGCACCCCCATGTAGTCATATGGATGCTGAATATTATGTCTTTAGGCACGTCACACACGATTATGGTTAATTTCCAAGGCAAGGGCTTCGTCATTGTGGAGGCATTTATACGGACTGATACCGCACCACTTACATTGAAGAAAATTCGGTCCTCCAATCTTCTAAACACGTTAACGTCTGGCAGTCGCCTATGAGAATATCCCACAGCGTAGAAACGCACCGCTTGCTCTGCTCGATTATTACAAGCCCCTAATACCGACAGCATATCATAATTAGAATAATTCTCGATCATTTTACACAATTTGAATTGTTAGGATAGGAAAATAAAAAAAACACGAAATGCTTTAAAAAATAAGTTGTTTTGTTTCTAAATATTTCTCATTAATTACTTTTACCTACGTGATTAACCGGTTTTCAAATAATTTAATGATGTCGTAAAGGAAGTTTCTATTCAGTTTTCTTTGGATATTGTCAGACTACTGTTTGTATGCGCGAATTTCAAAACAGCCTGTATATTGTCTTGATTCTTTCAAATTAAATTTATGTAACAGAAACTTCTATAGAGCAAAAAATATATCTAAACACTCTTCTTTGGCTATTACTAATTTTTTAAATGTTATAGGCTACTGTCAAGTAGTAAAAAAGGTTCAATGTTGTTAAAATTGACGCACATTGTAAACACGAACAAAAATTAAATTTACCGCAGAGCCCTTGAGAATTTTGAAACTGGGAAGTGTAAAAATTATTTATTTTAGATATTTTAAACAAACAAAATAGTTGGAATTAAAAATAACATTATTGAGTCAGTCACACTGAACATAATGTGCATATTATCTTTTTTGTAATCCAACTTTCAGCGTTTTGGCAAATAGCCGGGAAAATAATTGTTTAAAAAGAAATATGTTGTACTTATCTATGATAAGTTTTGTAAAAGTAGTAAATAATAATTAGCAAAAAAAAATTACTTTATAGCGTTATTATTTCTCATTTCACTCTATATTATATTATAATATATTATATTATAATTCGATTTTTACCTACATCATTATAACACCAGAAATATCTCTTAAATTTATTTAAAACATCTTTGATAGCATTCTTATATAAAAATATTTCGGAAATATCAAATATTAATTCAGTTGTCAAGCGCAACAGATAATACAAATAATGTTTCCTTTCTTTGAAAGGCTGTAATTAATTAACCATTCATATTTTCATAATGGTTTTTTTTATAATTGTTAATGTGATTATAACTTAATGTTCTAAAAATAATTTTCACATATATCTACAAAGAATAGACATGGCGGTACATTTTGTAAATAATTACTCAGGTTGTGACAAAAAATGGACATGGTTTATAAGGTAATTAACGACATTACGTGCCTCTCAATACTAGTTGAAATCGTGTTAAAATTTCACAATTTTGCTTCAGTATACACCTCCATAAATATGACGTTCTAATTGTATTTGAAATTTTTAACTTTATCAAAAGTCCAGATGTTTCCTTTTTTGTAATAAAATCATTAGTAGGATAAGTATTGAATACATATAAATGATAGTTCTGCTCTACTGATATTTGCTAGTGATGAAAATTATTTTGAAACATAACCTCGATGCAAGGACATTGTTTTGTTCTCAAAATAGACACTGAAATCTGAAGATGGTAATCCGAACCTAATTTAAATCAAAAGATATAAATATGTATCTAGTTCTATATATTCGTACATATTTTATATTTGTTGCTTACGTAAATTTATATACGTAATATGGAATTGTTGTTATCGTAAATCAACATGCTTTAGAATTTACACTACCTACATTTTATATTATTATAATTTTATCTAAATTCTACCTCGTTACCCATGCATCAAATAAACAAGAAGTGTTGTAATCCATTATTAATAAAAACCATAAACTTTACACTTATTCAAAATTCTGCAGCATATCTAACCAAGTTTATTTTTAATTTTGTCGGTATTATTCTGCTGTAATTGACTACTTAACTACTTAGTAAATGCATTTGGAATTACTGTTTGAAAACATTGATGTAACAAAGAAATATTTTTATGCCTATGACACAATTTTCAAAAATATGGCAAGGTAAAGTCAATTAAGGGTGTATTTAAGTATACATAAAATTACAAATATTTCAAAACGAACTACTTAACTAGTATACTACTTACTATAAATATTCAGAGTTAGAACAGTGGCCGTATATAAAAAATTATAGTGGCCGAAAAATTCTGTATACCAAAAATACAGCTACGTCTACTTTAAGTGACCTGCTTTTTGTGACGGAGCAAACTTATTACTGAAACATATTAACTCAAAGAAAATTAAAGGATATACAGAGTGACCCGATTTGCATAGTCCAAACTTGAACTTGAACTTTTCAAAATAAGAAAAAATGTTCCTATAAACATGGGTCGGGAAGTGTCTAGTTTTCGAGATACAGTTGCTCAAGTTAAAACCCTGAAAATGTTTTTTATGAATATGTTCGAAGAATATTAAGATAAAAAAAATGATAATTTACACAGGTACTTAACTTTTTATGTATTATATGTAAAATAACAACTATAGACCAAAACCATTCAGGAGCTTCTCTATTAATTTATGAGCAGAACTTGAAAATTTGAGGTTTTTTCCACAAAAAGGTCTCTTGCGTTTTTCTGTAAATTATCCGTTTTTTAGTAAAACTGATTTGAACCTTATTGGTCAGTAACCATTATTACTAGCATTGTTGTTTGCGGAAATAATGTGCCATGATTGTAATGTTCTTAGTCAATGAAAAATAATCTAGCATACCATGCCAAAATGATAATAGTGTTTTTTTTGTGTTCTGAAATTCACTGTTGTGTAGTTTTATTATTCTTTTTTTGGTGAAACTATTCAATACAAAAGTAAAATATGGTTATATTTAGTGATGTAGACCATGTGGATAATCATTTTATTTATGGATATTCTGATGGAAATGCGATTGCCGCGGTAAACGTATATCATAGAAGAGAAAGGCAACCGTCGAAAGATATTTTTATTTAAATCCACCTAGAATTTAAAAATGTTGGGCTTAAAAGAGATCTAAGAAATGAAATACGGCAAAATGAACGATTTAGAAAAACGATTTTGGCCAGATTTATAAATTAAGTATTAGAAAAGCTTTCCAACAGCTCCGCGCTCTAGCTGTTCATGTTTTAAAAAATAAAGTTTTTCGGATTCTGAAAAAAGACCACAGTAAATCTGTTTGGATTCAGTCAGTCCAAAGCCTCAAATAGGTGATGCCAAAAGGTGTATTAATTTTTATAAGTAGTGTAGAAGTAGGATCGACTTCTTAAAAAAATTATTTGGAGTGAACAAGCTACGTTTCCCCTGTAAACACTAGAGAAGAGTTAATTAAAAAAAAATCGTGTGAAGTTTTGCGGTCTAATCCTAATTTCATTCGTAATGCCACACACTTCGTTGTGCGCAGATGCCAAAAAATGAGTTGAAGTTGGAAGAATGCAGTTTTAACAACTTTTAATTTGTAAGTTACCTTATTTTAATCAAATTCGCTGTTGTCTAATAAAAAATAATGTAACCAAGTTATGTTTTTCTATCATTATTTTTTGTCTTGCGAAAATGTTCATAAAAAGCTATTCCAGCATAAAGTTCAAATCAGTTTTACTCAAAAACGGATAATTTCTAGTTTTACCCGCTCCTGAATGATTTTGTTATTTTGTCTTATAATGTACAAAAAGTTCAATACCTGTGTAAATTATCACTTGAATATATTCATAATAAAACATTTTCAGAATTTTTATTTGAGCAACCTGTATCTCGTAAACTAAGCATTTCCCGACCCATGTTTATAGGAACTTTTTTTCTTATTTTGAAAAGTTCTGTCATTTAGCCTATGCAATTCGGGACACCCTACATAATTTAGCTATTCCGGTTGCAATAATAAGCTTACAGTTAGTTCCCTATCGTCACAAATAACACATGGATACCGGTGCCATCCGGTCCCGGTCATTTAACGTAGACGAAGCTGTACCTATATTAAAATTATGTCTGCTTCCCTTTGGCCAGAAAATATTTGGAAATATCTTCAGAGGGCTCAGAAATCAATTTTAAGGACATATTTCCGGTATTCTGCTTTTTTTTTCAGAAAATCAAAAGCGAAATATGGCCACGAGACCAAAATTTTAGATCAAATTCCATTCAAAAGGTAGTAGTCCATAACTTACATTTTCAGGTCTTCAGGAAGATCATACATTACAGTTTAATAGATTTTCTGGTTTTATTTCTGAGTTGGGAATAAAGACGGCAATTATGATTTTTATCTTAAGGAATTCTATTATGGAAACAGGAAAGCAGTTGAGAATCTACTAACGTAAATATGGTGAGAAAACTAAAATTTAAAAAAGAAAACTTGAGGTCGCTAATTAACAAAGTCGATATATTTTTAAAATAATTTTTTATGTTAATAATAATAATAATCGGCACTAACTTTAAACAATTTTGAGATATATTCGTTTTACTTTTAAAGTGTGGATTATTATTAGAAATTTCTTTCCTAAGTATGTGAATACGTAAACAAAAAAATAAATGAAGGTCAAGTAAAACAATTACACCCAAAAAACTAGCATTTCAGAGAATTTAAACAACGTACTTTATTGTCCATTAGTTAAAATTATCAAAACTGCTTCATTGACGTAGATATCTCAAAACTTGTTTCATCTGAAAATGAATTGGTTCATTTGGTTTCTAAGGAAATAGGCGAGTATCAGGCCATTTCCATCTAAACTGGAGTTAATCAATCAATGATTATAATATGTGCAGAATTATTGCCTATTAGCCATCTTTCACTGTAGGGTAATTAATTTGTTTTTCAACAGCATTTTTTTTTAATGTAATTATTTTTTTTGTTTCTATAATCCCTTCCGATATCCGTTATTAAAATTTTCCACATACGAAATTTTTTATAAAAAAGATTTTCGGCCACTGTTCCATAAAATTCCAACTTAAGTATTAAACAAAAATGGGAGCACATTAATCTACAATACATTATTAGAAATAAACTGTTAAGAAATTACATAACGATCGTCCAAAATTCGTATTCTTCTACCCACTTTAAAAAAGTACACATTTTTATAAAATATACCCATTATTTTATAATGTAAAAGATAAATTAACTATCGAAAATATTGTGTACTAACCTGGAGACTAGAGGAGGCGCTAAAAACTCCCTCCTGGAGGGAAAAAAGGGGCTGAATTAGCGAATACGAAAACACTCAAAAAACACACGAAACTTACGAAACACTTCATATTGACTAGAGTAGGTTAAGAATTCTGAAACAAAAGGACATTATGTTAAATTAATATATAACAGCATTTAAAAGGCAATTTACAAATTTCAGCCTTCTCGTAAATAAAAATATTATATGGAATTTAGAAAACACAATTTGAGGTGTAAAACACATTATTTACAAATTATGTAATGAGAAAACTGAAAATGTTAATCAATAAATCATTTGAAAGCTATGTTAATATATGTAATATTAGTAATCAAATTACACTTAGTAAAGCATTAGTTAAATGGGGGGTAAAAGCATATTAGTGAATAAAAAATTAAATTGTGGAAAATTTAAAAAAAAAACCGTGAGCTAAGAGAAAGTGCGGGGATCTAAAAAATCCCTCAATATCAAATTCAGAATTTCTAATTTAATTTTATTTTTCACGCTGCAGTAAGTTAAATTGTACAGTTAAATGATTTTTTTTATAAAGGAAAGTAAATATAAAAGCTTACTGTACGTACGTTCACTAAATTTTTTTTAAGAGAGTATACTAAACTGATATGTCTTTGCAGTATCCATGTTTACTATCAAATTATGTTTTAAATGAGCATATCGAAAGATGACTATAGAATCCCATTAAAATGTAAAAAAAAATAGAATCCTTTCTACCTCTTCATACTATACATATGCATATTTTGGATTTAATTTTTATGGTATTATTAATTAAATAATCAGTAAAAAACAGGCATGCTCATGGTTTCGTTGACACAAAAATTTGATGGAAGTGTTAATAAAATCTTCCTTTAATACTCATTGGCTGAATTATGTAACGTACAATTCATCATATTTGTTTCAGTCCTTGAAAATGCATACTTCACTAAGAAAGTATTATAATATAAAATATGTACAACCTTTATAAACGTGTAGCAGATATTCCCAATTAATTTCACAAATACACAAGAAGAAACACAAAACCAAATAATTTTGAAATGTGATTAAAAACCGTGTCAAATTTAAAACAAACAGTCCTTTACAGACAGTAATCTACTACAAAATAAAATACTTAACGCTTCGTTGAAACTTTAAGTTTAAAAATAAATTTATAAAAGAGTAGGGAAGAAGTTATCATTGAGGAAACCTAGACCTACAAACTATATATTAATATAATGTCAGTGTATGACTATTATGATATAAATTCAGTTTATGTTTATTTTCTTCTATAATTATTTATAGTACTATATCTTCTTTAGTTTTTATGCAATAGTATAATTGGATTTTAATTTCTTAATTACAAAATATCAATGTTAGCACAATTTTTTCACTTGGATATGTGTTCCATATACAGGATGATTTATTTTGCATCATCATACACACAATAGATATTTGATATGATAATTATAACTAAAATTAAATTTATTAATATAAAATATTTTAGCACGCCCTCATCGCGAGGATTGCTAACGTAAAATATTAAATCGTTAAAATTGATGAACACGAAAAAGGAAAACAAATATTTCATATTCAATATCATACGGATTTAATATACAAAATTACAGACATTACTGATGCGTATTTTTTTTATTAATAAGAAATACGAATGCTTTATTTAATGTCATTTTCTGACACTAAAAAATCGCAATTATTTAGATTAACGGTTTTTATTATCAATTAACTTATGAATTTGAGCTCCTTGAATTTGTAAAACATACTCTTTTAGTTCTTTCTTAAAATATAAAAGGAATTTATATTTTTTAGCTTTTTGGGAGTTTATTATTAATACAACCTATTATAATTTAAAGGCAGAAGACTACTTTTATTTTTAAACAGATATTTTGATATTTTTAGGAAATGTATTTCTCTAGGGTCAAGAATTTTTGTTTCAATGTATAGCAGATCGGATGGGGAAGAGCTCTGATTAAAGAATTACTCGATATATAATAGCATTATTTGTTTGCTCCTAACATAGTAACATTAAAACGTTGATATACACAACATCCCATGGGCAACAGTGGCGGATACGTGTGGAAGGGTAATATTTAATTAAAATTAATTGAAATTTATAATGCCTATTTCTTCCATAAACAATACTGTACGAGAAATATATTACAGTAGAACAGCGCTGGCTGGATATAATTTTAATTCAACTAGTATAAATTTGGTGTAAAACACCATTTTTGTCGTATATAGTATACACTTGATAAAATTAAATTAGGATTCAAAATTAAAAGATTTATAACAGATTAGTTATTGACCTACAGGAATATACACATAGACAAGTTTACTTTATTAATTTAGTTTTACTTACGCATGACAGGATCTATTTATTCCTGTTTTAAAATATTTTTTTGCAAACAACACCACCAGCAAGTATATATTGTCAATAAACACTTTTACGGCACCAAATCACACATATTCGCATTATTGGCGGACACAAGAAATTGTATTAACAATGATATTTACAAATACATTCTTTTAGACCTAATTCTAATGGATATTGACGATGCCGACTACTCTAGAAATGTTACGATAATTCAAATAACTGCCGCGAAACGATTAACTAGCCAATAACGAAGTTATGGGAAGCTTACACTTAGACTGTGAATATGTTTGAGACGCCATAGTAATATTTACTATCTATCTAGGGATTCCTTGATCGGAGGGGAAGAGTAACCTTTTTTAAACATTATTTTAAGAAACAGTTCCTGAAGGGTTTCTATTTTTTTCATATATGTGGATAGTATCCACCCTAACTTATAATCCCAAAGGATAGTCTAGACTCCACTAGATTTTATTAAAAAAAATTTAATCCAGGTAAGTGTATTATGTAGTGTGTTGCTAAGATATTTGAGTTTACAAATCAGACATAAGGAATTCACAGTATTTAATGAGTGATGATTCCATCGTATATGTTACACCCAAATATTTAATTTTTTCAGTAGACATACTCTCATTTTTTTCCGCGGTTATTTGTAATTAATTTACTCTAGTCTGGGAGGGTACTTTTATTGCAACATGCAGGTAAGAACGTTGTTTTTTTAATTAATAGTGAGTAATTTAAACTAGTAATACTGTTAAAACTTGCTTCATTACCTCTTTTAATGTCTGTCATGATTATGCTGGATAAAATAAACTATATCATCTGCGAAACTTAATATATACAGAGTGTGAGAGGATACTGTTAATATAATTGTGAACGATATAGGTCCTAAGACCGCCGCTTGTGGTATCCCACATGTCACTGTTCTTTCCCAACTAATAGTTGTACTCAAAGTTATATATTGCTTACGGTTCTCTCGGTAACTGGTCATTAAATTATATGAACTGCCCCTAGATCCCAATCCCTGCAAGGCCTCTAGAAGTTGTATTTTTTTTCTTGTATTTTAATAAGTAACTTTTTAAACAATTTTTAATTACGATTTCGAAAGTTAAAGGTGTAGCAATATCATTAGATTTTTTTTTATGGTTTTAGCCTTTACTTCATCAATTCCCGGGATTTTTTCTTGATTTTAAATTATGTATATCTAAAATTTCTTTTTCTGTTGTAGATGTTAAAAATATCGAGTTCTGTGAAATCGGTTTGTTGGATGTTACAATTCGAGCTTTACTTATTTTTTTCGTAAGATTTGGCCCTGCAACATCAAAGCAATCGTTAAAAATATGGAATTTTTTTAAGTTTTGTGTTAGTACATTTTCTAGAGTATGTATTTGTTTAATACCATTATGTTTCCTTTTTATAAAAAATTGTTTTGGCAATTTTCAATAAATTATTTAAATTATTTTTGTACGTAATAAATTTTTGATTTGGCAAATTGTTAAATCTGTTAAAATATATAAAATTTATAAGACATGTTAAGTTTTTAGGAAAAACAACAATTATTAGTTTGGTTCACAAAACTATTAAAATACTAAAATATTTCTTTCCTCTCAAAGTGTGATCTGCACTAGTTACTGCGTTGGGTAATAGATAAAATCTGTTCGGGTCAAGTTTTAAGAAATTCTTCAATGAAACTTCTCCGATTTTTAAGGTTAAATCGACTGTATTATTTTGAAATGGTCAATTAGTTAATTAATAACCTTTTTTATTAATAACATTTCCACCTGAAAAATTGACATATTTGGTAACAGTCCGATTATGTCAGTATTTGGCAATACAACTAAAATATATTACCAAATAATAGTAATTAGAGCTAAAATGCTAAGGTTGGATATTAATTCTTATTTTGAATACATTAGGTAGTATGTAAAACTACGGATAAAGAAATTTCAATATTTCTAACATTTTATAAGCTTCACAATTTTTGTCTATTTTAGATAAGGTCTGGTGTGTGTATATGAATGATGTTTGTAACGCTCTTTATTTGTTTTTGAAAACCGCCATCGTGGCCACATTTTTTTTTACATTGCCCAGATGCGATATTTTGGAAAGTACAATAAATTCAGTTTTTCTCAATTTTGAAGTTGTAATTCATTAATATGACTAAAACACAAATATTACTTTGGTTTTTCTCATTTAAAAATTTATCGTAGTTAGAATTTTCTTAAAATATGGAACTTTTTGTTAAGTTTTATACATTTTCAAATCAGTTTGTATTATCATGAAAAATGTGCTAATGGCTCCTATTTCCAAGCCAATTGTTTTGATTTCAACAGTCGGACGATTTAATGACAATTACTCTGGCTATTTTCTGGAATTGTGTTCCAAAACGAAAATAACTAGGAATTTAGGAACATATCCTAGGGCTTGTATTTATTTTTTTCTATAATTCTGTTACAAGGTCAAAAGATGCATTTTGAGTCGCTGTAGCTAGCGTCCCGACTCGAGATCCAAGTTCGGTCCCTACTGAGGTCATAAGATAACGAAACTTAAGATTGGAGGTGCTATTTCTCCGCCCATTCGCGGAATCCTAATTCAAGCGATAGACATGTATAAGTATTATATTATTTTATTTTCACCATATACCTACTATTTAAAAATGACCCTGGCAACAATGCTGCTTTTATAACTTTAAAAAAATAATCCACAGCATAGTATATAAAGAACGATATATAGATAAATTGTTTACATTCAAGTTGAGAACGAATTCAAATTCCGTGAGGGGGTAAAGCAACAGCCCCTCAACTTTAGGTTTCGTCATCTTATGTGATCTTATAACTTGTATTCCGAGTCGGGAAGATAGTCACAGCGTTTCGAGATGGGTTTCTGATTCCAATTACATCGACAATAGGAAATTTTGATTATTGTCTTATACAGTGTGGAAATTAAGTAACGCATAAATTCAGTAATTCCGTTGATATTAATTTTTTGGAAAAAATCTCGAAGGGGTATAGCGATTTTAACTTCAGCAAATATTTTCAGTCTATGTTCAGTTTTTTATGTCATTTATTTTTTAATTATGACGTCATCGACTTTTTTTAAAATGACAACCTATATTTTTTATCATTGATTTTGGTAGTAGCTTTTCTTCCGGTTCCCACCGTATAAAATTTTCAATATGTTATATTTGAAAAAAATCAAGAAAAACAGTCTTAAAGTTCAAAAAACAAAAATTCATTAAATTGGGAAAATTTATTTAGTTGCCTAAGTTTGACGGAAAGTTATCGACGGCACATTCGTTTTTATTTTGAAATTATACAAATAGTTGAAAAATCGAACTAATGTGATACACCGGTAACTAGATAAATTTTCCCAATTTAATGAATTTTTGTTATTTGAACATTGTAACGCATAAATTCAGTAATTCCGTTGATATTAATTTTTTTGGAAAAAATCTCGAAGGGTATAGCGATTTTAACTTCAGCAAATATTTTCAGTTTATTTTCAGTTTCCTATATCATTTTATTTTTAAATTATGACGTCATCGACTTCTTTTTTAAATGATAACCTATATTCTTTATTATTGATTTTGGTAGTAGTTTTTATTCCGGTTCCGACCGTATAAAATTTTCAATATATTATTATTTGAAAAAAATCGAGAAAAACAGTTTTAAAGTTCAAATAACAAAAATTCATTAAATTGGGAAAATTTATCTAGTTGCCGGTGTATCACATTAGTTCGATTTTTCAACCATTTGTATAATTTCAAAATAAAAACGAATGTGCCATCCATAACGTTCCGTCAAACTTAGGCAAATAGATAAATTTTTCCCAATTTAATGAATTTTTGTTATTTGAACTTTAAGACTGTTTTTCTCGATTTTTTTCAAATATAACATGTTGAAAATTTTATACGGTCGGAACCGGAATAAAAACTACTACCAAGAGCAATAATAAAAAATATAGGTTGTCATTTAAAAAAAAAGTCGATGACGTCATAATTAAAAAAAATAAATGACATAATAAACTGAAAATAGACTGAAAATATTTGCTGAAGTTAAAATCGCTATACCCCTTCGAGATTTTTTTCCAAAAAATTAATATCAACGGAATTACTGAATTTATGCGTTACTTAATTTCCACACTGTACATGCATATATGGCTCTTGTCAGAATAACCATTTTTTTTAAGTTTCTTACGCATTTATAAAATAACTCATAATTGACAAAACAATGTATATTCTTTTCAAAAATATTAAATCTCTAAACAAAAAACAATGTAAAATGGCAGTTATGTCTGTATGATACAAAAAAAAGGAAATATACTGGGTTCAGTTTCTCTTAACATGAATAATTTGAAAGCAAAATTTAAATGTTTTTGTAATGGACAATGTAAATGAAGTGCTAAAACAATTTAAAGTATCTTCTTTATTTTAGCGTTCAAAAGATTACTTGACATTCTAGTTTTTCTAGACTGCATTATGGAATTTTACCAAAATGACAAAATTTTTAGTACTTCCAACAGAAGGTTTGTTAAAGCCTAAACTACACTTTTACCAACTTTGTAACACTGTCAGAAATTAAATCAAAAATTAGTACTACAAATGAATCAAGAAGTCCATATAATTTGATTCCAAAATACAGTTTTTCATTGCTTTGGAAAGCTATAAATGTCAAGAAGAACAAGAAATGTTATTAAAATTGCAGAAATTATCATCTTATATTTGAAATGGGCAAAATACTAAGCGTTAATTTAATTTTTGTGCGTTTATTACAAAAAATTAATATAAAATAGTGTGCATAGATTTTAAAAATCAAATAAAGGCAAGAAATGATTTATTTTTTACTTTTGTTACATTCCAAGAATTCAAAAGTTATTGCTCGTAACAAGTCTATGCGTTATTACTATAATATGATTATAATTTATTTATTTTTATTCATTAATTATGCATATTAATCGGAGGCTTAAGACAGTCCTTACACAACTTTATTTAAATTACATTTGAATCCATAATGTAAAATATAATAGACCGTTCTCTTACAGATGCTTATTTTTTATGTTTATATCATGTCAATCCAGTGAATCAGAAAACAGTATTTATCGGGTTTAAATGAAAGATAATTTCACAAGTGTTATTCAAGAAACTTATTTTTTTTCAATAAAAACTTGAACAGATTTATTAATTTTAAAAATTTTTTTCATTCCGAATCCAATGAGCTATCGCCCATATTTTTACGACCTTTTTCACTAATTAACACCGTTTTTAACTTGTGAACTAGATTACACAGAAAACATCTAATTTACAAATTTTCCTCGTTCCAGTGGCGGCTCATGCTGTAGAAATGGCGTGGTTTCAATTTTTAAAGGTACCAGTTGTTATAACAAATTTAGGTTACATAGGGTAAATTTATCAAATATGAATCTTTTCTAAAAAAAAGTACCCATTTTTGCAGAAGGCTAAAGTCCTGAGCCCCGAATATACTACTAAGCTACAAGGTTGTCACTGTGAGACATGAAACTGAAATTGTAAAATTATACTATATCTGACAATATATCTTCTGTCATCTATGTATGTAGTCTGCACTACTGCATTATTGATTGTTTTGGACAAAATAATGAATGACATTGATGTTAGCACCTTCTGCATTTGTTACATCCAAAATCCAAGTATATTTGAAATATTGGTTAGAAATAAGGTTAGTTTGGTTGCATCCCACATCTCAACAAACAGTAGTTGACAAAAATAGCCTCAAACTAAAAACAATCGTTAACCAAGGAACAGTTTTCATTCATGCCCCCTTCTTCATAGACTCTCCCCTATGAAGAAGGGGTAGTCTGAGTGAGCAGGACTGCAATGGAACAAATTGTTGTGCAAATCAGTGTCTATGTTTAACTTAAATAGAATTGGTAGCGACGACACGGCAACGATTTGCGACATCAGTGCTTTTGGAAAATTATATATTATAAATTATAATCAATTAAATCGAATATATTGGAATTATTATTATTATGAAAAATTAAATACAACTTTTTTCGTTATCGTTTTTGGGGGTTGCGCAAATATCCAAATCATAGCAATAGCGCCACTGGATTTTCATTTTCAAATTAGCAAGTTAAGTTAAGAGTAAAATTGGAACATCAAATATACCTATTATGTTTTTTTCTCAGGGGATTTGGTTTCCTTTGACCATAAATGTATAATTTGTTTTTTCTATCAATCTATACAATACATCAAAACTTAAAAGTATAGGTGAACATTTGACTCTGTTTTGGGGTTAACAATGGGATGTAAACACGTATACAACATTCAACGATAAATCAGCATCCCCAAGAGCTATAGAAATTTTGGCCTACTATGCCTGCCAGAATACAATTCATATTTTAAATTTTGAGAATTACCGAAAGTATAAAAGTTCATCGTTGATATAGCTTATCCACAGTTATTTATTCTACTAGATTCTAGCTACATTTTTAAAGGTTAATAGTTGAGTGAAATACACTACGTAAACGATGAGTAGTTCAGTGGCCTGGGTTAACTTTCAATAAAAAGTTAAACGTTTGATTATCTTAAAACTTAGCAAATATGAGTTTTTAAAAATTTTATATTTACCATAGATGATAATTTTAGCATACTTTCTATAACCTTCACTAAATAACTGAAGAAACTGTTACTATCCTAGAAAGTGAATAAATACTTATGTTTTTGGCAATCGAAAGTGGAAATATATGAACTGAGACTAATATTACTTTGTGTTTAGAATAACTGTTGCTTTTTAATACATCATTTTAGTTAATCGAAATTAATTAAAAATATGTATAATTCTATTTTTATATCTGTTTCATATTATAAATTATTGGTGATGAAGACTATACCAGGAAAGAATAAGAAAGGAATGTACACTTTATTTATTATTATTCATTAAGTGGTTTGATTTAAAAATTGTTAGAAATCATAAAAAAAGAAATATCTAATCCAATTCTTGAAGACTCAAAAAATACGATTGAGATGAAAGTTAACTATTTTAACTACTATAAAAATATATAAATTATATTAAACAGTTATGGTCATACAAAAACGATTTCTAGTTGGCTTCTGATTTTCAGTTTCGCTGATATTGATTTTTTAAATCATTAATATGATATTTGAAAAGACCACAGGCTGAGTTTTCGAAGAGTATTAAACCTGGTTATTATTAAGAAGAAGTTATAACATTCTACATGAACGTACCTTTTTTGTTTGGATTATTATTGATATAGTTAAAGCATCAGAAGATCATTGTTGTACAATATTAATTTTACTCGACTTTTGAGGATGATTTATTACTCTTAATTCGTTCATTATTGATGTTTAAAGGAGATTACCTTTTCCGTATTAACACAGAGAGTAAAAAGGTAAAGGTTCGTGGTATCCCAGCAATTAATCCGTCATAAGCTCATTTTCCTGATAAATTTAAACCCTCTACCAGCCAATCACATAAATCCAACGTCACAACAGATAAATCTAATGGAAATTGAACCTGCAGCGATTAGACTAGTGTGTTTTAGATCAGGCCTGGTCCGACATATGATGCCTTTGACTCACTCAGCCATCGTTGCTCTGCTTAGAGTATAACGGTCCACTTTTTGATCGTTCTGTAGTTGGCATAAAAAAATTTAGGTGTATTTATGACCCTGTCAGTTAGGCAATTTCTAACTTGCATAATTAAATAATAGGTTGTTTATAGCTCAATAACTTTAATGAATACGTCTATAACCAGAGGACGCGGAGAAGAAAGCCGCGAAATCCTGCCGAACTCGGTCAGGGTAAGTTGTCTTGGTCTAGCATGTGTGTGCTGGCCTATGTTGTTCCTTAAATGTGATTGATTATTGATTAATGCAAAACCAAAATTGTTTAGTTTTATAGTTTGTGACTTGGCACACTCGGTGAAATACTAATCTTCAGTGCTATGCAAGTAAAATTTGTTTCCTGTGGAGAAGTCTCACTTTGCATCATCATCTGTAAGTACAATTATTTTTACCTCAATGTCGAGGATTCGAACGAAGGAGTTACCTGCCGCAAATTACGCTTAACCTCACATTTGATCGTTGGTATGAGTTTCTATTATTACAATGAGTTATAATTGTTATTTGCACTGCCCTAATTGCATCAGGTGCGCTTTCTTATCTATGGCGGCATGTTATTCTGTTTTGTACTGATGTATTTTATCTGTTTGTAGCGGTGTTTTTCACCTGTAGACTACGAAATTCACAGTGTTGTGTTTAACTTTTCCCTCCTAATTTAAGACCAGTGCGGTATTCTGTAATATTTAACTTTTCGTTAGATTTTATTTGTAATTTGAGTGTTATAAAACATTTCATTTTGCTGTATTAATGTTTTAGTTGTATTTTTATTAGTAAAGGTACTATTTATTTTTTATGGCTGTAAGAACCAGAGTTGTAAGACTGTTATTTAAGTGTTGAAAGTTAATATATGTAAATTAGTGTTACGAAGGCATTTGTTTTATTTTTCAATTCAGTATGCGGTAAACACAGAATTTATGTGAGACTCAAAATAAGGATTTGTAATTATTATGTAGCCTATTTTTAGTACATTGAAAGTTATATGGAACGCTACGATAAAATAAGTTTTTAGTATAAAACTAACCCCATCGAGCCTTCCATTTTAGCTTGGGATGTATTTTATCCTCGTTGTAAGTGATGTATTGATATTATTATTAGGTATAAACAAATGAAAACTGGTGCCACTCAACCAACAAAAATAAAATAAATTTAATTTTGACTGCACCTGCCCACTGTTAGAGATTTTATGTCTACCTTCAGAGTTAGTTGGGATAAGGAAGTGATATGAGAGTAAGCGGACATGTTTTTATTTTGGTTGAGCTTTAACAATGTTGCAATTTTTATTTATTTTAAAATTTGGTTCAACGTTTTTCTTAAATTTAAATACAATTTTTACAAAAATATTTAGTTTTCGAGGAACACATACATAATAAATTTTGTAATGATAGAGATAATAAATTATAGTTACATGATTTATAGTGAATAGGTTATTTGAAAAAGTTACTTCCTGGATATTAAATGTATCTAAGCAGATGTTAACATGCAATGAGAGTATTGCCTTTTTACAGTTCTTCATTTATTTATTTATATGTGAAAATATTATATTATAATGCACGTATACGTATATTACCGCGTTAATATGCAAACAAACCGATAAAATATATATTTATTACTTGGTCTGAGGAACTTCGGAGTATTAAAAACATCAGGTTCCTAGATTAAGTTGATTTTTCTGAAATCGTCATTAAATAGGTTTCGATCTAGTGAATTCTATTATCTTATTCAGTTTTGGGATATAGTGTTATTTGTTTTCTTTTGTTAAATTTCTTATTTGTGCCCAACAAAGTATCGCAGTAATATTTTTGTCTTAAATTAATTTATTGCAATCGTACAACTTGTCCCATTTCAATATGATAAATTTATTAATTCTAAATTAATACACCTTTTATTTGGCTAAAAAAAGTATTGTATTAATCAATTTTAAGCCATCTTTTCTGTGATTTTCGAGGTCAAGATGTTTTGAAATGAATTTTGTTGTAACTTCTTTTGTTTGCATATAATATACATGATTTACCTCTCTAAATATCCGTAATAACCACACAATTATGCTATTAATAGTATTATTTATATAATGACAATGACGTGGCAATTAAAAAACAAATAAAATTTTGTGGTTTTCTTATCTGTTTGTCACTATAATAATTAAACTTCTTGAAATTTGATTGTTATGGTATTGATTATTCTGTCCTCCGGTATTTCCAAATATATTAGAGGTCATGTTACCTTTTGGTTATCTGCTACAATATAGTTTAAAAGTCCTATTCAAATTATATAAATACAAATAATATCTAGAAACTAATATATTTAGTAGCATAGATTACTAAAAACATATTTTTATATTTAAGAATAATTTAGAGACTAAAGGAAAATGGATTACATTTTCTTTTTGAAAAATCTACCTACTCTTTAATAACACTTTTGACATGCTCAAAAACTAATTAGAAATACGATGTGGAAAAATTTGCAACAAATTTTATAATCTTTATTAAGATATATTTTTTTAGCAACAATTTTTTTAAATCTTCATTATTTCTTAGCGCTTTTAATACCTTATTTGTGAACAAACGTAAACACCCAATTGATGTTGCTTTTTACTAATTATAACTACAGTGATAACTGATGAGTGAGCAAGTAAACTGAAAGCATTAACATTGATATTTCTAAAGCTTAGTAAATTTTTGTATAAAAACAACAGTTTCTTTCGTTTTAAGTATGATGTATCTAAGTAATTCAGCTACTGGCAAAACCCACAAAATTATTCAGAACTAATCTTACATAATAGTTAATTTATGTTTAATAAAATATATAATTTATGTGTAACACGAAAACCTGTAATTTTTTACTTAATTATGTTCATTTCAAAATGTTATTTTTCAAGTATCAACAATTGTATTACACATGAAACAGGTTACGAATAATTTTAGAATTTGTTGATATCTGTTACAAATTATCTACATCACTTAGTACTATGAATAGCAAAACCTAGTTCACTATAGTAGTCCTGTTAATATCGACGGCGTTTCGACAAAAAGGCGTAAGCGGCTTTTACCAAATTTTACAGGAGAAACAAAAATTGATAAACACGTAAAATGTCTTCTACTAGGTTTAATTTTTTTTAATAAAATTGAAAATAATTAAAGAAAAAAAAACGTTTGTTCGGGGTGTCGAAATAATCGCAGCTAGGCATATCAGCCCTGTGCCACTATGAGATTTCAGTATTTATTAATTTATAATTTCACTTTATTCACAACTGAAATTATCGATTACGCCTCTTCAACTTTAACGATTCTTTGGTGGATTCAACCGTAGTGCTTGACTCTTACGATATGTTTTCCAGAATAATCTTATTTTCAAATTATTGGCGCTTACGTTTTCTTGTCGTAACACCGTCGATATGTATCTAGAATATACAAAGGACAGAGTGAAAAAAATTGTATACTAATAAATTGTGTATGATAACCTAAAGGATCTTATTATTTTATCGTAATAAAGAACACTAAGAATGAAGAATAATAGGAATAAAGAAAAGCTGAACAAGATATGAATGGCATGATGTCTATAACTGCAACTAATAAAACAAAATAATTCTTCCCAAGGCCTGAAATATATTTGCAGAGAACTTATGACACATGTATTCTATTATGCATTTTAAGGGCCACGATATGATCCTTATTAGTCCAGGAGAATCGTAAGCCTCAAATCTACAGAAAAAAGTTTTGCAGTTTTACTAAAAGCACAACCGTTTCTAGGAAATGTGTTTTTAGTAAAACTAAAAAACTTTTCCTGCGGTAACTCTTCGGGTGTTTCATGTTTACAAGTAGCTGTAGTAAAATAATATTGAAAAAATGGTCAAGCTTTGGAAAGACCCTCAACCCAACAGTAACAAAGAATGTCAGGAATGTGTGGTAGATGGTAATGATTCACAAATTACAAAGAAGGTTTCAAAACAACCAATTAGCAGTCACAAAAAATAGTTTTAAATGTTTACAAAAATACGAAAGAAAGTGAAAGAGAAACAGGAGTCGTGGAAAAAACAGTCTACTTAAGAGAAGTTCCAGAAGGAACTATTTATAAATTAATTCAGAAAGGGCAATATGAAAGAAAAGATAGGCAACAGTAATAATAAGATATGTTAAATTACCTGAGCAACAAGAGAATTACTTGCTAATTTTAATCCAGACTTAGATTTTAAGTTAGTTTTAATTTAACAGAAGCGGTATCAAATATCTATTTATCTAAGACACTACTTTTAAATCTATTGTATTATTGTAATACACACTGTATGCTGCTAATTGGCATGTGAAAGCGCTAGCTTTGTAGTTTTTATGGTAGTTTTTTGTAGCCTTTTTTTATGTGCGCAGTTTTTCTGTAATAAACCATACATATATGCACATCTTTCGTAAAATTAAAAAATAACGATCATGACAGCTTGTCCACCACTGGACTAATTGATTGAATAACTAATAAGATAAATGATTATTAAAATCTTAAGGTCATGAATATGTACAATTTCTGATATTATCGTTCATAGAAGGGCTATGCTTAGTAACAGAAGGCTTTTACTTTCCATTCTCTTCTTATTAATGTTCTATATATAACAATAAATTGTAATTAATGCCCCACTTTATAGGCAGCATATTTTTTAATCGAGACAACAAGGAACGATAAGTATTAAATTATACGTTCCAATGTTCTAGATGGTAAACGTAACATTTATTTAAATACACTGTACTGATTCTGCGGTTGGCTCCTTGTGAAACATTATTAAATATTTTAAATAAACAAAGAAAATTTGCTTTTAAATGTTTCAAAATTATATTTTCACTCTACACGTGTTTCGGCTTTTTAGGCCCTTTTCAAGAGTACAGATGAGAGGCACTAAATTATAATTTGTGTTCCTTGCTTATATATTGAATGTTACATCTGGTAACTTATACTAATAAAAATAATTTGAAAGATTTGGAATTTTTAGAAAAGTTAAATTACTTTATCTAAAATGTGATGACCTGCGAATATTTGTTGTTCATTTGTAACCGTTTTTTTATTTTTAAGCTTTCTTAATTTCTAATATTTCTAGTAAGTCTAATTTTTTGCTTTTCTCATCGGAATGAAGTAATTCTACATTATCCATATTTATAAAGTGATTGTTTTCTATACAGTGTGTTGACATACGTTGTTTAGAATAGACATTTTATGCTCTTCAAGTCGCTTTTTTATGTTACGTCGAGTCTGGCCAATATATATAGCGTCGCAGTCACTACATTTTAGCTCATACACTCCTGTCTTTTGCAGTTTTTATGTTTTATCCTTATTGTTTATTAACATTTTTCCTAGGTTATTTTTATTTACAGATATGGTTTTGCAACCTAATTTATTTAATTTATTGCTGACTATATCACTAATTCCAGGTCTATAGTTAATACATTTATGGATGATATTGGCGTCTTGTACAGAACCAGCGTAAAACTCCTTATACATATTTTTATTTTGTTTTGTTTTTATTAAATTATCTATGATACTTTCTTTGTATCCATTATTCCTTGCTATTTGTTTTATTGTGTTGACTTCTTTTTCAAAATTGTTTGGACTTAAAGGAAAGGTTAGCAGACGGTGAACAAAACTATGAAACGATTACATTTTTATTTGGAAAGACTGGTTAGAACTATTGTGTACTACTGTATCTGTACAGGTAGGTTTACGGTAGATATCGAATTCTAAACAACAATTATGATTTTTTATGTTGACGTTTTCATTTTCGTTTTCTAACGTGAACTGAATTTTTTCATTAAAGGGTTAAGTAAATTTAGAAATTGTTTTAACTGTCTTTCCGTACCTTTCCAAATGCAAAATACATCATCTACATAGCGTATCCAAAAGAACACATTTTCTATTAAAATGTTTTTGGTGTTAAATAATTTATTTTCAAAATCTGACATGAAAATTTCGGCTAATAAGGAGAGATTAGTGAACCCATCGTTAATCCGTTGAATTTAAAATAATTTTGGTTAGTACAATTTTTAATAATGATAATTAACTATTTTTTCTTTTCTGCGCATATATCTGAATTATTTATAAGTAGGTCTATTATATTAAATAAAGTTTGTAGTGGAATTGAAGTAAAAAGACTTTTGACGTCAAAAGATACTAATTTCGCATTTCTAGGAATTTTTAGGTTTTTAACTTTTTCTATGAACTGAAAGGAATTTTTGTTTGAATATCTCGATTCAAAATTTATGAGAGCAGATAGTAAATTATTTAACTCCTTGCAAAGTTTATAGGATGGGGCAGCCGAAACACGTGTAGAGTGAAAATATAATTTTGAAACATTTAAAAGCAAATTTTCTTTGTTTATTTAAATACTCATTTTGCCATTTTATTTTTCAATCTTTAGTAACACCTAATAGTTTTTTAAACAACGCGCATTAAGTTACTGCAGGTATATACATGATGTTAATAACAGCATAATTTTATGTTAGTCGGAGCTAAATGTAACTTTACTTTTAGCTCCGACAACAGCTACTTGTTTATAATTTGTGTGTGAGGTGTTTAAATTTTTTTTTAATTATTGAGCAATATGGTTGAGTTTAAAATATGATTCAAGTATTCAATGAAATTATTGTACATACAACTTACATTAATTAATGTAATTAAGCTCTCAGAGCGTTTATAGCTGTATAAACAAAACGTAGTATTGGTCCTATTCCGGCCCGACAGCTGTTTAAGAAAAAAGAAATTTGTTGCAAGGACAAAATTAAAAATTTCAAGTATATTTATTTAAGTATATCTTTTTCAATAATTAAACATATTTCTATCCTGTCATAACTGAAGCAACACTGTTTAGGCAGTAATTAAAAAAAATTTTTAAAATGAAATAAATGAAATTACACCATAACCTTGAGTTTACGCATATAATTGCTTAAATCTAGATATGTAAATTATAATTTTACGCACTTCAAAATTGCGAAGATATGAATATTTAAATAACTATAAATTTCATAAATCCTTGTACGGGAGGAACTGCAATTAAAAATTAAATTAAACTTGCAAATTTAATTTTAATTTACGAATATGTAAACAGAAACATACATATTAAAAAAACTTATAATCTAAATACAGAAATATAAAAATGAAAAAAATAAACCTTACTGATGTTTACAATTTTCTACACGTACCAACTGCTGACAACATTACGTTGTAACTGACATTGATGTTACGTGTGTTTATTTTCTTTCTTCAATCAAATTGTTATTACTCATTTTTATGTACCTTATGATGATGATTTCAAGGCAATTATCAAACTACAATATTATATGCAAATTTATTTAAATTGAACTATAAAAAAGCATTGTCTTAAGATATGCAACCGCTAATTTCGCAAATTGCGATGTCAGAACTACTTCAGTTATACTCATATCGCTTTAAAATAGTAGCTCAATTGTATTTTTTTTTACATTAATACAACATTTTTTAACTCAAAACGTAGAATCTATAAATTATGAGTACCTATTTATAACTTTTGACATTGTACCTAAAAACGAGAAGCGAAGTTTCAAATTTAACCCACCAAATGTAAGTTATCTTAATACATATAATTCAAAAATACATTTAAAACATTCTAAGGCAGATCAGTCACATCAAAAGAAGAAAAAAGTTTCCATAAACATTAGCGTGAAAAAGAAATTAGGAGATATTTGCCATTGCTGCCGTGTTTTCACCAGATGACTAAGAGACGTTGTAAATATGATGAATCTTGAAGATAGAAAAAACAAAGTAAAACGAAATATTAAAAAAAACCACAACTTCGTAAATGATAAAGCTTTAAAAGGATATAAATAGTATTTTAATATGCTAGTCCTGTACGCATTATTCACTTATAATATATGATGCTCTAGGATTCGGCCAAGCTGGCGAGCGATTTGTTGTGAGCGACAAATCGTGGACGATAGCGACAAATAATATTTCAAAGACATTACAGCAAATTAAAGCGGCGATACTGACACAAAACATTAGCGACAAATCGCAATCGACAACTGTGTTGCTTTGAATTCAACATTGTTAAATTTTTAATTAGTTCTGCTTTGTATGTAAATACGCCAACATGACAAAGTGATGCTATGATATGTAGGACTGATAATGTTGGAAAAATAAAAAAACATTTATTTGCGGTACATTATTAGTGATTACCATTTTTCAAGTCAATAATATTTTGTATAGTTTCTCTGGTGTTACCGAGTACAAAGGTCTTTAATTTTTTTTCTACATAGATGTATTTCAGTATTAATAGGATATACATTATACTGTCTCTTGAGCTTGAGGAAAAACTAGATAGATTTATTAGGGTATTGGGGTATGTGCCAGGTGGAAACGGGCAGTACACACAGAGCTCTGTTTGGCGACTATGCTCATCGAGGCCCCATTTGTGGCACATGGGAACATGAAGGCACTAATTGATTACTGTGTACTGTACTTTCCAGCCTTATTTTAGTTCTTGTTCCTGATCTATCCCATCCTAGATTTAATTCCTTAGCTACATTACGCCGATGAGGAACAATAACTCCGAAATACGTGTCCATAGTTGCATAATTTATTTTTGGGGATATGGCACTAAACCTTCTTTGCTTGAGGAAAAAGTGGTCTTCCAAAAGTAGAGCAATTCGATGTGTTCGTAATAGGCATTGTTAGAACTGAACGTTTATCGCTTCGCGGTGAACAAAATGTCGCTTGTTTCTCACTACATTGTCGTCCACGATTTAAGGTATATTTACAACCAATTCACTGCAGGCACAATTTATTAACGGATTCTGAAGTGTGTCGAGATAAAATTTAGATCATTCATAATGAATTACGAGCTGCCATCTGTTGAGATTTTTTAATATTACGTGTGTGCAAATTCAGTTTGAATAAATAATTGCAATTATTGAAGATAACTTCTAAAAACATCATATTTTCTAATACCAAAAGATCAAACCTTCAAATTTCAAATCACAAACCGACTTTAAACACTAACAATAAATTTGTGACGTAATACGCATGCGCAATTTGAAATTCGTGCTGCAATTGAAGTGAATATTTGTGATTTGCAAGCATCCAATTCAAAGCTGAAGTGCAATTCAAGATCGTGCCGAATTAAAATTGCAAATGCTTAAAACCCAATTTGCAATCGACCAGCAGAATGTGCCCATACGAAATTGGTTGTAAATGTACCCTTATTACCCCCTTATTACTCGCGATAAATTGGTCGCCAGCCTGGCCGAACCCTAAGGGCCCAAGTTGAACGGGCCACCCTGTACAATACATATCTTTATTGTATCAATTTAATTATTAGTTTCCAATGCATATTTAAAAAAAAACGGTATTTTCATGTTTTTCCAATATTGTCATAATTTCTTCTCTTTTAGAGTCCCGAGGATGATAATTTTGGCGAAACATTGAATAAATTAAAAAAGTCGTTCTGTTTTAATTGACCTATTCACACAGTTATAATATTAAACTGGTTTTTTCGGATTCCACATTTTTTATTACAACTATTTTTTTCGTTTTCTTTTAGGTATAATATGTTGAGGTAAACGAAACACAGATATTTGTACAAAAACTGGTAATTTAAATATTTTCATAAAGTTTAAAATCGATTATTTTCACTCGTATTATTGTTAATGTGATTTAACAAATAAATAAATATTATTTCAATAACTTCAGGCCAGTCAATTTTTTTGCACACATTTCTGGATATATGCCATATAATTTTAATAACAGTAGTATGGTCTGACACTTTCGTTCTGTGGGCGTTCTCCTTGGTAACTATAATAACAGTTGTTTAGAAGTTAGTTGTAACAGAAATAATACACGTATTATAAAATTGCTGTAATTATTTTATGAGTATTTTTTAAAACTGTTAATAAGGACTTACTTCACTAAAATATATTATTTAAGTTACAAGGAAAAAATTAAATTAACAATTAGTTTATACTTTGCTACTAATGTTTTGATTTGTAAATATTATTGAAAAAATGTTATAACATAATTCATTATGGCCTGCCAAGATGGTGTTATCAACATCCTGGTCTACCGTAGCCGCGTGTGGCGTGTAGAGGTTCCTGATATCAACTGCAGGACTTACTATCTGCATGCCCCATATATGCGATTTCGGCCTACATCCACCGGCATAACGCGGCTTTACGAATGCTATACTACCATCTAAGGCACTCGTACGGGGTAGACCAGACACCAGTGCTGCCTTATGTCCCCGGAGATATTGAGTCCGTTGTCGAGAACGAGAAATGCCAGATTTACTGGAACTACTCGTTCCCGACTGTCAGGCTAATCCAAGCGAATAAGCCTCGACCATCAACTCAAGGTGATGTATATCATCGAGTTCTCGGCACCTGCAGAGAAAAACATCACCTTGAAGGAGGAGGAGAAACGGACCAAATATCGCGATCTCCGGTACGAGCTCCAAGTTCTGTACTCGGGCTACTCGGTAAAAATGGTCGTCCTTATAATCGGTGTACTCGGAGGGATAAAGCCTACGCTGCTCTCGGAACTGAAGATCATACCCGCCTGCCAAAAATCAGCCGAGTGCCTGGCAGGCCAAATGCAGAAGGCGGTCATTCTGGGTTCTCTCCGTCTGCTTAGGGCACACGATTCTGGTATCTACAGTCACTAAACCTGCGAAATGTGTGGAGTGGCTGTAGTTGATGCGCCGGCTCGACTGCTGTGAGGCGTCGAGGCCACGGGAGGAGAGACCGGCATCGGGAAACCGAAAAAAACAAAAAATAATAGTAATAGAATCGGGAGACACACTGTATATGCATATTTTTTTGTTCTGATGTTATATTTTCTTACGAGCTCCACTATTTATTTTCATGTTTTCTGTTTTCATTCTTTGTTGTGATATAAGTTTTCTTAATATCCAGTTATTGTTCTGTTTTGTGTAGTAATTATTGTTATAATTTTTTTTATATTCTGATTTTAATATGTAGGGCCTGCGCTCACTAGTAAACAATGAAGTAAACACTGATTTTATAATACAAACTGACTGCAGCTACATTGAATAGTGTACGGATTTGCCTATTCATAAATACTGCTACTACTGCCGTTAACTTTAATAATTTAACTTATCGTGAATATACATTAACACTTATTCTAAAGTATAATGAGTATAAAAAAAAAGGAAAAATGAGGAAGTTGATAGCTGAAGTGACGATTTATATTTCGCAATGAAGTACATTTATTTGTTTCTAAAGTAGTCTTTTAACTTTGCTTTAAAACTATCAATATTTATTGTATATTTTACTGACAAGGGGAGAGAGTTATAAATAAAAGGTGAATTATAGGAAAATTAACCTTTAAAGGAGGAAATAGAATGTAAAGAAAAATGCATAAAGTGTGTATCTCGTTTAATTCAATTGTATATATCATACCAAACATTAAATTCGATTTCAGATAAGATGACTTATTTGACTACATAATTTTATGAATGAGACAACAATAATGAATATCTCTACGAATAATCATTTGGTTCCAACTACATTTGTTTAAAAATGAGGAAATATTGTCCCTACGTTTGACATTAGCAGCAAACCTCATATAAGAATTTTGTACTAACTGAATTCTGTGTTGATCATATACAGAGAGGAAAGGTCCGTAGACGACATCGCAGTAATCAAAAAGTGATAAAATCAGTAACGCTACCATTTTTAGTTTAATTGGTGTACTCAGCGCAAATTTATATTTATATAATATTTTGAATCTGCCGTATGCTGTTATAATCAATTTAGTCACATACTGCAAGGGTAAATCCCAAACTTTTACAGGTGTCTCGGGAAATCAACGGAACATTATCTAAAAACAGCATATTTTCTGTGTTTACTTTTTCCCGCTGTTTTTCAGTACCCGTCATAATTACATTTATTTTAAAAGGTTTAACGATAAGGCATTTCTAACAGAACAGTTGTGTAGTTCATTAAGATCAGTATTTATTTTATTTATAGATATCTACTGTGATACAGAATTGAAAGAATCGTATAATTGGTAATCATCTGCATGTAAATGCATATAAAAAAAACAATAGTATGAATAGCAGCAGCATATATCACAAATAACATAGGCCCTAAACTGGACCTTTGAAGTACACCTCTTGTTGCCCGTAATGTATTTGAATATATCGTGCCATCATTCACTGTAACCTGAACCTGCTGCAAACCATTGCTCAAATATGTTTCAAAGTACTTGATAGTGGCATTAAAAAAATCGTTTTCAAAAGAAAAATGCGACAAATATATTTTCTAAAAATTTCCTTGGTTTAATTTGATTAATTAACAAATAAAGTAATAGATAATTATTATACAGGGTGATTCCTAAAACGTTCTTACCCCAATTTTTTAGTTTGTCATTGGAAATAAATTTGATATGTTTAACGTAACTTATAGTATTTTTTCCAAGGATTTCGAAAATTTCAAGAAAAAAAAACAATTGAAAGCCAACTAAAAGTGGAAAATTAAAGCAATGTTTTTTAAATGTAAAAATATACAATTTTGAAAAAAGATTTAAATTCGCTTTCCAAAAAATATAACATAATATTTACCTTCATATTTAGTAAAATACTGATAACAATTGAAATAATTTAACACCGAGTTGGCTTTGAATGCTTTTTGAACTGTCATTTAAATAGTTTGTGTTGCAACTTTTTACGTTGATTAACAGTTAAAAATGCCTTACTCAGGAAAAGGAAAAAAAAGATATATTGGAATGTTATTTAATAAGTGATAAAAACTCTTCTACTGCTGGTAGAATGTATACCGCTCAATATCCTTACAGACAAGTACCGCATCGCACTTATTTTGAAATTAAATAAACGATTTATGGAAAGGGAATCAGTGCACGTTAAAGAAAATAGAAATAAACATAAAACAGAAGAAAATTAGTTAAATGTTACACATTACTTTGAGGAAAATCCATCCAATTCGATTCGTGATGCTGCTCGAGATTTAAATATATCTTACAAGTCTATTCAAAAACTTCAAAAAAGGATAAATATACGCCATACAAAATACAGCCAGTACAAATGTTACATGAAGATGATAAAAACAAACGTGTAGAATACTACAAAAAATATTTTAAATAGATTCGCTTTGAACAATCAAATTGTAAATATACATTATGAAGTGATGAGGCAAATTTTGTCACAGGCAAAAATTCACATAGAAGTTCAGTAAAAAATCCACATAAAATATAAGAAATCAGATTCTAAAGGAGAATTTCAATAGGAGTGTCGTGTGGCATAATAAACAGTAAAGTTGTAGGCCCCATTTTCTTTAATGGAGCTTTGAATGGAGTCAGATATTTTAATTTATTTCAAAATGAAATAGAGGAATATATTGACAGAATAGTGCCTATAGGTCTCTTAAATGATATTATTATGCACCTGTGCATAATATTATACCTGTTCGGAATTTTTTGAATAACAAATACTGTGGATAGCAAAGCATGGAACTATATCGTGGCCTCTAAGAAGCCCAGACTTAAATCTACTGAATACTTTTTTATGGGGACACTTGAAATGTAATATTATATTTTTGAAAAGAGAATTTAAACTCTTTTTTTCAAAATCGTAAAAATATCCATTTAAAAAAAACGTTACATTGTTTATTCCACTTTTATTTGACTTTCAATTGTTTCTTTATTGAAATTTTCGAAATCCTTGTAAAAAATAGTATAAATTACGTTAAACATTTTTAATTTATTTCCAGAGACAAACCAAAAAATTGGGTTGAGGTGCAATCATTCATTTAAATGTATTCGTTTAATTGTTTATATCTTATTTCAGAATTAACATTCAATAAGTTACAATAAATAAGGAACTGATAATAAGAATACGAACTCAATAATTTTTCAAAAGATCCAGAGCGCAAAAATTACACACAAACAAACTTCACTTAGGAAATAAATTATATAGGTTAGGTTAGGTTAGGTTTGTTGTGAGTGGGTCTCAGTAGACCCTCCACTGCGGCCATCAGCAGGCCTATTGTGGCTCACGCCTAATTATATTTCACCCAATAAGTTCAGTCTCTTAATGAAACTGATAACTTTATTGGGTGAGAATGTGTCCAGATCCTCTGGCAGCAGTTGCCCTTTGCCAAATATTGAGAATCGGATCCTCTCCACAGCGGGACAGGTGCATAAGATGTGGTCTGCCTTCTCATCATCCTCCAGGCATAGACGGCACTCGGCGTTTTCCGCTAGGCCGAGTTTATGCAGATGATAGTTTAGTCGGCAGTGCCCGGTATATAGGCCTGTTAGAGTTTTCAGGTTTATCCTGTTTAACTCTAAAAGTTTCTTAGTTCTCGATTTCAAAGGGTATTTTATGAACGCCTTCGAATGAACTAATCCTGGTAACTCTTGCCAATACTGGAGAGTTTGCCTTTCAGCCCAGGTTGAGATAGCCATCTTGGCCGTACTTGAAGATATGCCAAGTATTGGTTCTGGTCCGATGAATCGTGATCCCGCTCCTTCTCTGGCTAAGGAGTCCGCTATTTCGTTACCTTCCATACCAGAGTGGCCGGGTATCCAGACCAGAGTCACTTTGTTGTTCTTGCCCAAATGATTTAGAGCTTTTTGACAATTCCATACCGTTTTGGAGTTGCACCGGTAGGAGCCAAGAGCTTTTATAGCTGCTTGGCTATCTGAGAAAATTTTTATTGATCTGCGTGTAAGATGCATATATTCCAGCCTTCGTACACACAGTTCAATGGCATGAACCTCAGCCTGAAAAACAGTTGCATAAGTACCTAGGTTTGAGACTATCCTCACCCTTGGTCTGTAGCTGTGTACTCCGGCTCCTGTTCCCTCGGGAGTTTTGGAGCCGTCTGTAAACCAACAACTGTCTGCCTTCAGTAGGTCGGCTTTATTCCGATCCCACTCATCTCTTTCTGGAGAAAGGATGTTGAAGGTCAGCTCGTAGTTGGTCATAGTAGGCATAGTATCCGAGGGCATTCCCAGGATGCTGTGATTCTCTATGTCATCCAACAACCTGTTCCGCTCCATGATACTAGTCTGCGGCATATTAATGGCCGCTTGTTGCAATCTGTAGGTTGCCCACCTGGCCTCTCTCTCCAGATATATATGAAGAGGGGGTAAATCCAGGAGGATTTCCATTGCAGCTGACGGTGTGGTGCTAATTGCTCCCGTTACGGTCATGCATGCTAATCTCTGCAGTCCAGAGAGTTTGGATTTGGCCGTCCGTTGTAATCCTTTCGGCCACCAAACAATGGATCCGTATGTTATCATTGGTCTGATGACCGTGATATAGATCCAGTAAATTTGTTGGGGACCCATGCCCCAGGATTTGCCACAAATACGACGGCATGTCCATAGGGACAGCTTTGCTTTGTGGATTACCTTTTCCAGATGGGAGTTCCAATTAAGTGATTTATCCAGAGTGATTCCTAGATATTTCACCTCCTCCGCAAATGGAACAGTTTCACCCATTAAAGTGGGAGGTCTTAAGTCCTCCAGCTTCCTTTTCCGGGTGAATGGTACTATTACTGTTTTTTGAGGGTTTACAGACATCTGTTCCCCGTCGCACCAGTTACTCACTGCATCCAGAGTCTCTTGAAGGGTATTTGATATTACTCCTTCAGAGTTTCCTCTGACTAGTATGACTAGATCATCTGCATATGCTAGAACCTCAACCTCCCACAGTGTGAGAATAGCCAGTAGGTCGTCCACAAGAAGTGACCACAAAAGGGGGAGAGAACCCCACCCCTGCGGGCACCCTCTCGTGGCTCTAAACCTAACTGTTTCTCCCTGTAGAGACGTTGTTATGGTTCTGTTTGATAGCATAGCACGTATCCAGTCGCCTATAGTAGGCTCAATTCCTCTGGCAGCCACTGCTGCATATAAGGAGTCGGGCAGTGCATTATTAAATGCTCCTTCAATGTCGAGAAAGGCTCCCACCGCAATTTCCTTCATTTGAAGGGATTGGGTAATCTTCTCGACTAGGTTATTGAGTGCTAGTTCTGTTGATTTTCCTGTCTGATAGGCGTACTGATGGATATTGAGGGGGGTGATGATTCAGGATGTTCCCCCTGATATATCCATCCAGCACCTTCTCCAGGCCTTTCAACAGAAAAGATGTCAGGCTAATTGGTCTAAGCGATTTAGGGCTTGGTTCTTTCCTACCCATTTTTGGTATATATACTACCTTGACCGCCGACCAACTGGATGGGATATAGTTCCATACCAGACTAGCTCTGAATAGTTTAATGAGGAGTGGGAGCAATATTTCCAGTCCATTTTGTAGTAGAGCTGGAAAAACTCCATCCTCTCCTGGCGATTTGAATGGTTGGAATGATCCGATGGCCCACTCAATTGCCGGTATTGTGATCACCTTTTTAGCCGTCAGCCAATCATTTTTATCAGGTCGTTTTAATCGGCCTTCTGACGGTGACGGCTGTTGGTCATCCGCATTCAAGCACCCTGGGAAGTGGTTTTGTGCTAGGAGCTGTAAGGTTTCCTTTCCAGAGTCCGTATATGAGCCATCCGGCCGCCTTAACGAACCGAATTCCCTTGTCGGCTCTCTGGAAAGAATCTTGTGGATTCTAGTACTGTGAGGTACGTATAAATTATATAAGGCATATTCGCGGTTAGAATTCGACTGTGAGCTAATATTTTGTCTCGACCATTATTCTACTGCCATAAACCATTTGTTTAACTGACATCTGCATGGAATATGTAACCAAGATGGAAAACTTGCGATTAGATGTTATGATTTTTACACTTTTAACATATGTTGACCTTTAGAAAAAGAATATACAGGATGAGTTAAAGATCGATAGAACACGTCAAAATAATACCAGTTCGCTCTATAAACTTAGTGTCAAAAATGTACCGTTTTAACTTAAACTTTGGTTTTTTATAATTTGTTCCATTCTCTGAGAATAATAAAAATATTGTTTTTAAATTTGGTACACACCTCATTCATTAGAAGCAATAATTTAATAGTAATCTGGTCTCAATCTATATTGCTGGGTATTAGTTTCTTTGGGTCCATAACCCTTTTAATCCCCAAAAAATCTTCTTCATCACTGTTTTATAAATTAAAATAATCTTCCACAACTTTTATATCACTTGACAATTTACGATGGTTTGCTTTGTTGTAAAGTTATGGTGTGCCCTGTTTATTTCTGCTTAAAATAATGGTCAACCTAATTTTGTCTTGATTATTGATTACTCCTTTTACTAATAAGTGAATGTTTTCATGCAGCATCTCCAATGACGAATTTAAGAAAATTATTCATATACAATTGTCCTATCATACTGTCTGGTGCTTAATGTATCATCTCAAAGCACGACCGTTTATTTTTATATAAAGATTTTCTGGTTGTTTTCTTTCAGTGAGCCTCCAAATATTAATTTGTTGGTTATCGCTAAGTAGGCTAAATCTGGAGAGACCCACTATTGAAATTTCATTTCACATTTGCCCATCTGTCCTCAAAATCCCTACACGAAGGAAATCCGGTTATCTAGTGTTGATGTATATGGTAACTGCCATAACCAATAAAAAGGACGCAAGTAATGTTCGATAGGATATGGCCACGTGTCTCCCCGAAGTAATCAAATTTTAAATCAAAATCGTGCGGGTAAATTGAAATAAAAACCTTATTAGAGAGGTACTCCTATGCAATTCGTGAAGTTTATTACAAAAAAGGAGGTTGTTTTTAAAAGGAGATATCTGAAGTATCACTCATACATTAAAGAAGATACATAAATTTCATTACACTTTGAAACAAATTAAGAAATACGCAAATAGCGAAATAAAATATTATTTTATTTCGTGAAAGAGAAATGTGGGGTGAGACAAGTCCATTGGAAATGTCTGGAAAAGTGGATTAGTCCGAGGCACTTGTCAACGTGGAAAGGTAGGATGCACATGCGCAGTAAATAACGGTTCTAAAATTTGGCCAGGGTTGCCAAAATGTGCAATTTATAGCCCTATTCAAGGAAATGCATATCTTTCTTGACGTTAAAATTAAAAGACTTATCGGATAAATCTATGATAACTGTAAGCAATATTTGTAGTCAATAAGTAGAAGATATAAGTTATTTAATATAAAGGCCATTAACATTAATAATGAAAATAAAATCCTGAAAGGGGTTAGCCACTTATGACAATCTGGCAACACTAGTTTACATTTCAGACTTACTAAGCGCAGGAACATATTTTTTGAACATTTGTTGAGTGCAAGGCCCGGTACATTCACCTTCTGGTAGAGTGGCTGTTAGTTACCACACAGATTTATATTAATTATTATGTCTCTACTTTTGCAAAAAAACTGATCACAGCGAAGTATATTCTCATATGGATTAATTGTTTTGCAAAAATATATAAATAGTAACTATTATTTTATTGATTTAGCGATTTTATTCATAAATTTATCTGTTCGGTAACTTTACCAGGGGGTGGTAAATAGTAAATAGGCTCTAATAGTAATAAAGTAAAAGTCAAAATCATGGTAGTGTGGAAATATGTTTGCCGGGAAGGAAACAATACATTATGGGAATTAAAATTGTGGGTTTATCATACATTTTTCATTTTATTAGGTTTAAATTTATCAAATCCATCTAACTCATTATACCAATTGCTATGTCTCCCATAGATTTTTGTTTTTGAGGTTAGGTGTAATTTTTCCGACTAGTCCGGACTTTTCTGGACATGTCCGTAGAAACGTGTCCCAATTTTACTTTTCTGTGAAATCCACATCTCTATAAAATAATAATGTTCAGCATAAATTAAAATTTATTTTGCATATTTATATTACAATCTTTAAAAGTTCCATCAATCTATATTACAATTTATAAACAAAAAATTATACTGATCATTTAAATTCGTATATTTTAAATACATCTGGTTTGTATTCTGCTTGTTTAAATTAACCCATAAAATCTAAAACAAGATTTATAAATTATGGTTGAATATTTCAATTTAGTAAACACAAAACACAATGGGATTATTAGTCTAAACTTATTTAATTAATTATAATTATTATTTAGAGAAAACTTTCACGCATAATCCTTTCTAAAGATATATATCTATAAAATGTTACTAAATTACTTTCTGGAATGGTTTGTTAAACATATTATATAGTAAAAACAAATAAGGTATCCTCTTGTTGGTAAAAGTTTAAAATATAGAGTGAAATGAAAAATAATAATATATAATACAAAACATCAAACTTATCTGTGATAAGTTTTGTAAAATTTAGAAAATAATAATTAGTAAAAATTGTCAACGTTATTATTTTTCATTTCACTCTATATTATATATGTTGTAAATTGCATTGACGCTATTAACTAAAAAATATAATAGTATTAAATCATCACTATTAAGTATTTACATCAAGTAATCCAGATTTACGAAACATTTAAAAACTATATCAATGTTCTATATACAAACAATCACTAGCATTATGGAACATAAAATAGCAGCATAACTGTTTTTACATGGAATCCATTGTAGATTCATTCCATGCTTCTACAATGATTTGAAGATTTTTTTACAAACGTAGATGAAGATGATTCCATTTAATGGTTCTGTCGTGACACGTGAAACTGAAATGATAGTACTATTATTGGCATTTTTTTCATCATTTCTGGTAAAAGTTGGTTTATATAAATTGATAAAAATTTCTTCTATTTATGTTTCTTTGTTAGAAAGGAGACTCGAGTTAAGACATTATATTCGCTTTTAAGATCGCTTTTGACGTTTTCAAGATGGTCGATAGCTTGATAGATAGATAACGTCGACCCAGAGCCCACCCTGGTGTAGGCCATTTGATATCTGTCACTTGTGCTATCAAACATAGGTGTTTTCTGTACTTTAGAAATCTAAGAATTTTTGCAACCTGAATGTGCATACGGAAGACCCTTAAATCAAACATGACGTTTGAGTCTTAGATTAATTAATGGTTACAATATTTTAATTCTATTCTAGAGATGTCTGGTTTAACTGAGTTTGTGTCATACACCTTGGGGTGCAAAAATCATTGCGTAGGTTGCTACAAGGAAAACTTGTACAACGACTAGTATAGTTTGTTGTTTAGATCTTTGCGCGTATATCAAATTAGATAAAAGCTGTTCCTGTACTCTTAATTGCAGCAATGCAATTATGATATCAACAAATAATATGTAAAAATGAAATATTGTCCAGTACTCGCCTTTGTTCAAAGATAGAGTGGACCTTTCTATTTATTTTTGATTATTTGATTCATGCGGCTACTAACTGAGACGCGCTTAGATCCAAACAACAAAATGTGATCAAAGAAATTAAGCCTATGAATAAATGTTCCTTGATTATCGTTAATATCTAGAAGACATAGCGTGGGCCCTGAGATAGGGCCTCGTGGGGAACTATTTCTAACTCAATGGTAACTTATAAAACAACAAAACATATGTTTTATTAAAACTAATATTATCAATTTGGAACATTACCTTGTCATACAAAATTTCAAGCAAAATATATAAGGAGTAATCATCAGTTCTAAACACTTCCGGACAGTGCAAATGTTATCTCAATGCCCACCTGTTCTACGGTGGCCCATGTAGAAAGCAATTACATGACGTTTCTCTACTGTGCACGCGCTCTCTGCAACTGTGAGGTTTTTAGAGGATAGTCGACATTAAACTGTTGACTAATTAATCAGTGTTTTGTTTTGTAAGCACAGTTGAGATTTTACTAATTACAAGCTGGTGTTATAATAAGTTAATGGTAAAGGTTTTTTGAAATTGTACTATTTGATTTGAATAAATTTTCTTATTACAAAATTTAAATAAAATATATAAGGTAAGCTTTCTAAATTTATTTGTCGTTATATCGAGGGCATCATATCAGATGGGCGTAAACGTGATTATACGCCCTTCTGGATACGATGCCCTCGATATGGACCCAACAGTTTCATGTATTTCAAACCCCAGTGAAACGTGTTTATTTAGATATGCTTAAAATTTTAATCAAATGGCAGTACTAAATGAAGAAATAAATGTATTTAGTGGATTCATGTTTTTAGATAATTTATAAGTAATGAATTATTATCCTTAATAAGGCTATATAGTCATTGTGAATGAATACTTGAAATTTTATCCGTGCTCTAATAATAAGTTTATTATTTTTGATATGAAAGTATGAAGAATAGTGCGATAAAAATTGTTTTAATTCCTCTGTAGTCCTGAAGTGGGTTGGAACCTTTAATGTGAAGATAAAACTGAAGTAGTTTTCTACGAAACACCAAAAGACCGTATACTTCACTCGACGCGCGTTTCGCCAACCAAGTTGGCATCATCTGAATGTGATTAAAATATTTAATTATCTAAAGGATGCCAACTTAGTTGGCGAAACGCTCTTTCAGTGCACTATATGGTGTTTTGGTATTTCGCTGAAAACTACGTCAGTGTTATTGCCTATGTATATTATACTGTGTTTGTAATATGTATTTTATTTTCCTTATGTATATTTCCTTAATAACGTATAGTTGTATTTTTACTAATCTACTTTATATTCTTACCAGGCGAGTATGTAAGTATGTCAAGTTTCGTAAACATGACGTTTTAACGGTTTTAATCGTTGTACTTTACAAATAATAATGGTATATCTAAATTAAATGAATTTTGAGTTTAATAACAAGTCATTTGAGTTTTTAGGTGCTAGTAGTTATCATGTTATGTTCATTAACACAGGTCAGAAAAAGTGAAACTTGCATATTTACGTAATACGGTAATTGGTTATATCAGAACAAAATTTACTTTTAGTCAAATGGCGACGATTATTTCATGATTTTCTTATCGCGTATATATGGGTTATGTACGAAACACATTTTATTAATTAAAATTAAAAATGTAATCGGATTTAGCAAAATGTCTACAATTTTTAAAATTAAACTACTTATTTAATTATTTGACCAACATTTTTTAACTAATGTATCATAAAATTACTTAAATTATGTTCACTTATGATAATGTTGAAATAAAAAGCCAAAGTCAATATCTCACAAAAATTCTGTTTGTAGCTTTGTGAATTGCTGATTGTTTCACATCGCCAGGCAACAAGAATGAAATACAGAGGCATCAACATCGTAGAAATACCAGGAGTATTGACACCATTAAACGTTAAGAACGCCTTTTAAAAACTGCTCCCAAAGAAAAATTTCAGTATAACCAGGTATGAGACAAATTGATGGTTAGCTGCTACGGGACAACACATATTCATTAGGTCATATGGACCTGAATAAAATTCTTAGGTATTCTTAGGTATTAGATCGCATCTACCCCGTCTCATTTTGTCACTAACCCGGAGAGACCGAGCGGTAAAATTTAAATGATGCCAACAACGTGCCCAGTAGGATGAAGAATGAAATCGGATAGTGCTCAGTGATGAATCCTGATTCTGTTTTTGGGATCATCAAGAGTGCAGAAGAGTGCGTCGTTGACGTGGAGAAAGGTCAGATATTCAGTTTTGTGTGGAAAGAGAAACAACACATATCATATGGATTATGGTATGGGATGTAATAGCACACGGAGGCAGGTTCCAAGTTATTGGAACCGGTTGCGTTATCGTATCATCAGAGGTTGAATATCCCTACTTCCAGCAAGATAATCACAGACTTTATACTGATGTCATATCAGAAGGTTACTATAAGATGCCGATGGAAATGTTTTCCATGGCCCGCAAGATCACCTGACCTTTCACCTATCGAACATGTGTAAGTTATGACAGGCAGACAGCTAGGTCTAATACCAGTTCCACAAATGGTCCTTCAACACTTTCGACAAGACGTAGTTAAGATAGATTGAGACATAATACCTTCAGAAGACATCGGCCACCTAATTCGAAGCATGACTTAAAGAACTGGAGACAGTGCAAGATTTCGTGGAACACCAACTCACTAATAATTTTGTGGTAGATATTGTTGTCTAATAATTCTGAAATTTTAATCATACGACATTCATTCTAAGCCTAGCTGTAGGGCTGGCGCTAGCCATTTTGCCGCTCTGTGCCAATTTTCAACTTTACTACTCCGTGTCAATTTTCCACTTTGCCATCCCATAAATAATAATTATAATAATAGATTGAATGGGCCACACATACCTAATAAATTTTGTATTATGCTAAAAACTAGTGAGTATTAATAAGAAAAACAAAAGTAAAGCAAACCAGTTCTTTTATACAAATTCCAAGTGAAGTTTTTGCAATTGTTTCTTTAAAAACCTGTCTAGGACCTCTTCAGGCACTATTTTAACATCTTTATTGATATTTCGCAAACTCAGGCCATTTAATCTCGCCTAGCCCATGGTTGGCCTAGACTATCAATAATAATTGACAGGTTGGTTTCAAGTAAATCTTAATCCTATTTAACTGCAGATTTGAGCTTCATGTCTTCCAATGGTGAAAACGGAGGTACCGATGATGAAATATGTTAATTAGGTACAGGCAAAGATTAAATATATATACATAAAGTTGCGACACTCTCAGAGAGTGATTTATTTTCAAGAGAGACAGAGATGTCCTACCAATTTAAAAGAAAGAGCTAACTGTGAGCACTGTGCATGTGCGGCTTTGGGGTACGTCTCTGATTGGTGAACTCACACAACAAATTGTCTATTATGGACAAAACTTATAATGGATATTTCTCACTATGAATGTTGCTCGAGAAATACGTCACTTTGCTACCTTTTTAAAGGGATGAGGTCACTGAAGACCTTAGCGAGAGATCAAGGGAATGCCAATAGAGTATCTAAGCCAAGGTCATTATAATACAAAACGTTTATGACCTTGGCTAAACAAAGATGCATTAAAAATTCTTAAAGAAAATCTGTTCAGAACTCCACTTTGAGGGCAATTCCAATAAATTAAGACGAAATTCGAATATTTATATTAAACCAACAGAAAAATAAATTAAGCAAATAGCTATTTATATTATAATAGCTCAATAATAGGTGAATATGAAATGAAATAAAAAGGAATTTAAAGAACGTTTCTAGGAAACGAAATTGACGTCAAAATTTACAAAATTTAATCTACATAGTTTGAAAGTAATATAGTAGCTTAAATTTAAGATACTAACTTTACAACAATAATTACACATTGTGAAATTCTGTGGTCTTGGAAGAATAAGTATTTAACAAATAGTTAATTTATTACATGAACATTTAGTGATGTCGAAATCTCAGCTTGTGGTGTTCCTAATTCATAAATTTAATACAACTGACATGGTTCGCAAGTATTGAAGATGAGATTTTGGTAAAATTGATTAATAATAGAACTTATTCGAATAACAACCGGGTCTCAACAAATTATACAGACAGATTTGTAGGTATTTACCTAAAAGACAAACTTCTACATGTTTCTATGTCATCTAAATATAGTTTAAAAATTTTTTTTAGCTCTAGCTTTAGTATACAATTGCTGCTCAGATTGCCAATAAAAAAATGTTTTCTTGCAATTTTCTTAAACAATATTCCACATCAGATATAAACTTTTTTTATATTTAACTCTTCCTTTGAATTCAAAAATGTGGATCATGTTTAGATCGATATTTGACTATAAGATGATACAACTGCATGTCACGTAAAAGTAGATTTATAACAAATGTTTCTCTACAAATTTCAGTCCAGCATTATTTTTTTCTCTAGAAGCGTCATGTGTATTTTCTAGGGTCTGAGTTGATTTAAGAATGTAGGAGTGAAGTTGAAAGCCTTTTGAATTGCATTCTTATAATTCTTCTGCTCTTCGCTTGGCGGCAACCGAGGATCTTGGACGAAATTTAAAATTATTGCTCGTATCCTACCATCTTCTTAATAAGGCTGTTTTGCTTTTTTGCTGACCATAGGGCTACCAGCAATTTATGAATTATCATCTCACGAACAGCTCAAGTTTCGATGATGACATAATTAAACATTTCATGGAATTTATCAATAAATTCCATGAAATGTTTAAGTTATTACTTAGTTCTTAATTTCATAATGTATTTTTTTGTTGTTAAATTATATTTCTAAGTTAAGTAATAATTACTTAAATGTATATTTATGTTACTATCGATACACATGGCACTGGGCATGCTAACAATTCTTGGCAAATATTTACGTATATGACCAGTGATTAAGTTTAACGAGTTCCAAAATCAACAATGTATTGATCTAATGTGTCCTGTTTCTTGAATATTCCTTGTTTGTGGGTAAAACATTTAATGCCCTCATGATGAATTTAGAAACTCCCTACTTGTACCAATTTAACTTTTGTCAGCATTGACCAAAGTCATCATATCATCTCAGACTGGCATGAAATTAAAAAAAACTGCTGCCAATTACTTGGGGATCAGAACTTCCTCACCGTAGTAAAACTCAACATGCGGTGGAGTTTATAATAAAAGTAATTTTTGACGTTTCAAAAGTCACATTTTTTGACGTTTCAAAAAGGTCACATTTTGACGTTTGAAAAAAGTCACAATCCGTGGAATGTCACTAATATTTTTTTTAGACATTGGAACCGATTTTGCTCATCAACGAACGCAATCTCTTCCTTGACCTCTAGAATGTGTGTACCAAATTTAAAAGCTTTATCTCGAAAACTGTAGCTACTCTCGCGAACCACACAGACACACACACAGACACACAGACAGCAATTTTTTTGTCTGAAATTTTGCGTATCATCATAATTCGTCGAGATACGTCCAGAAATGCAATAAAAATTTTCAAAATTTTTTTCACGAATAGATAATTTACTCACTTTGAGGGTGAGGAAGTAAATGTAATATTCTTACAATTAATAATATTTTATGAGGGCAACTATGTTTGTAATAATGGATATAATTTTTACACAGACGACACAGACAACAAGAAAACAAAACATTTTCTTCACTCACAAAATTTGTACTTAATGACCATGTTACATAGTGTTACATAAATGTTCTGAATATGCAAAATATCTCGTAATAAAAAATTGGTTCACTACATGATACTTATTATTTTCCTATTCTATTGTTCTAAACCTAGTAGCTACTTTACAATTTACTTATTTTCTATAATTGCAGATATATCCGGCGAAAATGTGTTTCCTTGGTTAAATTCATTGAAGAGAAAAGTAGACATAAATGAATCAAAATTGGATACATCGAGTGACATGAATTTAATATTTACGTTTCCTTTATTATTAAATGCTTTCGATATTCCAGGATGTAGGTAATAAATATTTTAAACCGAAGATTTAAAATATGCTTTCAGTTATAAATTACACCAAAGTATTGAGACAATTATTACTAGAACCCTTTTATTAAATTTTCGTAGTTCAAGCTTAAGTATTTCATTGTAGCCACTATAATGAATAACATGCAATTGTAAAATGAAATATTCTATGCAATGCAATATATGAGCCTGTAGCCTCATTTTTCAATACAGTATAAACGTTTGTTGTCTCACTTCTCGTTAAAGTCACCGAGGGATGCTGATGTTTGTCACCCATCTTTTGTTAGAAAATGTTGTTGAACAGTTTTTATTTTATCAAGCCTGTATGCAGAATTAAATATTTTAAAAACAATGTGCGTATATTTTTGAAAAATTAAGAGTTGACATAATTTTTGGAAATTAAATAAAATCCACTTGATTGACAACATAGTAAATTAGATAAGGAATATGGTTGCCTTAACGGTTGCCAGTTTCCACAGTTGAGGCTCTCGTCTTTTTTTCCCCTTTTCACTTTTTTCGTAAAAAGTTATGTAACAGACAATTAAGAAAGAACCGGTATACTTGTAAGTTAATTCCAAGAAAACTCACTGCATTTTAAAGAGTTCTTGGTTGTCATTCACTGCAAAAGTTTAAGAGCAATTTATAGTTTATATATTAGATATCTGTTGAAAACTTATCCTTAAAGAACTGTGATCAATAAATAAAATGCAGAGTTCTTGAACCATAACGACATATTTAAACTACATACAATGTATTTAGCAGTTAGAATGTAAATATTAATTTCTATTTCATTACTTATCAAACAGTCCATTTAATGAAATGGAAATAAATACATTGACAATAAGAAAAATTACTAGATTCAATTTTCAGTGTGGTTTCAAGACAATATTGCATAGAAAGTATCGTTTGTAGGTTAACTGTCCACTTGTTTGTCACGTATTTATGAATACATTTGATTACAAAAGACTGTAATCTACATATTTCTCTCAAATATGAATAATCACAATGAAAACTAATTACTTCATATCTCATTAATAGTTACTAATATTTGTTTCACATTGATTAACAATGAAGAAGTTGTGTAAGCTTAGTTATGACCGTAAAATATTTAGTAAATTAGTGATAATTAATAATTATAGTAATTTTAATCATACAAGGTGATGGGCCAAATTTTAACCATACGTAGACCCAGAAACATAAGACATCAATTTTTTATTGCAATTTTGATTTTTTATGATGTTTTAGGGGTCGAAATTGGGTAAAAAAGTCGATAGATTGCTTTAATATTTACAATTAAAGCACTTAATAATAGAGAAAAGTCTATTAATTGGCTTATCTTTGCATTTGTTTAATTTGTGTGATGTGTTTTATGATTATAGGGAATTATTTAAACATTACCATTGGATTCACAAAAGAAGTTGTGCCGAATCAAGCTGATTCAAAATGTTAGCACTAGATTTCACTTTCCTGAAAATATTTTTTTATGTTTCTGAAGTATTTATGTTATACCAAAGAAAAACCATTATTTTGAACAAATGTCTTGCTAGTGATAACAGAAAGAGCTTGAGATAAAATTTAAGTTGCGCCTGATCTTTGACTCGGCTGTTCTTGATTCTAGTAGTATATGTTCTAGGAAAATGTCAAATCTTTTATAAATTTTTGCCTTCCGTTTAGGAGATCTTCCATTTTTCGAGATATTTGCAAAACACTTTTTTAAGATGTTTCTCTGATACTTCCAGTAGATGATTTCAATTTTAACACAATTAACACGAGCAAAAATACGATTAAATTTGTCAATGGGTAAATTTTCTGAGAACACCCTGTATGAATTATCGTGCATATAGTAAAAAAACAATGAATTATCGGGTAACGCCCGCAAAAAAGTAAAAAAATTGCACGGTGGAAAATGCAAAAATTGCAAATGGCAGAAAGATGTAAATCGAGGACACGTGTTTAGAAACACGTGTCCCGGTGGAAAAATGCAAAAATTGCAAATGGCAGAAAGATGCAAACAGTGGACACGTGTTTGGTGCATCTTTCTGCCATTTGCAATTTTTTGCATTTTCCACCGTGCAATTTTTTTTCTTTTTGCGGGCGTTACCCGATAATTCATTGTTTTTTTTTACTTGTAATGTAATTGAACCCACATCTAACTCATTCTCTGTTGTTATTCATTTTCCTGGGTCCGGAATCCCACGCAGGTTGCTATAGTTGCCCGCGTGTGCGATGTTTGGACGATGCTCTCATACCAGAGTCATCCAAGTGGAAGCCACAAAGGTGCGACTGGCTCCCTGTCAGTGGTTTTCCTTTAGTGTCTTTTTTGAGTTTTGTCCATCATTTTAACTCAGCTACACCGTGCTGATGAAGACCAATTAGTCAGAAACACGTGTCCACGGTTTGCATCTTTCTGCCATTTGCAATTTTTGTATTTTCCACCGTGCAATTTTTTTCTTTTTTGCGGGCGTTACCCGATAATTCATTGTTTTTTTTACTGTAATGTAATTGAACCCGCGTCTAACTTATTCTCTGTTCATATATATATATATATATATATATATATATATATATATATATATATATATATAGGTATACATAAAATTCGACACCATTTTTTTGAATCCACCTTGTATATAAATATCGCCTAAGGTTATTTTTTTTATAGACAAACTCGTTTATAAATCAGAAATAAAAATATGATAATAATAATAATTTGCTTTGAAAGAACAATTTTCATAAATATTATAAGCACAGTGGCATTGCCAAGTAGGAGTAATGGGGAGCAAGCCCCCTCTCTCTATATTTACGCCCTAACGCCCCAAGCAAAATGCTGCGTGAACGTTCGATGAATAATTATAAAAAAATAGATCGATTCTCTCTTGAATGTTTAGCGACCTACTCCATATTAATATTACTACTTGGGGTAGGAACATATTTGTTGGCATCCTCAGGACTAATTAAATCGGTTTTTTTGGTACATAATCAGTAATAAATTAAATAACAAACAAAAACTGATACAAGGCACAGGTTGAAGTAAATACAACTATAAACATATAAATGGTCTTTAACGTTTCAGCGATACACAGGAAATTAGCAATTAATAAAAAGTTTTAAATCATCATAATTTGATAATTTGTATTACACTTTCATTATAATCCCCCCCCCAGAACGCAGCTGCACCCTTTTCCGTACCAGAAGGCACCGCACGTCACTGTATAAGCGATGCAACTAGTTAATAGACGAAACAAGGTACCATTTCGTCCCAATTCAACTAAAATTCATTAATAGGAGGCGCCACAGTAAACAACTACCGGCATTGTTAAACATTTTTTTATAGTTTTTCGTTAGGTATAATATTTCAAAATATACATTGTTTGGAACTTACGTTTACTGACATACATTAGTTATGATTCACAGCATCCTTGATTTTCGTCAAGTACTGCTGAAGATATCTTTCAGGAAGCTATGGCCTTATCAAAAAATTCTAGAAAAAAGTTCATTCACAAAGGAATAAATAGTATTAGATTTCGGAAAAGAAAAATTTTCTCCACCCCTTTTACAGCGGTGCAACTTTATCTGTACACAATCTAGTTGATAATTTAGTTACTGACGAATTAGTGCATAACAAAAGATACCAAATTTAGTAAATATTATAATGTTATGTATCGCGTATTTGGGCTTGCAAAAGTTAGACTAAGTTGCTATTTTTGTTGTGGTCGTATCTCAACTGACACCTATATGTTAAATTATTACTGTTTCAAAGAGATGAGCTTGACAAAAACTTTGTTATACTCTAATAAAATGATTTAACTCAATATAAATCAATTTAAAATTTTTAAAAATAGTCAATCACGAAAAGCCAATTAATGCACACGACGCATGCGTCATACATTTGAATTACCGATATTAAAATTTGTTGCTTATGATTTATCACTTTTTATTTCTATTATTTGAAGATCCATGGAAATTTTTAATCAAATCAATTACAAGCTCATCCTATAAATCTTGGGACACATATGTAAATACCCCCCCCTTACCTCCTACTCTTTCTACGAAAAAAAAATAACGTTTGTATTAATTTATAGTAACATCTGTATTAATTTATATAAGATTTTCATTTACACTTGGTTATGGATTATCACATTTTATCTTCTATAACTTTACAACAATTTATAATAATTGGTCTTAAAATCATTTAAAGAAATGATATGATTTTATGTTTCCGTAAGTATTGTAATTATAAAACAATCAAATACACATTTTTATAACACTGTAATACTTTCCAGAATATTGAAATAGATTATTGTTCTGTTAATGTTATAATATATTCAAGAAATGTCAATGACATCGTTAAAAATTCATTGCTAAAAATATTATTAATTCAAAACTAGTGAAGAACAATTATTGTAAAATAATGCATTAACCTTTTTCAGGTGTAACGATACAGCTTATTTATTTTAAATTTAAACAACTTTCTAAAAATCCTGTTAATTACACTAGTTAATTTTGTTGTTTCATTCATAAGATATAAACAAATCAATAATATCTCATGTAGTCCTTTTAAAATTAGTAAACTGCACCCAGAATACACATGAATTGAACTTTCACCGTCAAGGCCATCTATCAAAAGCTGCACCTTTCTGCCAAAATAAAGCTTACAAGCCGATAGTCGTAATCCAAAATTAGAGAAGAAGAAGAAGACACTTACTGTGAAAAAAAAATAACTATGCACACTGCACGGACACAAGAAAAGAACTAAACCGACACTGTTCCACCGGCTGTTTTCTAATCCTATACGAAACTTTTCTCCCGCCATTCGCTCTTAAAATCCACCACCAGGCGACTGGATGGATTAATAGTGAAATGAAATGGTATACAGGGTGAGTCATCTGGCAGCTTCTTGACGTCTGCACTGCTTTTTCTGAGTAGGTGTCATTTTTTGCTTCCGTATTATATGAATGTTAATTAATTAAATCGTTAAATTGAACAGCACTGAAATGAAAATTAAAATGTTATAAATAATGATACAATTATTTTAATGATAGCGACTAGTACTAGTGACAGTTGACGTAAATGTAAATGTAAACATAAATTTAATGGACAGGTATCTGCTTACAACTAAACGTAACCGTATTGTTTTACGATTGTTTACATACAAATATGGAATACTTTGATTTTTTCTTATGCTGTGCTGCTTACCTTTTTTGTCATATATATTCAAGGGCCCAATTACAGATACAATTGGACAAACACCGTGGTAAAACACTTTTTTTTTGCTGATATGGGAGCTATTTGCGTATATCATTATTTCAAATACCTTTTCATTGGTGTCTATTTAATAGCACAGCCACACAAAAAAAAAGTTCATTATCACGAACTAAAATACACGGATCTAGTGTATTTTTCGACAGTGACAAATCCGTAGTTAAAAAATAGATTTATCATGTAAGTTTTTTTTCCAAAAAAAAAACTTGAAATGGGGTAAAACTATAGTAATAATGTAATGACCAAAATACATGGATCTAGTGTATTTTTCTACGCTGAATTTGAATCCGTAGTTAAAAAAAGATTTATCGTGTCAGTTGTTTTTTTTTTGGCCAAAAACATCCCTTGGAATTGAGTAAAACTATAGTGAGAATGTAATGACTCTAAATGAAGTGTGAGAAATGGTAGATATTTATTAGTCTAGAGAAGATAATATGCATTCAAACTATAGCAACTTATTTCTATTAATTAAACCAAAATCCACCCTTATGAGTGGTGAAAACTACCTCTGAAACTCAAATAACGCACGTGGGTTTAAATAACATACAATGGACAATTCTTATAGCTCTTAGGAGAAAGATGGTAAAAATAGGTAATGCCTAATATGAGGACGTCTCAGAAAACTAAAAAATTAAAGAGAAACAAGGGATCAGGGTTGAACAATGAGAGAATAAGTTAAATGGATAGTTGAAAGTATAAATTGAAGGAGTAGAATCTGTTGATACTTACATAGCTTTAATAAAAAAAAGTCTTTTTCCAATTTTAATGGCACTCATGTACATCATTTGAGCGTAAAGGTAGTTTTTACGAACCCTCTAGTTGTACTCTCTAGTTCTGTCTCAGCGGTTGGAACCTTATCCCTCTTTATCTTCCCCTCCCTAAAGCTACAAAAGCCTGAAGATTGTTCATAGTTATTAGATCCCTCCATTAATGGTGATAAGTTTTATTCTGCATAGGGCTGAGTTTTAACGTCATTAAGAGTCGCGTCTTATCAGAGATATATTTGGCACAATAAGCTTTAAAAATGTGCATTTTTTTCTTAATTCAAATGACACAATCATTTGAGAGAAGGGGTAGTTTTTACGACCCTCTAGTGGTAGACTTTAGTCTCGTGACGGCCATTAAGAACGAATTAAATCTGTATTTGTCCATCCTGCCTGAGATTACGAAAGCCTATGTATGTATGTATGTTTTTTCTCAGATGCTAGAACTTCTAAGATCTATCAATCCCAGGGGGATAGTTCCCCCGCCTAGGGATGATTTTTGACCTTATTAGGAAGATGATCTAGTTGTCTTGAATGTTTGAAAGAAACTGATACGATAAACCTTTTTTTTTAACTACGGATTCGAATTCAGCGTCGAAAAATACACTATACGTATATTTATGTATTTTGGTTCAACGTAATGAACTTTTTTTTCTTTATGTGGCTGTGAATTAATATCTCATATTAGTGGATATTCTATTTCTGAATATTTTGATCTGATTTGCTTTTTGGTGATGAAGTATTGGAAGTGGTGGCATTTTTTTTCCTATGATGTGTACAATTAGACACATGATGGTGGTTATTTCAGACTCACAACTGGGATAAGAGGAAGAGGGTCTGAATTTTAAAATTACTGATTATTTAGTCCAAATCTATTCATATAAGTGAAACTGGTTTTAATGCCCATGATTTTTTAGAGCATATGTTATATTTCTGAACAAGTAAATCGTTACAATGACAGCCATATTGGATTCAATATGGCAGAAAAGTGCCCTAAAAGTAAACTATACCAACGTATAAAGTAATCAATGCCACAAAACGACTGATGTAATTTTTTAAAGGTGCAAGGTCATCACTGAAAGTAATTTCTAGTAATATTATTATTAACAGTTGCCTAATTTGAACCGTCGGCGTCGTATGCTCTCTGCTACGGTAGTAGATGATTTTTCGCTCAGTGCTTCAGGGGTTCAGTGTTTATACGTTAGGCTTGAGACCAAGGAGTCTCGGTGTCGAATCCTGGCTGCAGCAGGGATGTATAGTGTCGTTATTAAATACCGAGATGATAGCACAGTTGCTATGAGTGTTGTTGTGTCTAGTCATTGTGACTAGTCATTGTCTATTTCTCCTGAGTCGAGTCTCAGCTGCCGCATATGGCAACTGCTGGAGGGAATTGCTCTTGCGTGTGTGTTTGTCCTGATTGAGTGGTGGAATAGAAATGTGTTAATCTCCACCAGGACGATAATATAAATAAAATGACAAAAAATGGCAGTAGTTCATACACATAAGATCGTTAAGGACTTCAGGATATTATTAAATTTGGCACAGCAGAATTGCAAGAAAATTTGTTCAAAGTTGTGATGGGGATTTCTAGAGGACATTATGAATCATGTAATATATCAGTTACACAAGGAACTCAAAGTTTCAACACATATAAGATTCAAATGACTGGAGAATGACAGAAATTGTTCAAAGGATGCCAGATGACAAGGTACCAAGGAAAGTACCGATAGGGAAAGATTGAAGGAAAAGACCGGTAGAAAAACCAAAACTGCGCTGGTTGATGAGGAAGTATTGGGCATAAATAGTTGTAGGTGTGCATCGGCGTGTCGAGATGGCTGGAGAAGAAAATTTACGGAAGCCAATGCTCAATATAGGCTATATCTTCATCGTAGTAGTAATAGAAGTAGTAATATTGAGTTAGGATGGTTTAAAAAAGAGTTGGAGCATCTGTATGCTTCCGACTCCGGCAGTTCCCCCATGTTTAAAAAGATCACTATCAAGCAATAATTTCGCATTAAGCGCACCTTCGTAAATCTACTCTACTACAAATACCAGATTTTGATAAAATCGAGAGTGAAAATGGATGTTATGGGCCAGTGATGCGTGATCCTCGTTGCACGCCATTAGGATTGCTCATTTTAGTGCAGAGCTCCAGTGGTGACATCAGCCATTCTGTGACATTAATTATTTGTAATGTTTGTAACTTTTAGGAAAAAAATTTTACATGAGAAAACTTGAGCCAACTATATCAGCACTCAGTCGCGAATTCGAAATGGCCACCATCACTCTTCTGACTTTACACTTCATGAGAAACAATATGCCACCACTCCCAATACTCCATCACAAAATTGCACACATGAAAATTTTCAAAAATATACATGGTGGACTAAAAAGCAATCATCCAAGAATTTCCTTCTATATATGGAGCGATATAGAATGTGTATGGCTAAAGCTCTCGTCAATAGTTATTTACGTAACGGAACCGGAATGTAAATATTTACTGGGCGAGCTGGCAGTTTCCTAGGCGAATGCAAGCGAACCCTGGAATGGTAAAGTAAAAACGAATTGTTTTCATTTTCCTACCGGGCTGTACTACAAAGAAATCTTTTCTGTCTGTAGTTAATAATTTCATAACAAATTTTGGCCATGGTGACGTTAAAGATGCCGATTTGTTAATGTCTGACAGACATACTGTGAGAATTAAAAAAAATACCACCACTTTTTAATCTTTTTGGAACGTGGAATGTTCTGTGTCCTGTACCAACTTGTGAAGTAAGTGACAATTTCTTCAATAAATATTTAATTCCATTACGAATTAATTTTAGATAATAAGTTTTAGTGCCCTGAATAGTATTATTTTGTGTAAAATATGAGATCTGTCCGAGCTTGGTAGAGCAGTGGGCCAGAACGTTTACTGCCTATCGACTCCCGAGTTCAAATCTTAGTTTCGACTCTGACAAAGTTGAAGGGATTGGTTGTGTGTGTCCGTGTTTTTTCAACTGTGTAACCCCCGTGCATGCAGCTCCAGCTTTGGTTTGGTGGTTGTCTAATTTGTGTCGTGTGTTTTAATGTTTTGTATAATATTTATGTGTTATCTATTACGTACCCCATGCTTAAGATATGGATGTGACAGTTATTTATGATCGGTATTTAATTAATTTAATTAATTATTGCAATACCTGGTATTATAGACACTTTAATGGGACATTTAACTTAAAGGTAGTTTTATTATAAACAAAATATAAATGCAGATAGCAATCGCACAGTTTAAATAAAAATTACGGTTAATGACTATCGTATTTATAACTCGATTTAAGGTTTGCTGAAATTGCTGGTAATACATTTTTTTGTCACTGAAACACCCTTTACGATAAAAGTCCCTTTAAAATGTTGATAATACCGGAGGTAAGCAATTTAAATGGCAAAATTGAAATAAACGAAAAATTACAGTTTACAAAATTAGCAGTAAGGACTGTAATCTAAAATGTTGGATAGACGAGACCATAAATTCTAACTAGATTAAAAGGTCATATTATCTATACAAATGTATAAGATTTACCTAGCGTTATCCAGCATTAAACATCTGGATATATTTAAGGCGGCGTTAGCATGCCTTCGTCGCTAGGATTGCCAACATATAACTTTAAATAACTGTTAAAATTTTTCTATTGATGACAATGAAAAATGGAAACAAACGATTCATCTTAAATACCATATGAATTTAATAAATAAAATTATAGGCTACACGTTTTCTTTTTTGTTAATAAGAATTACGAATATTTTATTTAGTGTCATTCTATAAAACTAATTAATGGTATTTCCTGTTAATAAAAAATTCACATTAGTGTTTCCTGCTACCTTATATATTAAATCTATATGGTATTTACGATGAATCATTGTGGTTCGTTTTTCAATATTACTAACAGAGAAATTTTAACAGCGATTATAAAAAATCGGATATCTGGCCAAAACGCAGCATTAAAGCTATTCATTGTCAAACGCCGTGAATAGTGATAGGATACCATAACCTGGATTGCACAAAAATTTCATTCATGACAAACATATCTCAAACATATTAACTACATTGAAACAAAATTAGTTGCAAATTTATCAGTTATAAAAAACGACGATTTCGAAATTATTTGTGCTTGTTAGTACAATATAAGCGAACATATAAATAGAACTAAGACCTCGCGGTTTGATACGAGCCGTATATGTGCCTAGATGTATTTTTTTTACTATGGGAGAAATTAATAGAGGAGGTGACAATATGTTATTGTTAGTTTCACATTATAATACTCGTGTTTTTGCATAATTGCTTAAACTATGTTAATGTTCTCCGGTTAACAGATAGTATGGTTTTTCTTTTAAGTTTATTATCATATTTATCCTTTACATTGTTAAGTTAGGTAATTCTAATTTCTAAACTTTATTACATTTTAACTCTGATTTTATATAGCGGTTTCCATTATGTTTTAAATTTATATTTAATATATATAACAACTAAAAAGGCTATAAATGTCCGTGTAAGTTGGCTGAATCTAAAATTACGCCTTCTAGTTGGTCTTTGTGGAAAATCCGAGATACCTATCTCGAAACATATATTCGGGATACCGTGAACATAAAATATACAAAATTTTCTCTTTTTAATGATGTGCATAATCGGATGATTTCAATAATCGAATTCCACTGATTCGATTATTCTAATAATCGGATGATAATTCGAATTAATTTTAATTCGGTGAAGCCGACCATGCTAAAATAATTCTTCCCGATTCTAGCGACTATAATAATCATATGAATTATGAATAATTATGAATTCAAATTAACTTTAATGTGGTTTAGCGCACCGCGCTATAATAAACCTCGTGTCTATTGGAGTGATATAAAGAACGTATTCATTAGCCTACGTTAGCATACTTGGTAGGACCTACACTGCATGGCGCAGACACACACCGATTGCTGACACACCGAGATTTGAAATAAAATCGTTCAATTCGAAATTCGACCGATTCGGCGATTCGATTATTTTGAATCGTTTTCATTCGTCCTGTAATCAGAATTTAGTGATCGTATTTCATAATTTATGGCTTGTATTTCCAGTTATTTTCCGATTATTTTTAATTCGAATTACGGAACAAAATAATCGAATTTCAATAATCGGATACAGGTTATTTTTTAATCGAATTATCCCATCACTACTTTTTATATCAGCACCCAGCGGTAATCAGGGAAAAAGCTATATAACATAATTTATTACTTTTATTCATAGAAGGATTCTATAGAGGATATTTATATTACTTCTAAAAAGTTGAGATGTTATTTTTTAAATTAGTAATAGAGTATTCCACGTAACTAGATCACTATAATTCCTGCTTTAATAATTTAGCACGAGAAAGAAAATTAAAATTTAGTTTGGTAGATTTTTTTATCGGAGAATCTGATTTTGAAAAGAGAGAGAAACAACTAAACATGAAATCGGCATAGTTCGTTATTTTGAAATATACGTATATTATAATCTTTCATTCAACAGCCATTTAGCTGAACATGACTCCAACTCTAAATATCTGATGTGGCCAGCACATAACTTTCTTATACCAGTATATATCATCCTGATATAAAAAAAATTATTCGATTTAATTCTTCACTTACTTCAATTAAACTTTAATGGCATATTTTAAAATGTTTCACTAAAATTATTAAACAATTAATTATTAGTGTCATTCGATACTGTCAATAATAGCTCATGTCATATATTTTAATAATTTCTTTTTTATTGACATTGACATTTTGGTAACTAAATTAAACATTTCAAATGTCAAACTGTTAAATTTATCCTAACTCCATTTTATGAGGTCAAATGTGTCCATCAGCTTTATTTAAGTACTTGGAAAATATACTTTATTGGCTTGATATAGTAGACATGATTTAAAATCTTTCATCAAGAACATATTTTTTTAAGACAAATACAAAAAAGTTTAGATCCTTTCAGCTGACCATTTTGGCTCATCACTGAATTTATCATCGGTTTTTGGCCTTTAGAACATGTGTACCAAATTTGAGAGCTTTATCTCAAAAACTGTGGCTGCTATCGCGATACTACCGATATGTCGACAGATTTTTTCCACAAAGTTATGTTTTTTCATTATAATTCGTCGAGATTCGTCCAGAAATGCAATAAAAAATTTTAATTTCTTATCCAGAAATTGTACCTTTTTTTCTTTCATTCATTATATCTCTTCTGGTGGTACCACATTCACCAGATTTAATATGTCACCTAAAATGTTGTTGCAGTTAAGCTGTTAAATTTTAAAAGTCTCCCATAAGTACTTTTTGAGTTATCGAGGATACACACATACACACAGACACATCCACACACACATACATCTATACACACGCACCGACAGACATCATTCGGAAAATAGTCAGAATTGATTCAAAAGGGTTTAAAACGTATATATCTATCAAAATCTCGAGGTCGAAAAAAATCACGATTACTATACTTCCTTATATTATGTATAAGAAAGTAAAAAATGTAAAGCGGAAAATAACAAAAATATAAGAAAATTGTCAAAACAGATATTGATATTTATCTACTACAGTCTACTACTGCATTTGGAGGATATTGATACAAAGTAATTGTCTTTTCTGTTGGGTATTATCGATGTCTGATATTATTATCAGGTTCCTATTTATTGATTTTAGAAGAATGTTAAAGATTTAATAGGTATGTCCACAAAATTTTGAATTCAACTGAAAATTAAAGGTTTATCAGTATTAAAATGCATTGTAACAATAAAAATAATTAAATAATTTTTTTTCAGAAACTCATTCGTAATAGAGCTTATCCCGGCGGAACGAGATTAGAAAACGTTCTCCGGAACGAGGCAGGCGGCGTGACGTCACATGCTTGCTGGCTTGTTGCTCATAGCCCAGTATTATACTACTGAGCCCATAGTAATTAATATAATAATAACTCCTTATACTGTGATGATGCAATAAATAAATGATTAACTGCTGCCATCATATCTTATAGTAATCAAGTTCAACACGAGCAGTACACTTATTCCCTGTGTGGATATGTGTATTAAAATAAATATGTCCACAAGAAAATGATGGTTTGTTCCTGGATGCATGAACACAACTAATCTAAAATATTTGTAACTGTACTTTAAGCATGTAATAAAGCAGTTCTGTGTGCGTTGTATACAATGTGTTGATAAAAAGTTCATGTGTCCAAAAACGAACCGTTTCTTAAATACAGGCGGTGTAAAGTTTTGCCAGATGTTTCTTTTTTGCTTTTTTCCGAAACTATTAGAGATAAATACGATAATAACAATGCCATTTAGAAACAGTTGCATTTTCAAGGCATTGAGTAATCGGGCCTGGCTTATAGTGGATATTTTTTATTCTTATTTTCACATCTTAATGTATGAAGTTGAAGTTTTTTATTTTTCTTTAAAAAATACAAGAGTCATTTTTTGATTAATACGTTTTACTCGTCAAGAAACATTATACAGGTGTTATCAAATCTCATTTTTTTTAAACCGTTTTAATCAAAAGCACATTGCGTCATCACCATATGATGTACCGTGCTGAGTATTAGAAAAATCTGAAAAGTATACAGTTATATAGCCTCTAATAAATTTGGCTTGCATCCCAAATTTTGTAATTTTTTCAATGTTTCCGAAAAAAATAATCAAACTCAGTTCTGTCACTACTCTACGCACCTTGTATTTTCGAAACGGTTCATTTTTGAACACATGATCATAAGAACTTTTTTTGCTTATTTTGGCCTACTGTAGAAGTTTATCATACTACTTCTGAAATGTATACAATACACAGCACAGAACTATTATGCGTATAAGAATAGGCACCATCTTGTATTCCATAAATATTATTTGTTGCTGATTTTTTGTTAAATATCGCAATATAAAATTTATAATATTCAGAAAATCATCAAATAACACATGATAAAGTTGATAAATAAATACTTATTTTTACATCACTGGATTGCGGTTGATTAGAATCGCTATTTGTTGTCAGAAAATCTCTGACACCAAAATAGCAATAACATCTATATTTGGCAAGTTGTGCGAATCACCTGAAAATCTTCCATTTCTTTATAGCTACTTTATGAATCCTTCTAAACCACAACATTACAAATAAATAACGGTATTATGATGGGCTTCGTTCTGCGAGTTGCGAGCATGTGACGTCAGCCCAACTAGAAAGTGTATTCAATTAAGACAAGCAGTTTCTTCAGCTGCTGTTATAATAATTGTTATTATGATTGTTTGATTTTCTAAATGATATCGGATATTGGTAATAAAGGCTCTAATATATTATTTTAACTAATGTTAACACACTTCAATTATTTTGTGCCAAACTTGTAATGTTCTGTAACAAATAGAAAATATAACGTATTTGGGAATTACCAAAAAGCGAAGAAAAAATATGTTTACAGTGAAAGTGTTCCACCTACTTTGATTTATTTAACTATTGTAAAGTATTATTGGAGTGCTTTATGTTTGAGTATAATAAAATAATATGCATAAAATTTCTCTTATCAATGTTATAATTGGAGATGAAATGGCAAGATTATGCGGCTATTAACATATTAAAATATTAAAAAAACTATTAAATCTATTCAAAATGTGGTAGTGATCAATCAATAAGTAATCATATTTTTGTATTATGACTGTAACCGCAAACAAATTGCCTTGATTAAGCATTATAAATTTAGAAATAAAAATGATATTCAAAATAGAGGACGTTGGACAAAATTTTTTGTTTCAAAGTTATTGACAACAATTGAGAGAACTGATAACTTTGAAAAATTATCCATTTGAGAGCGGTACGCTCTCGACGACGGGAAGGTAAGCTAAGCAAATAAATGAATGAAGAAAAATTTTCTCAATAGAACAATGTTCAAAATACTGCCCTATGGAAGCCAATTTTTGAAATTTTCACGAAAGGTACCAAAGAAAAATCCGAAAATAACGTGATATTGGATGATTTTCGAATTAAATAAAAAAACTGGATATATTTTAAAAAAAATGAATCCTGAAGGTAGTATATTGAACATTTGTCAATCGAAAATAAAACATTTATTTAAAAAAAATTAACCATGTTAGTCATGGGACGTCGATACCCGAACTTCTACCGATTTCAAATTATATTGCTGATATATCTATATATCTTATTTTTGAGGGTATCCAAGAGTCACTTTTCTACCTTTAATTTCTGACAGAAATAATTAAAATTGATTCAGCAATGAGACATTTCAGAACTACATTTATTAAATAAATATAGTTTAAAAAAACTAAAAAACACGCTTTTAAAGCACATCAAACTAAAAAGTGAAAAATAATTATTAATATAAACTGAAAACAATAATGAACGAAAAATACTAGTATTATTGTGAAAAAAGCGTGGGTTGCTCGATATACGAAAAATATAATTATTAATATAAACTGAAAACAATAATGAACGAAAAATACTAGTATTATTGTGAAAAAAGCGTGGGTTGCTCGATATACGAAAAATATGGCACAAAGCGCCCCACGCTTTTTTCACAATAATACTAGTATTTTTCGTTCATTATTGTTTTCAGCTTATATTAATAATTATTTTTCACTTTTTTAGTTTGATGTGCTTTAAAAGCGTGTTTTTTAGTTTTTTTTTTAACTATATTTATTTTTCACTTTTTAGTTTGATGTGCTATGAAAGCGTGTTTTGTAGTTTTTTTAAACTATATTTATATTACTTATTGATGCTGATATTATATTACGATCCAACAGATATTTCTGAAAAAAAAAATATTTTTTTATTTCAGCCATGGGTTTTGAACTCACGTCCGAGGAGTCCGTCGTTTCGCGTCGACTAAGACTTGCCCGCTCGGCCAACGACCGAACTGAGAATCACGGAATATACTTACAAAGCCTCTTGCTCTCACGCAGGGGATACGTGAGGAAAGGACTGACGATCCTGATCAGGATAATGATATAAACTTATCAAATTATTGTATTGTTACCGGTTCTTCGTAAGTGTACAAAGTTTCAATTAAATCTGGCCGTTTAAAGTGGGTCAAAATCGAGTCCAAAGAGTGGGTTACAAACAAACAAGCAAACAAACAAACAAGCGAACAAACAAACATACAAGTGAAGCTAATAAAAGCATGTTAAGAAATGGTATATACATTTTAATTTACCATCTCTGTAACTAGTTACTAAAATCATATCTAATTTATTTATTTGCTAGTCGATTTTCTTAGTTTTGTTCTTAAACAAAAATTAATATAGCATGGATCACATAAATGTTACAATATCCGAAATTAAATAAAAATTGGTGACTATGACGAAATAATGAAAATCTTGAAGAAATATTATTCAGATATTGTACAAAAATTGAAACAAATAAAGTCGGGAATTTACGAAATTAGCTGTAAGGACTGTGATCAAAAGCATGTTGGACAAACTAGACGATCATTTCAAATTAGATTCAAGAAGCATTTGGCTGATCTCAAATATGGTAGAATAAATAAGTCTATAACCACTAAAGGGATTTCCATTTACGTGGTAAAAATCCTTTGCTAGTGGGTAATCGTAATTAAAGCTTAATCACTTCTCTTAGTATGATACAAATTTATAAATCATTAAGAAGTGTGTGTTGGCAAATTTACTTAATCTTCAATTAAATAAATTGAGAGGATTTCGACTTTGGTTCCTATCTGGGTATTATTTCTAGTATTTATTACTATTTTGTAAATTAACTTTTATCCTCTCTTTGATACTGTATTTTTATTATACCTTTAGGAGACAAAAAAAATTTTGAATTTTTTAAAAACTTGTTTTTAAAATATTTTAGACATTTTATTTAAACAAATTGTAATCTGCTATTATTTGCTTTTATTTTGTAACTGTCATTTTATTTTATTTATAAATTTATTTTGGTACAATATGCTTTATCCCTAAATTTGACATACCCAACTTATAATACTAAGAGTTAATAATCAGCAAATAATCAGAACACGCATTTTATCTTTAATGACATAATCTTGTAAATTTCATCAAGTTTGTGTTGTAAAATTTTATATGCAAATATTTGAATCCTTTTAGACCCACGGTCAACTGGCGCATCCGCCAAAATCGATTATAACTGATTTAAAAAATTTCTTGTAGTTTGGTAAGACTGGTTAGATTGCTCTCAAAATTAAGCCCTTGACCAACATTAGTCGTGGGGATTAACTTTGGTGTACTTGTTTAAATGCTTCAATGCTAACTCAATAGATAGATAGTCGTTAGTTTCTTCAATTTTACTTTAATGTGGTAATTATTAGAGTTGGCAAAAATGCGCCGCAGGACAGAGGCGTACGCATCATAATAAGTGTAACAAAAGAAATTAACTAGTAATAAAAGCAATAAACTGTTACAATTTATAACAATGTATGCATAACTTGCCCTCTTAACTAGCTTGATTATCACAAACTGGAAAAATCTGTAAAAACTTTGCAGCCTCATGTATGTTTCTAAGGTTGTCTCCGACAGTAATGTTCGATGTGGTGAAAAAATATGCTTATATTTTGAGAAAGACCATTCGACACCTATTGATGTAACAAAAGCATACTTAAAATAGTCTTTGAAGTCATTTAACGGATCTGCAGATGCACTAACAGTACCATCACAAATTTGTCTTAATCTAGTAAAACCGGTGTCTTGCTTTAACACGCATGCGAACTTTTCTCCGACTGCCTCATTTTTTGTGTCACATATAGAGTGTAGTAGTGGATTTACTTTATCCACTATTTGCATTGACTCTGCTAACGACAGCGCACTATTTTGTAAGTTTTGTGTGGCGTCATGTAATTTTTTCTATTCTTGCGAATAGTTTCAACAGAAACATCTTTTTTTGTCTGGCTTTCATTAAGAGTTGCAGCCTCGTCTGGATTAAATTGTAGTATCACAGCTGTTATTTATTGTAAATATTCAGCATAATAAAAAGCTGCCTTCAGCCATGTTCTCCAACGGCTAAGAATCAGCTGTGGTGGTTCGGCAATACTGAGATACTTGCTGTGAAATGCGCGAAGACGTTTAGGAGATTTAAGAAACACTGTTTTGTACCTGCTATTAATGCATCTATCTCTGGAAAACCTTGTCGAATAGTTTCTGCCACAAGGTGTAAAGTATGCACTTTACACGTAACATGTACCAACCTACAAGCGTGTTCTTGAAGAAAACAGCCTACCAAACGCATTGTCGCGGCATCATCGGTCACAAACTTCAACACTTGACTTTTTGACAGATCAAAATTTTCTAACGTCTCCACACCACCCGCGTAATTCTTTGGCCAGTATACTCAGTTAGTCTTTTGCTAGCTAGTAACAGTGGAAATTCAGTCAGTTTAAGAGGTATACGTACTACAACATTTAAAATAGAATCTTTTTACAATCTGCCGTCTCGTCAACACATAACCACAGCCGCGTATTTTTTTGTACAAATTTGATCTTATTTACAACGTTTTCGTTTACATTTGGTTCATAGTTACGCAAAGTTGTGCGACTTGGTAACGTCACTTTGGGATTATATTTATTCCAGAACTCCTGAAATGGTTGTTTATCGAGTATGTGCAGCGGTACATCACAGACTATCAACATTGAACATAAACTGTGTTGTCGAGGGCACGCCAATTTTTTAGTTTTATGTTGCACAGAATTTACGTGACGTTTACAATCACGTTTGTCCCAGCACGTTAGGTCTGTTTCGCACACCTTACAAATTATTATAGCACCATTGTAGAATAAATCCGGGAATTCACTGTTAAATTTATTCACTTTGTCAGCGTATGGTCGTTTTTACCCTTGGGCAAGTATGATATACCTTAATATTAAATTAATATTAAGAATAAAATACAACAAATAAAATTATCAACAATACAACGGAGATGAATAAATTACGTTGTATACACCACGAGGCATAACAATAGACTAAAATCAAATGTTAGTCTTTGCTAAAATAGTAAACAAGTCTCGCTTACGTGTTTGGGTATTTCTCTACTTGGCACCGCTCATGACTTGCGGACCGATTTGCCAACTCTAGTAATTATTATGTTTGTTGTAGAATACAAACATAACAGCATGTACAACATTTATAAAAAAATACACATACATTAAACAGCTTTTCAGAATATTTCTTAATAAGATTTCACAGTTTTGTAATTTTAATTATCCCAGTAAAATTATGTTTATTTTGTGAATAAGTGTATATACAGGGTGTTAACTAAATACTAATAAATAATTCATTAGAAAAAAAATAAAAAGTATCTGCAAATGGTTCACTTTTGAATAAACAAGATAAAAAAAGGAATATTCAAGAAACTATTGGATATGATCTTTACCAGATATGAAACATGATTCTTTAGACAACCAAACTCATTAAAAAACATAAGGAGTTTTGTGTTGTTGCACAAGAATAAACAATCTGTTTACGTAGATCTTCTTCATTTTCCACGGGGGTAGTACAGACTAACGAGTTTTTAATTGCCCCAAAAAAAGTTGAGAGGATTTATACCTGGTGATGAAGGAGCCCCTGATTAATGGTCATCCTCGAACAAACCAATGACCAGGATATGTTATGTCCAGAAATATAAACGTAATTAGGTAAAATGTACCGTGGCACTATCATGTGTAAGTGATATAGTTTTATTTATTATCAGCAGATCTCTCAACATACCAAATAGTTCCTCTTCTAAAAAAAAATTATATAATTCACCGACAATTAGCCTAGGTAAAAAGTAGGATCCAATAAGGAAAACACTAGAAACTGATATTGAACACTACTACTATTTTATTATTTCATGTGGGTTCGGCCCATATATGATTGTTATAAAAATTCGAGAGAGTATTTCGTATTTCTTGAAAAGTTGGCGTCATCGTTGATTAGAATCAAAGATAGCATCTGTATTAGTCATTGAGAGAAACCAACTCGTAAAAGAAGCTCGTGTCGTCGTTTGGTAGCTGTATCTAGTACCTGTAATTATGTATAAGGTAAGTGTACGACTGCTTTTCCTTCGAAATACGATTATTCTCAACGGTCTTATGGCTGACCTGCAATTAAGCAGCAATTTTCATTGATGAATATTTGCAAAAATCTGGTAATTTGCAAACCAACGCTGTCTTGCCTCTAATGAACAACCATTGACAAATCCATATACGAAATGTATATCAGTCATTTTTGCATTCGAGTAATTTCTGACAATGAAGAATATTTTCAAATGCGGTCACAACATGAACCTGATTTACTCAAAGATCGAGTATTTTTCAGTCTTCAGATTTAGACAAGCTTGAAACTAAGTAAAGTAAAAAAAATTCCGTTTTAACAGATTTTTGCTTTATTTTGTTGATTTAAAAAATAAATCATTTGCAATTTCATATTTGTTTATCCTTTTTTCGCCTATTTCTTTTATTCCTCGCACTTGCATTTTATCTAGATACGACAGTAAGATTTTCTTCGGTTAAAATAGAATTGTTTTTCATAATATATTGAATTCAGAAAAAGTTCTCTATCATGATAATTTCGATATAAGGTTAAGGTATAGTATTTATAGTCAGGGTGTTTCAAAAAAAATGTGCCATCGCTTAAGCGGAGATTCCTCACCCAAAAATAAGACAAATAATTCCCATCAATATGGGTCACTCCTGTTTCGTTTCGGAGATATTTTGAAAAAACTGAAAAAATACGAAAACTTAACACCGTGTATCTCAGAAACGAAGCAAGAGTGGACCCATGGACTATTTTTCTTAATTTTGGGTGAGAGATCTCCGCATTAACGCTGGCACATGTTTTTAGAAACACGTTGTATAGTTATGGAGGCCACTGGTAATGGTAATGGTGGGGATGCTGACGTCTGGCAAGTAGGCCGCAGACGGACCTTTTTTACCAACTCCCAGCTGTCCCCTCAGCCATGTGCTTCTCCTGCTCCTTCGTCGAATCTTTTCTATCTTCTAATGAATGTCAGAATGTCACTCATTGCGAGGGAACTCTTCTTCTGCCTTAGAAGGACTTCAGAACCGGAGATATTATATCTCAGGCGCCCAAACGCTTCACACTGTCCCAGGAAATTGTAAGATGTTTCTTCACCAATTCCGCATCCTGGACATGTAGGGACTTCCTCAATACCTATCAATGATAGATGCCTCCTAAGTCTACAGTGGCCTGTCAGAACTTTGATTAAAAGATTCAGAGTCTTACGACTCCGGCTCAGTAACCAGGCCGATCTCGATTTGTTCAGCTCAGTCACAAAATCTCGAATTTGCCTGCAGGCCCTGTTGGTCCTCCAATGCTTCCCCAGTGTCTCGTAGGCCTACTCATTGAAGGCCGTTGTGATCTGCCTTCTTGGAATGCCTAACATAGGCTCAGGCCCGAGTTTAGCCAATTCATCGGCCTTCTCGTTGCCTGGAACTCCGTTATGTCCCGAGACCCATACCAGTCTCACTTGTTTATCCCTTTTAAGTTCTTACTAGGGCGTCCCCGTATGCCTGAACAAGAGCTGATCTCGTCTTGGGCGAGCACACCACTTTTAGAGCGACCTGGATATCGGAGCAGATGTTCCGCCATCTGTTCCGCCCTGTTTCTAATCTCAGCCTTACCTGCGACCGGTAGGATTGCGTAAACCTCTGCTTGGAAGACCGTGGTGTACGAACCTAGAGCAATGCTTTCCTGCACTCCTTTACCTTCCAGATATATTCCCTTTCCGGAGGACCGTCTGGTGGCCACTCGAGACCCGTCTGTGTAGCACACCAGAGATTCCGGGAGGAAGTCAATTTACTTCACTACTTTGAAGAATGAGAGTGTATTTTCTTTTTAACCTTAGCTAATCTTTCACTTCTCTCACCTTTAGGACAGAGATGGGGATTTCCCTCTTCGCTAGCCAATCAATTGTTGCGTGACATTCAGCTCTACCTGAACACTGCCAGCTCCCAGAAATCCGCATTATCAAATAGATCTCCAGAGCAGCTGTCGGTGTTGTTCTCATTGCGCCAGTGATCCCTAGACAGGTGGGTCTCTGAACTTTTGCCAGCTTTCGGGACGTGATCACTCTGTCCACGCTCAGCCACCAGACCACAGATACGTACTGGAGCCTCAATCTGATAACCACCGTGTACCGCCAATGTAGGATCCGTGGGTTGAGGCCTCAGTTCCTATCTACCGCTCGGCGTAATTGCCAGAAGGGTGCAGTCGATTTTTTGATGACGTTGTCGATATGCGGCTCCCATGACAATTTACTATTTACGGTAACTAATCTCCTGCGCAAGCTCGAGAGGTTTAACATACATGATTGGTGCCCTAAAATCCCCTATTTTTTCTTCTTTGGGGCCACTGGTACTGCTGTTCCAAATGTCGCAACAATGATTTTTTCCTTCTTCCTACTCTTCGTTTTTTTCTCTCATCTTTCCCTCCTAATTATTTTTGGCAATTCATATTTGACTCCTCCCAGTATATATTCAAAATAATCCAATTTTCATCGTTTGATTGTTGCATTAATCTCTTTTTCCTTTTTGCAACCTCATCAAGAGTTTGCCATTTCTCGATATATCCACCCACTCTCTTATAGTACCACATTTCAAAAGCCTCAATATTATTTGTGTGATTTTTTTCACGCCTCTAAACCTTATAGCAAGTTAAAGAAAATGTAACAACGAAACATTGTAGTTTTCAGCTGTAAATTTAGGTAGAGATTCCTGAGAATAAATTTCATCTTCATAAAATCTAGGCGTACGATTTCAGGTCGGAATTTTATTTTTCTGTTTGGTCAGTGTTGTCGTTAACCACATTGCTAGATATTTATATGACGAAACTTGTTCAATATGTGTGTTCTATATTATCAGATACACCTCCGCATTTTCCTGTTTTTTGGAGGATATCATAAGTTTGGTTTTTGTTGAATTCTCAGATTACCCCTAGTATCGTAGAAATATCTATAAACACATATATTTGGTAGGAATATCATTACTTGGAATATAAGTATCGATATCATAGATCAAAATTTTTGAAGTGGCTCCCCGCTATCACTTAGATATAATGAGTGACGGTCGACAGGGATATTTATCAGAGACCGCGAAATTTCTGACAGATTGTTCTTGATAAGAATCTCACATAACTATTATCTTGTATATGTCTGTATAAGTAACCTTATTAATGCTCCATAATTATCCATTTGTTGTCATGGATAATTAAAATCGTACAAAAACATTCAAATTAACGTATACTTTCGTTTTTAATTATTTGTCATCTATTATACATATTTAAACTTTTTGACAAACAATTTATGTAATTAGGCATTACTATCAAATTAACAATTTTAGTGCTATTATGTTGGATAATTCTTTAATTGCTATGCCTACCATGAATAATTGCCATATAGCAATTCCACATTCATTATTTTTAAAATGATGACATGTGTTCTCTAATGAAACAGATTTAAAAACTTTAAAAAACCATATTTAAATTATATGCATTTACAGATCAGTACCTTTTTAGAAATTTTGCAACTTTCACACATCCTGTTGAAGACATATGATGTCATTATCTTCTTTTCTTAATACTTTGTTATTAAATTAACATTTTCTAAGCATATGTGTTAATTAATTAATTAAAAATACTGAATAATTAAAAGTTGAGGTATTTAATTTTAAATCACAAAAATATGGGCCGACGGTAAATAAGTACTTAAAAAAATCTTTTAAATTACACCATGAGTAAAACTCATGCACTATTAAATGGCTTTTTTTTAATGGGAAGAAGATCATAATTATATCAGCCTTTCTAAATAAGAAACTGATAAGAGATATACCAAGAAAGTAATATCAATTTATTAAAATTTATTATTATCTGAATTTATTCCGCGAGTCTGCAAATTTGATTTTATGATATTATCAAATTGAACAAGTGATATGTGTCCAAAATACAAAATTAACCTCTGCTATTTGAATAAATGCAAAAATAAAAAACAGAAATGGAAACTAATTTTTTATGAATTTTATTTTGATAATGGTAATGTTAATGTTGGGGAAGACTAACGCCCAGCAAGTAGATCACAGATTGACCGTTTTTACCAACCTCTCAGCTGTGCCCTCAGCCATGTACTTCTCATGCTCCGTTGTCGAATGTTCCGATCCTCTGTGAAATTTATTTTAGTAACTGGCAAAGTTAAAACATTTTATTTAATAGTTTACATTTTATTTAATAGTTTAATAATTATTCATTTTTACATACAGGATATCCGAAAATTCTGTAGCCATATTACAGGGCGAGGTTGCACTTGGGAAATATGAAGAAAACTTGCTATAAACATGTGTCCAAAAATTCTTCCTACGAGAGATAGAGACCGTTGAAGAAGGTATTCAATGACTGGTTTTTACTTAATGGGGAATTTTTCAACTGCAAAGACGCACTTTAGCACATAGCCCATTTTTAATAAAGTTCACTATTTTATGATGCTGCTAACCAATATGAACTTCTACGGGGGCATTCGGAGCTGGGGTGTGTGTTCACCTATTTTACACCCCAATTTTTTTCCATTTTTTTTCGACTTTTTGGTAACAGATATGATTTTCTAATCATTTTTATACAAAAAAGGATCCCCTTTCCAAGGTAGTATTCTAAAAATTGCAAAAAAAATTTTTTTCCAGTGGCGTACCATAATTCCTGGGGTAAACGTAATAGGCACATCTCATATATACGTCACTGGTTTAAGTTGGGGCTTAATTTGTTCACTATATCTTGGAATGGAAGACTCTAAGGACATATGTTTGTGTAACAAAATATTCTTAAATTTGGACAAGGAATACGGTCCTTTATTTATGACATTCCATTATGTTACACTCTGTATAGTGTGTCCACGATTTGAGTCTGAAAGTGGAAAACATTCGAAAAAAAATTCACTCTCGGTGGAAAAATCTGTTTCATCTAAACCGCAATTTTTATTATAGAATCCTCGCTAGCTTTACTGGGTTTGACAAAAATTTAATTTGGATGTAGACAAGTTCCAGAACTGTTGAAACATTTTCAAAATAATTTTAAATGAAAGTACGCAAAAAATTTCAATATGTAATTTATGGAATGATTTGTTTCATAGCACCTGAAATTTATTCAAATGGATACTTTCCAAAAATATAAAAATCGTAGTTGGTAAATGGAAAATATACTTAATAAGTTTCGAACAAGTATATTGTTTAAGATTAAGAATTAATAAAATCTGGTCTTTGCTAAACTGTCAAATTACTCGTGGTTCTGCCATTTGTCTTTGTGAGACACAGTTTGGGTGGAGCGAAAATCATTTTTTTTAAATTTTAAACTCCGATTCTGTATTAAATTTCTTATCGCGGTATTTATATATATATATATATATATATATATATATATATATATATATATATATATATATATATATATATATATATATATATATATATATATATATATATATATATATATATATATATATATATATATATATAAACAGCTCTGAAGGGCAGGGGGGAGGTGGAGTTGACACAGATTATAATTATTGTTGTTGTTTTTTCCGATAGTGCGAAAAAATGTACTGTTTCTGTCATAAAACCAGAAAAACATTAAAAATCATGTTTTAAAATGTTAAAATTTAATATTTAAATAAACATTTCAACTTTAAACTAAGACAGTAATTTTCATATTCTTTGGCAACACTATATTTTTACAAGAAAATTTATTATATGTTTGTTATGAGAAATAGTGTTGTGATAGTACCACATCCGACTTATTTTCGTACAAAGCTCATCTTCCTACTTTTAAGTTTCATAAGTACCAGAAGTCGCTATAAAAGACATCTTGCTACAAACTGTAATGTTATGGAATTTATGATTCAATCATATTTTGTCATAAACAGGTTTCACCTGAAGCATGTGTTAGAAATTTAAAAATATGGGATATAGGTGGAAAGTACAGTAAACAGTATTCAGTATTAATGTTTAGCTGATGAGACCAAACTTCAAAACATCGATGTCTGCAGATGTTAGAAGTTCCATTTTGTATTAACACGAATCATTTCATATAATTACCCTATAATGATTGTATCTTGAAAGCTGTTCATTTAGTCTGTCGTGAAGAGTAATTCAAACATTAATATCTGTAGCGATTTTGATATTTTTTTGGTCATATGACACGACTTTATTCTGGTCTTCCTATTCACCTCACAAAAGCCACTTTCTAATGTTTTATCTTTTGCAAATTTCATTTACAATACAGTCATTGTATATTCCAAGTTAGGTAACAATTTAGACAGTCAATAATATGCCCATCTATAAAATTGCTAACAATTCATATTGAATATTTTCTAATCCTGTTTATAAAAAAGTGTTGTATAACTAGTCAAGTGATGTGTTCTGAATTTCTCGTATAAAAAACATGCCCAAGAATATTAAAATTAAATTAAATTAGAATTACTTTTAATATGTTATTATATAATATCTGCATGGGTGGAGCCATTATAATAATAACAAACATACATAGCTAAATAAAGCCTAAGGTCATTGAAACTAAAACAACTATGATTCCGCTTGTGTTAAAAACATATTCTCCTTTTCTTTTATGTAAATTTAATCTTTTATATCTGGTTATATTTTTTGTGATCACTGGAGTGCAGACAAGTGTAAATAACATTCATAAGAAATGCTCACTAATTGAGATAATTAATAATTTTGTGAAATTTAACTAATTTAAAAAATTGGCGGTGATAATAGTACATTATACTTAAATATACTTTGATGGCTTTAACAATGGAATCAGACAGCAGACATAAACATTCGTAAATGTTTATATAAAAATATTTCTATTACATTTAAATTTTACTTACTATATTTAAGCTTTCTAAATGCTTGGACTAACTGTATTAAAATAAAGTTAAATGAGTAGCAAAATACATTATCTTTGAAATTTCCTCCTAAACAATATTTAGAAAATCTCCCTTATTACTATGTATGTTTAGTGCTTAGCGCCACTTTCTAATAACTGACGTTACATATTCAGAGAAAAATCATCAGAATTTGACTCGAGGTAAGGTGACTACCGTTAAATGAAAGAGCATGAAATTGGTATAACGTGATATCATTTCCTAACATAAGATGATGGTAATTGGTGTTCCCGTCATTTTTGCACCTGCAAATAATTTTTAAGAAAATGCCCCTTTATTGACCGCCGAAGTGCTTGGAAACTTATCACCTCCAAGTGAGACTTTGTCTTTTTAAATATCTGTATTCGTCAAAATTGGTATATTTGGATGTCACATGTAATGACATTAATGACTTAAATTAAAATATATTATGTGTCCAGCACATAACTTTCTTATACCATCTTGATCTAAAAAAATTATGCTATTTATCATTTACCCAAATTAAATTTTAATAGAATACCTTGAAATGTTTGATTATGTTTTTTAAATAATTATCAAAAAAACAATAAATAATTTTAATAAAAAAATATTTATATTTAAAAGAAGAAAAATATTTTAAATATATTGTTTTTATAGTTTAAAATTTTATGTGCAAAAATTACTTCTATATTTAAGTTCAAATATTTTATTTAAATGGTAGACTGATCAACTATCTTTATTCTAGAAAAGATACAAGGATTATTTTTTAAATAAAAATTTTAAATTTAAGTTTTATAGTTTACAAATAATTATATATTAATTATTTATTAATTTTTTTTAAATAATTATTAAATTCAGTAAGATAATTATCCTAATATCGAAAAAATAATTAAACTAGTTCTTTAAATTTTATTCAAAAACTTTTAATAATAAAGTTCAAAAATAAAAAAAAACAGACAGGTGAGTTTGCTTGTACTAGAGAGTAGGAGGTAAGACTGTTTTGATTATAGTTTTTAGGTTTTGACCGACTTTTGCCGATTTTACACCTGTGTGCGTCGTCGTTCGATATTGTCAATAATAATTCATGTCATATATTTTAATAATTTCTTCTTATTGACATTGACATTTTTGTAACTAAATTAGACATTTAAAATGTCACACTATCAATTTATTCTAACCCCTATTTATGAGGTCAAATGTGTAAAAAAATTTCAGTTTACATCAGCTTTTTTTAAGTACTTGGAAAATATATTTTATTGGCTTGATATAGTAGACATGATTTATAATCTTTCATGAAGAATATATTTTTTGTAGACAAACACAGAAAAGTTTGGATCCCGTAGATCTCCTTTTAGCTGACCAATTTTGCTCATTACCGAATTTATCATTGTCTTTGGCATTATCACGTGTACCAAATTTGAAAGATTTATCTCAAAAACTGTGGCTGGTATTGCGATACTACAGACATGCAGACAGACTTTTCTACAAAGTTATGTTTTTTATTATAATTCATCAAGATTCGTCCAGAAATGCAATAAAAAAAATTTTTTTCCCGAAATTGTATCTTTTTTCTTCTTTCATTCGTTACGCGCTTCTGGTGGTACCACATTCACCAAATTCAATGTGTCACCTAAAGTGTTGTTGAAAATCTTAATTGCCAAATTTGGGAAGTCTCCCATTAGTGTTTTTTGAGTTATCGTGACCATACATATCACACACACACACACACACACACACACACACACACACACACACACACACACACACACACACACACACACACACACACACGAACCGACAGACATCGTTCAGAATGGATTCAGGAGGGTTCAAAACGTATATATCAATCAAAATCTCGAGGTCGAAAAAAATCACGATTACTATACTTCTTTACATTAGGTATAAGAAAGTAAAAAGGTGTTTTTTGAAAAAAAAAAAAACTGTTGTCAATTTGGGGATCGAAGAGCATGACAAAAATCAACGTGGCAAACTTTACGAACTGCCAACTTTATCACAACATTTTATGATGTTGTCAAGTATGTACAAAATTTCAATTCCCAGTTTTATTTAAACATTTGGACAAACAATTTTATAAGATGAAGAAGCAAAAATAAAATCGATATCGATTTTTGAAATTTTAACAAATTTATTCCAAATTTCACGCTCGCAAGCGTTCAGGGTCATTCACTAGCGGATGTAGAAGGAAATTTACGGGAGGGGCGGCTATACACACATAAAAATATATTTATATAGAAAATCTGACCTTTTATTTGCTTCGTATTTATGCATTTCTAGAAAAGAATTTTAAAATAATTATTGGGTATTACATAAATGCGATAAAATGTATTTCAAGTGTGCTGTTTGATATATTATCTATTTAAAACTTTTATACTAGCACATTCGGATAAGAATAATAGTATAACATGTAAGAAACTGTAGATAATTATTATTGTTATCATATTAGGTTTGAAAGGATACTTATGTAATACCAAATAATTATTTTATTGAATTGTGTAAGCCATTACATTGTGATAATCAATCATGATGATATAACAAAAAAAACACAATTTGCTTTGTTTTGAACACTCATTTATTGTAACTTCAAGTTACTGCATTAAAATATATAAAATATCATGTACTGTATACAAAAATATTTTTTTCTAGTTTAAATAGACTTATAAATTTAGTGTTTTAGCTATTGCTAGAACACCTCGAAAATAAATTCGTTAAATATTCTTACATGATATTTATTATAACAATTTTTCAAGAAATTTTAATCTCCACTTTCCTTTTCACTCCGTTTACGTCATTTATGTTCCATATTAGAACAGAAAATACTATATGCTACCATATAAATATTTACTGACAACTTTTAAGCGCTTGTGCTTTGCGGGTTGTCTACTGCACATTCACAATCTTTCATTTTTATCAATGGAGTAAAACCATCACTATTTGATGTTGCATCTAGAACTTAAAAAACCAGTTTGTAACTTTCTTTAATGCTAAAAATATATTACGTACGACACTATATGCACATGTTCTAAATTATTGTTAATTGTATCTGGGGCAATTTAAAAAAATCCTGGTCGCCTTGGGTTTTCTGAAAACTGAAAGTACATAAATTAATGGATATAAATATAATTGTTGAACAAACGTACTTTGCGGTATAGACACATAGGTAATGATTGCAACTAGTTTAAAACGACAACATTATAACAGTAATCGTGACAGAACGTTTTACATAAAAACGTATAATGCAATATTAGCTTGGTTGATTATGTACATTTTCAACAAGATGTTAACGACATATGTTATACCAGTGGTTTTCAGGAATAGGCTGATGTATATCAACATATTTTTACAATATTTTCAGGCATTTTTTTCATAAGATTAATATTTTGAGGTTAGCGAAAGTAAATATGCTTATACTTTCGATAGCGTTTAATTAGAGGAAATTTTAGAGGTAACGGAGTATATTAAAATTGTATGCCTTGCATTATTTTGCAATATCAAATCTAAATTGATTTTCGTTTTTTTTATATACAGTTTGAATGCAATATACTGAGTAAAGTTACGCACAAAAAAAAAGTTTAAACTTAATTAAATAATTATTAATATGACCTGGAATTTTTTTTATAGATGTTTATAAATGCGTTTATTACATCACAAATTAAGTTCAACAAATTTGACTCAAGGAAATATTTAATTTTTTACATCATACATTATGCGGAAAATAAATAACTAAAAAGTATTTGTAATTACAATACAATCTTCTGATGTAATTAATCAAAGAGTCGTTGTAGAAATAAAGCCTATAGATTCCACTAATAGTGAGAGATTCTTATCTACCAATCTAAATTTCAACAAAAATTGTTGGGTCATGAGAACTGTAAAATTTGTTCCCTATTATATACAACGTGATCCAAAAAATTTGAAACAAATAGAAAATTTTCTCAAAATTTGATTCTTGAGAAAAGTTGGTTCATAGCATAAAATTAAATATTGATTACAAAATTTTTTATTAGTCCGGGTAATTATGTCAATAAATCAAATTATTTGAAATTGACTCCAGAACAGACTACCCATAGTGATCTATTCGATAAATAATGTGCAAATATTGCGTAATTCTATTCATCCGCCATATATACATTTGTACAGTGTGGAAAAATATTTCTCAAATTATTATAGAGCTAATGAAAACTCTTGTGAAACAAAAATGATGCATATTTTCCAAAAAAACGTATTTGGGCAAACAATCACCATTAAAATTGCAACAAAGTAAACTGTTATAGGTTTTATTGGTAGACGTTGTTGAATTGAAAATATTTGTGTCAAGAGATCAAGTCAGCAATATAGTTTCTGGGCAAAAAAGCAAAAAAGACGAAATTTTATTTTTTTTCAAATTGGTCAACTTAATTTATATTTGGGCATACCTTGGAAATGGAAACAATTTTTAAAAATAAAAAGTTTCGGTATCTTAAATAATGAGGAGAGTTGAGTCAATTTCAAATAATTAGATTTTTTTTTGGCGTACGTACCCAGACCAATGGAAATTTTTCTAACTAGTATTTAATTTGAGACCATACACCAATTTTTAAAGTTTTCATTTGTTTCAAAAATTTTGGACCACGTTATATACAATGCCCTACAAAGAAAACAATAAACTATAGGCAATATAAAGCTTTTTTCATATTATGAGACTGAATCGAGAGTAATTTGAAATTATTTAATTGTACTTCTTGAAACATACATTATTGAATTAAAAATCTATTAATGTAAAATACCTCAGAAATTCATAAAATTAAAAAAAATAAAAACAAACTAAAACATTATGTAATAGCCTATTAACATGTATACAGAGTGTGCATAGTGTGGAAAAATTCGTTATCTCGGAATATAAAAATATGTCGAAAAAATCCACGTGTATGAGGATTTTTTCAAACTGTTTTTTTTATTCCTTCCACAATGTACATCAGAGTGTTTAATTCGTATAAAAATCAGTTTTCTTATTTTTTGTATCTGTAATAAAAAATATAAATGTATTGAAAAAACAGTGGCCAAAACATTAGAAAAATAATTTATTTATTCAGTTATAGTTGACCGGTTTTAACCTTTAATATCTACAATAAACAACTACAACTGATTTAAGTAGTTAATCATCTTTCTTTATTTAATGTACTTTACATTTCTGTATTCCAATTTCCAATTTAAAAGATTTATTTTTCATTTTAAAAATACATCATAAAAACTTAAATAGAATATAATAAAATAGAAATCATACAATTATTCATAAAAATATACATGAATACATACATTTCAGTATTGGACGCTTATATACCTAGTATTACATGTGTGTATTTTTGAATATAAATATTAATCGTATAATATTAAATATAAAAGTAGTTTACATTGGTTTAGTCTTTCTGCTCATTGATCAAAAAGTTAAAAATCCAGTTGTTCCTCTTTACCACAGAAAATGTCAATTTAATGGTGACAGGGTTACATAATTTTCTACAAAAAAAAATCCAATAAAAAATCGCTTTTATGCAATATTTTATAAATTATTCCTATTTATTTATGAATAACAGTAAGTAAACGGTAACCTTGATTTCTTGATTTCTGACATTGAAGAAAAAATAGTAACACTGTACAGCTAAAGAAACCCTAGATAGAAAATGTCCGTCGGTTCTTTCATAATGCAGGACAATCATTAACCTTCTTGAGGTCAGACTCGACTTACTTTCCATTTTAATATTCCAGCTCTATTGAAAATATAATGTTTTATGTGTTTGTCTGTGTACTGTTTTATTTTAACATATGTGGAAATATATTTTTGGAAATTAAAAAAAAAATTAACTTCTATTCTTTGTTTAATTACTTTTGTGCAAAATGCAATTTTCAAAAAGTTTAAGAAACGAACAAGAAAGTTAGTAAAGTAAAAAAAAACGCCGTAATAAGAAGTTCGGAGAATTTAAATGGTCATGATCCCTAAAAAAGTATCACCCTGTAGATTGTTACAAATATCGGTTAAGCCATTTTGTAGAGACTGTAATAAATAGTATGTTTACCAGATTTAAATCAAAATATGTATAAAATACATGGAAAGAACAAAAAAAGATTGAAAATTCAACACCCTGTATCTCAGTAACGAAGCATTTTAATATATATGTTAATAGGAACTTTTTCTCTTAAAATGTTGCAAGGAATAACCTCCTGAAGTTTTGGTATGTAATTAATTAACATTCTGTATTTATCTTCAATCGAATTTAGCAGCTATGGAATTGGGTAGCATATTATTAATGAATATTCTCATTGTGGCATATTATTCGCTGTAGAGTATTTTACCTTGCTGAGTATGTTAACTATACTGTATCCATAGCAGACCGAAGTCAACCCATTTGCGATGCGATATATACTGCAACTGGCTAAATATGATGTAGAAAGTTTCATTTTCTTCCTAGTATCCTCTATGAATGGAATCTCTCCCACTTTTGTTGCAGAGAGATGCTCATTTATTAAACAGTGTTCAATTATGATGGTTAATAATTTTCGTTTTACCTTTATTTAATGTGAGGAAGGATTTTGGTTACTGGTTATCATTTTTTCTTCTGTTTATAGGGGAGAATTAAACATTGTAGTTTCTTTGAAATGATTTAAGAAAAGAAATAGGATTCCTGATTCCTCTTTTTAATGTATAAAGTTCCTTCTGGAGTATTGATCTTATCCAGCAGATATGGACCATTAAACATATCCCGATTCTCTGCCTCACATTTAACCCAGGACCCTAGGGTGAAGGACAACTACACTTGTCACTCAACCATGGATTTAAGATTTATATTAACCAATTAGTAATCTAGCGGTAGTATTTGATTCTACCGTTAATAGTTTTTTCATGAAGTTTCTTTATCATTTATAAAATAATAAATAATGTTAAGATCTAGATTTAGTCAATTATAACGTAATTTTTGATTTTTCACAAATTTTAGTAGGTAGTTTAAAAAATCTTCTAAATTCGGGGGGTTCGTTGTCTAATCTGATGTTGGAGTCTCCAGGTTTAAGGGTCGTCAATAATTGATCTTTACTACAACTAGATCTCTCTCAGTTGCAGAGAGTTTTAAGGTCTCCCAATTGCAGTTATTAGATTAATTTTAAAAGTTGTAAATCACCGTTAATATTGTTGCACGGTAATATAACAAAATTATAAATTAAGAATACCATTGTCAGTATGGCCCAAAAGTATTTGTTTACGGCATTTACTATTTTTTTATTTGTTGGGACTTTTTGTCTCATGAATAACTCTTTAAGATTCAATTAAAATCAAAAATATGAAGTCACACATTGACTACGATGAAAATGAACTAGGTACTATACTCGTGATTAATCATGATAGGATGTGTCAGTGAACATATTACACAAATTTTTTTTTAAAAAAATATGAAATCTCCACTCAAAATTTTCAGTAAACAACTTCAATCCATCCAAGCAAAAATTGTCTTTTTTTTCTCTATTAGCTTTTTGTATAACTGATAAGATTTGCAAAGTTTTATTTTGGAGTTTTAATATTAATCTTTGTACTATGCAATAAATAATAAAAGTACTTTGTTCAGTATTTTCGCTCAATGATCTTAAAGCCAATTTAAAAAATGTAATTGTTCTCTTTTACTATAAATAATGTTAATTCAATGACGACAGGTTGGCATAATTTTCTTCATAACAAAAAAAATGCAATAAAAAATTAAGAATGTAAGTAAATGGTAACCTTGATTTCTTTGGTATACTTTACTTTCTGACATTGAGGAAAAATATTACACTGTAAAAGCCACAAAAATCATTGAATGAACAGTAAGCCAATACTAGATATTCCTTCACGCCGGATCATTCGCTGTAAAATCTGTTCCCTTACGATGACGTCAACTCTACCTTCTGCATTTGTAAAAGAAATGTAGCGAAGTCACCTCATTTATGCATCAATTTGTTTGTAACTGTAATTGCAAGTATAATAGCCTTTCATATCACTACGTACAGAGGGAGATGTCTTTTCTCCTCAGTTACGGATATGGGATAGTTTTTCTATGCACTGTAATCTGTTAGACTACTTGTGCTACTTTATAATGCTTATAGTTCTTATAGCAGAACTGGTATTTTTAGAAACTCCAAAATTTGTTGAAGCTGGTAATACTTGAAACTATTGGCACTAGTTTCTGTGAAGCAGGAGAATCAGACTTTTCTTTCTTTTGGAATTAGAATTAAAGTTTCTTTATCATTTTTTTCAAATAGGATATAATGTTAAATTTTAGAATAAGATCAGTTATAATGTACAATTTGTTTTTTAAGAATCTTATAATTAAATTCATGTTGTTTAGCAGTGAAAAACTAACGAAAACGGGGTTTGTGATCGAATCTAACGTTGAGATCTCCAAGTTTAAGAAACCTCGATTAATTTTTAATATTACTGGATCTTTGTCAGGGACAGAGAGAAGAACTTTAAACTCAAAAGCTTCACATTTTCATTCAAGATTGACATTTTACTTGTTTAGCAAATTATAAATAAAAAAATTCTGTTTTTTTATTTATAATTTCTTTTCTAATAAAACATTTCTTTACGATTTCTATTGGAATCGTTTTAGTAGATGCAATTATAAATTTAAAATACCATTACTGGCTGGACGTTGTTTATTTCATTCGATTGATTTATTCCTTGTTGATGGAAATAAAAATATGATGTCACTGATGAACAGGGAAATTAAACCAATGCGTTCGCGACTTTACGTCATGATAACAGACCGGATATTTCTTTATATGTAGTTTTATTAAGAAGAAAATATAAAGTATTTCCCTAAGGTTTTGAAAATGGAAAGTGCTTTCTTTCTTCAAATATTTTATAGTACTTATGGAATGTGTAGAGTAAATTCAACACTTATATACGTCTGTCAACTTTATTTTGCATATATCTTCTCTCATTTTTATATACTTCTGAATGTTTAAATTGTTTATTAAACATTAACATATTTCTTTTTGCATATTTTTTCATCCATACTATATAAGATGATACCTGGAATATATTAGTGAAAAAAATTGGTTTATGTGATCCTGAAAAATATGCTGCATTTGCAGATATTAATTTGAAAATACAAAACACAAATTAATTCTCAAAAGATAATTTTCATAAAATGTTACTAAGAAAAATGGGGTATATGCTTACTGATTAAAATATAAAATGTTCTATGTGTAATCATATATGTCAATAGATAAGTAAAACATAATGAAACTTATGGTAAATTGGTGTGTGTTATCTTAAAAATTAAATAACTTTCATTTTTCAAGCTATAATTTAATAAAAGAATTATACGTTATTAAAATACACGCATTAGAGTTAGTCAGTTAAGTTAAAATTGTGAAACTCCTCCATATACACTGTGAAGAATTCTTTGGCATGATATATTGATTTTCTTTCTTGATGTTATTTCCAAATAGTTGGAAGTATGTTTTAATTTTAACAACTGTTATTATTGATGGTTTTAAATTACCCAGAACTGTCTTCCTTTGTCGGCTGTAATAATGATTTCATGACAGTTTTCACTTTGGCTTTAAGTAAAGAAGTTGTCATTATTGTCATAAACATCAATATATCAAAAGTTATGAAATTCGGAGTGAGACAATAAAATTTGGTGCATTATGTTTGGGATCAATATTTTAGTTGTGTCTTTTATTTCCGCAGTTAGTGGTTTTCCAACGAATTATGTGAAGAAAATTGCAGAGAGTCATCATTTTGATGTAAGCAAAGAGGACATACTGCCTCTAAATTTGTGCTACATTATTATGAAGTACTAAGTATTCATGATTAGGAGTTAAGGAAAGTTTAGTATTAAGAAAGTATTAAGATTTATATGAAGTAATAAATGAAAATTAAGATAATTATATATTGTAAAGTAACGTATATAAATTAATTTACTGACTTAAGGCGTTAATATTAGTACATTTTATTAGTATTGTTAGTAGGGCATGCGTATTTTTATATTTTACTGCCATTTTCTGTATTTCTACTATAACTAAATTGCTGTTTAAAATTTAAGGAACCCAAATGAATTTTAATCACTTTCTTTTCGCTCTCTGTATATCTTCTGTTAAAGATTGACGTGCAGATTGAAATGTTTTTAAGAAAAAAATATTGGAAATTTATACAAAGCTCAGTGACTGACATGTAATTTGACTTCTAAGATGCACAGGGCGATTTTAAGAATCTTTACATTATTCCAAAAATTTGAAAACTTCCCAATTTTTTTAAAATCGGTGCGGATTTTTTTTAATCACTAAATTTCAACACTGAGGCTAATATCACAATTCATTTTTTTCATTTTGGCCTAACATCGTTCTTGATGGAAATGCGATTTTTTTTACTGAATCTTGTCAATCTGTAATTCCACGTATTTTTTTGTGGAAATTTTGTTCCATATAAATTTTCAATTAATTTTCCTTCAAAATTTTTCTACCCGTAATTCAATTAGTTAATTCTCAACGAATATATACAGTAAAATTTTTGGTGATGCTGAAATATTCCAAGTCGTAATATTTAAAAAAAACAAATCAATTTTTCTGTAATACTTTCATTGCATAAAACTCTGTCAGATGAATAAATTAATTTTCTAAGTAGTTTTAAATAAACGGATCAAAGTTTTCGTAGAAATATTAGCTTTTAGTGCCTTATCCCCCTCAAAAAAATAACTATGCTGCTACGGATACGTGTTTCAAAGTTATTGTTCCTTATCGGTGTAGCTAAAGAATTTTTGTTTGTCAATTAATAAAAAAATCACTTACGATGGGGTCTTTTTGACTTAGACTGTATACAGAGTAATTCAAAGATACTGATATGGTGCTTTATGGCTTTACATATTATAAATTTTATTGAAACACATTCTCTACGTTCTTGCTTTACTTATTGCAGGCTATATCTTCATGTTTTCTTATCATTTTTTTTTACAAACCATGACGGCGGAAGCAAGATATATCAATTCTCACATACTTTATTCTGCATTAAATGGTTGTATAAGGAAAATTTCGAGAAAAATTAGGATAAGTCAAACAAACTAAATAGTTTTCTTATAAATATACAGGGTGGGGCAATAGTGCGTCCGACTTCGATATGTCGAGTTCTGTGATAGCTAGGAACTTGATTTAAGAACGTAAATAAACTAGACAAAGAGGTCTATAACCGGAAATTATTTTAGAATATACAGGGTGAGCCAAGACGATTCTACAGGGTCAAAATTTTTTTAAAATGGAATACCATGTATATCAGAACATATTTTGAATCCTCTTTGTGGCCTCCTTTCACTCCTGTACTATTATTGACTCTCTCCCAACCACTTGGATGTAATGAATTTTTTTTGTTGAATTTATGCCATTTATACGTGTATATTAAAAAAAATCACTACAGTCACAATTATCGATTTGAAGAAAAAGTATGTTAGTAACAGTTATGGGACATCTGTGTGATGACACTCAACCATTTTCACTTTCTAAAAGTCTAGAGGGTGGCCAAAAATATTTTTTAAATTTACAACTATTTGAACTGAATTTTCTTAATTTTTCCAAATGGAACATCCTGTATATTTTTAGATGATGTGTTGTAGAATTGAAAAACTAAAATTTTTTTTACGTACATCCCTATGGCTATTTGCAACCATTTTCGATTTATTGAACAATACCTGCAAAATTCAGCAATAAAAATTAAAAATATATTTTTTTGTAATTCAAGAGAAGATATTATAAAAAGTGCTCCACATATATTGATTGACACACATTTCTATGTGTCTTTGGAATGAGGTTTTTACTGTTCATAAAATTGCCGGAGTGATACTTCTAAAAGCATTTATTATCCTTTCCTTCAAATTTTGGATTATTGTTGGTGTGATGTTTTTATGGGCATCATGTAACACGTTTATTATGATACCTTCTCTTGAATTATTTGAAAAAAAAACCTCATTTTCAACTTTTATTGCTGAATTTTGCAGTTATTGTTCAATAAACTGAAAATTGTCACAAATAGCTATAAGAATGTACGTACAAAAAAATGTTCGTCTTTCAATCCTACATCACATCGTGCAAAAATATACAGGGTGTTCCATTTGAAAAAAATTGAGAAAATTCAATTCAAAAAGTTGTAAATTTATGAATTCTTTTTGGCCACCCTATATACTATTAGGAAGTGAAAATGGCACAGATGTCTTATAATTGGGTCTAACATATATTTAATTAACCCTAGAATATTAACACACGTAAATCTTACGTTTTGGTTTCATACAAGTAGCTGCTGACTTCACAGATTTGATGCCAGCTCCTCGCCGACCACGGCAGTGCTTCCCCCGCTCTTTCTTTACTACAGTGAGTTATCGTCCGTCTGTATTTAATTGGCTTTGCTGGTGGTTGGATTTAGACCTCTACACGTAAAATTTACGTGTGCTTAGTATTCGCGTATACGAAATTGAACGTCAATTAGAAGTGACGTTAGTATTGTATGGGAGATAAAATGTTTGTAAAAGTAAAAGTGGATCCAAAACGTGCTCATATAGATAAGAAATTGGAAGATTGTATATATGCGAGCGATAAAAGTGATGTAAGCGGCAATGAGGAAGATAGAGAGGCGGAAGATCCCTTCGATAGCGATGATAGTATTGCCGGTCGTGATTATGTTCCTGACAAACTTGACGAAGACCTGTATAACAATGAACTAGATACAGTTTGGAAACCTAAAGGAAAATCAGTTTCCAATAAATTAGATGATTATCGGAAAAGTAAAGAAATATAAACTTACCCAATCATCAACATCTAAAGAGGACCCTTGCAACTGAACATAGTCTAATAAGGTCGGAGAAGTCTACATATTTAGGGATAAATGTTTTAATAAAAATAAATTCACTTCACAATTTGCTTTTTATTTATTAATAAAAAAAAAAAACAAAATTCGTAAAGCAAAAGCTATTTGTTTTTATATATATTTTTAAATAATTGTATTTAAAAATGATTTTTACTAATATCCTATAATGGCCTTTTATTGTTATGCGAACAAAATTTAAAATATTTTAAAATATTTTAGTGCCAAGGCAATCAAATTCATAGTCACATAAATTTGACGTGTCGTTATTATTAACGTACTATTAATATACCGAGTATTCTAGGGTTAAAATCGATAGTTGTGATTGTAGTGACATTTGTAATATACAAGTGTAAATGGTATAATTTCAACGAAAAAAATCATTACATCTAAGTAGTTGAGAGAAAATCAAAAATAATACAGGGGTGAAAGAAAGCCACAAAGAGGTTTCAAAAAAATGTTCTGATTTAATGGCATTTCATTTAAAAAATTGTTACTTGACCCTGTAGAATAGTCTTGGCTCACCCTGTATATTCGAAAACAATTTCCAGTTATAGACTTCTTTGTCTAGTTTACTCATGTTTTTAAATCAAGTTTCTAACTATCATAGTACTCGAGATATCGAAGTCGAACGCACTATTGCCCCACCCTGTATAAAGAAACAGACTTGGTTTCTTAAGATTCTTTTATTTTTTACTAATAGTTATCTAACTGGTATCAGTTGACAGTGTATTTTGATCATCGTGAAGAAAAGCTTGCAATTTTAATTACGAGCGTTCAAAGACCACCTTGCATATTTTCAAGAAGTTGCTAGCACAGTTTTAACCCACACTGTAGTGTATATTGTGGCGTAATTGTGCCAGATGTGATTTGTTGAAGACTGCGCTGAATCAGTTAAAAGAAACTAACATTCAAACGTCGCAAAATTTTTTAAACAAACTACTCTCGTATAGACCTACATGTTTAGATTTCGCTGTGCTTGTTAGTAGATTTATGCTTGCATTAGGTCCGACCCAAATTGCTAAAAATCAAGGCTGTAGCCACTACGTTTTCACTTTATTGGAAGATATGTCTGTCTTTGAAATCAAGTTAAACTTATGTCATTAAAAATTCTTGGTATTTTTTCACATTGGATATTTTTACCTTCATTTGTTAGCTAATTGGAATCATAATAGACATTTTTAACAGTAAATAAAACACCATGACCATCAAATTGTACAGTAGTTAAAATGATGAATGATAGCATAAGTAAGCAATAATTAAATTGATTTAAACAAATAATGTTTATTGAAGTGTTACCGATATATTTAGTTCAAATAGAAGTTCATAAGTAGATGGGAATTTAACAATCTCAAATATTCGTTCTAAAAATACACGAATTGTAGAAACAAAACAAACCATAATTCATGTCTAGATATAAAAAATGTCAGCATCTTTTATTTAATGATGTAGACATTTTATTTGTATGTTGAATATTATATTTATATTTATTTAGTCACTTTTGTATTCAGTTACAACTAAAGGCAGGTAATAACATTATCTCGTATGGTAGAATTCATTCTTTGTTTTTAAAAGTAAAACTTATTCTCAAATAATGTTCTAATTTTTTTTCTGAAAGCCTGCATATATAAATAAATATCTGATGTGGCTGGCACACAACTTTCTTATACCAGTATATATCATCCAAATCTAAAAAAATCATTCTATTTAATTGTTCACTTACTTCAATTAAATTGTAATAGGGTACCTTGAAATGTTTCATTAAAATTTTTAAATAATTAATTATCAGCGTCGTTCGGTACTGTCAACAATAATTCATGTCATATATTTTAATAATTTCCTCTTCTTGACATTGACATTTTTGTAAATATATTAGACATTTCAAATGTCAAACTGCCAAATTTCCTTACCCCATTTTATGATGTCAAATGTGTAAACAATTTCAGTTTACATCAGCTTTATTTAAGTACTTGGAAAATATATTTTATTGGCTTGATATAGTAGACATGATTTATAATCTTTCATCAAAAATATATTTTTTTGTAAAGACAAATACAAACAAGTTTGGGTGTCGTGAACCCCCTTTCAGCGGGCCAATTTTGCTCATCATCGAATAATTTATCATTGTCTGTGGTCTTTAGAACACGTGTACCAAATTTGAAAGCTTTATCTCGAAAACTGTGGCTGCTATCGCGATACTACAGACATGCAGCAAACTTGTTCCATATAATTATGTTTCTTTCATTATAATTCGTCGAGATTCGTCCATAAATGCAATAATTTTTTTTTAATTTTTTTTCCCGAAATTGCACCTTTTTTCTTCTTTCATTCCTTATGTCTCTTCTAGTGGTACCACATTCACCAAATTTAATATGTTACCTAAAATGTTGTTGAAAATCTTAATTGTCAAATTTGGGAAGTCTCCCATTAGTATTTTTTGAGTTATCGTAGCCACACACATACACACATACATCATTAAGAAAATAGTCAGAATGAATTCAGGAGGATTCAAAATCACGATTACTACACTTCCGTATATGAAAGTAGAAATATGTAAATAATTAATTCTTTTACAAATTGCAACAAAATTACATCCTTCTCGAGCTATAGTAGTGAGCCAGTTAGCTAAATCCATAATCGGAGAAAAACCACTAATCAAGACTCGATAGTTGCTGAAACAGGGATCTGATTTAAATCTGCATACGCTAGGTTTCTTAATAGAAAAATCTTTTTGACAAAGTTGTAGATAGATTTACAATGTGATTCGCCCAACTCAGTAAGTATAGGGATCCATGTATACTCCAATAAATTTTACAACATTATCATTTTCATGATAATGTATAAATATTTTTGATTGTATCTTCCTAGTTCAAGTTTAATTTATTTCCAAGAAACCATTGCTTTATGTTGGATTGTGTATTCACAATACTCTCCGTTAGTCGATATGGACCATTATGAGGTTGAACAATAGAGGTGTTAGCAAATAATATAAAAGTGGAGTTGCTATCACAATTAACAAGATCATTTGATAAATGATAAATAGAGTTGGGCTAAGTACTGAATCCTGTGGTACGCCACATTTTATGGATTTTGCTGCGACTCATTGCTGTTAAAGGAAACGTATTGTTATCATTTAATTCAATAAACAAACTGTTACCTACAATTATTTGAAATGTAGAAATATCTTCTTTCTAAATATTACGCGAACTCCAATTTACTGAGAATTGTTTGTTTTTTCTATGGATACTTTGGCCAATTTCACTCGGCAAAATACCACTGTGTTCGATTAGTTTTGTAAAAACTACATCCATATACGTAGATTAAAACTTAAAATTAAACGAAAAGAGAAAATACGAATGATTTTAACAGCAGTTTATAGCAAAACTATTACCAAAAACAAAAACACAAGTTTAATTAATACCAGTTATTTCAAAGTGTTATTTACGTCAGGAAATTACAAATAAAATAAATTGAATGCAAATATAAAATATAATGGTTTTAATATGTTCAAATTTGCGGTTATAATAACATAGTTTTAAAATTGCTGGGATAGCTTACACTATTTTCGCAGATACCTTAATAACAGAGCTTCAGACAATTTACGAAAGAAGCGGTAGACATTTAACAACACGATTAATTGATTGATGAATGTACAACTAATGTCTTCCTTTTTCAGGATTTTGAAAATTATTTACCGAAGTACGACGATCTATCAAATTACCCATTCTCCACAAATAGTTTAGAAGATGAATTCCCACTGGTAAAACACAATATTAACATTAAACAAGTAAAGGCTCTGGGTGGAGTGGGGACAAAAATTAATCTTGTGGAGGTAAATATATGAAAGTTACGAATAAATTGTATGTAACAGTATCAAGAATAAATGGCACTCTATTAAATATTTAAGCAACAATCATTTCATTAAGAAGTAAATATAAGAGCATTTACATTATTTAACCCGTAACAAATTTTGAAAAGTATTTTCCTAAGAGTTATTCAAAAAACCCCAACAAAACCTGGTAATAGTCAAAAATTAATTATTAAACGTCCCTTTAATAATGCTTAAAGTAGCATAAAATGCATGGGTATGGAGGTTGGGAAAACAGTGTTAAAATGTAGAAAAAAATTGATTAATATTCTCCGTTATTAATTTAAATTCGCTCTGTTTTAAGAAATTGACTGGAGTCAGTGAGAGATATGTAACTTACAAAGACTTACCTCTTATTATTATGTCCATTAACAGTTGTTTATGGTTGTCAGCGTACACATGAATCAATAATAAGCTTTCCATAGTACTCGTACACTCTGCTGTTTGTGCAGCCAGGTGCATATATTTTATTTTTTGAATTTTTTTGTCACCTCAGAAAATAGGAAAATGCGAATATATAATTTGCATACATAACAAGTATTTTTTAATTATCGAGTAATAACTTTAATTTAACAATAATTAAGATTATCGTAAATAATAAATCCATGTTTTATATTTCGTATAGATAAAGTTCCTTACATTTCAGTATCACAAGGAAAAGAAAAAAGTTCCAATGTTCCAGTGTAACTTTTATTTGTACAGCTTTTATAACAACACGACTTGCTTTTTCTTTGCCGCTTCCATCACGATACATTAAAAAAGAAACAAAAAATAAATAAAATATATAAATTTGACCCCAAAAGCACAGCAAAACTTATAAAAGTATCTGTAACCTGGAATGTAGTACACGCACTTTAAAGCCACTGATTACTGTGGCCAGCAATAAGCCGAGAAAACCTACTATTGCTGGAAACCTGTTGAAATGAGTAATTTTCGGCCAATTTCATAGGTTTGCTTTCTATCTCTCCTCGACGAACTGCTTTAACTCAGTTCTGTACTGAGAAAAAGATTTATTATTGTTCACCATCAAAAAATCATTTCCTAATGATTTCTAGAAAAGTTTTTTGAATTAAGATAAATCATGCGGCCGCGTGTGAGAATCTGTAGATCACCTCTTAGTTTCTATGAGATACGTTGTTTACTACTTACTACTTGTTTACCTAAATTTATTATTTATTACTAGATGTTGAAGTTTCAATACCACAAGGTATAGATGAGAAATATATTTTGAATAAGAACAATTTAATTTAATTGTTCTTAATACATTTTCTTACTTTAAAAAATCTGACGTTTTATTTGCTTCGTAATATGCATTTCTAGAAAATATAAATTAATTATTTGAAAGGATGCTAAAATAACACTGGTATTGTACCTGCTATTACATGACATTTTAGTATTCTTAATATTAAACAATCACATCGAGCTAGATTTTACTCAGGATCTACCTGTTTTATGTATAATATTTACTTTATATACATACACTCCCGCATAAAAAATGCAAGGTGGGAAAATGCAGAATTGCAAACGGAAGAAGAAAGCAAACCGTAGACACTTGTTTCTGACTAATTGGTCTTCATCAGCACGGTATAGCTGAGATAGAATGATGGATAAAACTCAAAAAAAAACACTAAAGGAAAACCACTGACAGGAGACCAGTCGCATCTTTGTGGCTTCCACTTGGATGGTTCTATATAAGAGCGTTGACCAAGCATCGCACACGCCGGAAACTATAGCAACTTGCGTGTGATTCCAGACCCAGGAAAATAATAGGTACAGGGAAGGAGGTAATAACGCGGGTTTAAATGCATTACAATACAAACCAATATGAATTAATGGGTACACGCCCGCATAAAAAATGTAAGGTGGGAAAATGCAGAATTACAAATGGACGAGGAAAGCAAACCGTGGACACTTGTTTCTGACTAATTGGTCTTCATCAGCACGGTGTAGCTGAGTTAAAATGATGCAAAAGGAAAAACACACACACACACACACACACACATATATATATATATATATATATATATATATATATATATATATATATATATATATATATATATATATATATGAGGGTGCTAAATATGATTTTGACATCAAAATTGCCTGTTTGGCAGCTGCCAACTGTCAAACTGCCAATTGCAGCCAATTATTGCTCTATTCCAAAATTTCAAAAAAAATATTTGTAAAATTTTATTACTACTTACGTTTTTCAGGGTGCTCAACATGACTTTGATGGTTATTATCAAAGTACTATTGAAATCTACAGATATATAATTACGATAACCAAATCATATTTACTGATTTCGAAAATGAAATTAACGAAAGTTATTTTGCATGCCACTCAAATAATTTATCTGGAATTGCAAATGTGAGAATTGGCAGTTTGACAGTTGGCAGTTGCCAAAAAACAATTTTGATATTAAAATCATATTTAGCACCCTCGAAAACGTTGGTAGTGATATAGTTTTACACATAGAAGAAGCTTTTATTACAAATTTTGGAATTTGCGCTTTGACAGCTGCCAAAAAGGCTATTTATAAGTCAAAATCATGTTTAGTACCCATGGAAACGTAGATTACAATGATTTAGGCAAAAAAAATTGTCTAACAAAATTCTAATTTTTTTGTTTAAAAAAAGTGATTGATATTTCTGCTATCTGTAGCTAAAAATGTTCCGTAGCTAAAAATTGACACAATAGCAGTAATTTTTATGGCCAGATTCGGTTTCAGCACATTAAAATTCATAAAGAGACATGGTTTTGATTTAAAGTACAGACATTTTCTTGTGTGTGCCTGTGATTAATTTATTTTTGTGGGGATATATTTTCTTACTATTTTCTTTCTTGATTGTTGCGCAGGTGGCAAAATATTGAATGTTGTACAGTATTATTTGAAATAAAATGATTTATATAGAACACTCGGTATTGTACCTGCTATTGCATCCCATTTTAGAATTCTTAATATTAAACAACCACATCGAGCCAGATTTCATTCAATATCTACCTTTTTTAATTTAAGTATAACATTAACTTTTTTTACGTTTTAGGATGCCCTACTAAAAATAGACTTTTTACAGGTCCCGACACAAAATTCGGTAAGTTTCTCAGTTTGGGTTACAAATAATATTTTTTCTTAGTCATACTAATATTTTTATGTTGTGTTACCCGTTAATAGAAATAAAATGAGTATAAAATGGTGTGCTACAGGGAATGGATTTAGACCACAACCATTTTAAATTTTCAAAAATAAAAGTTTAATTAGATATGTCGTTTGAGATTGTTAAAAGAAGCAATTTACATATTTAATTTTAATTTTCTAGCGAGGGCATCATATCAGAAAGACATAAAATCATTGCACTTATATTGGCTTTTACGCCCTTCTGATATAATGACCTCGATATAGATCAGATTCGTCCGTTACTATTCACATCACTATAACTGATTAATTTATGTTATTTATCAATCAAGTTTTAGCTCATGACAGACATTTTTGTGTAAGAAATTATTGATCATATTCATAATAGAAGGGATATATTTTTTTTTAATTGAAACGAAATTTCGACGCTATTGTGATAGTATCTGAATAATAACTATTGCTTCTCAATATTCTTCTTGTGCTTTTCTTTATATTTAAATCTAAACGTATACAATATTGTATGCTCTAGAATTTAGACGAGTCGTTTATAGGTACAAATATTTATTTCACTATTTTGTACGAGTAGTACATTCACATTCATTTAAAATGGTGATTACAAAAGCTGCACGTAATGAATGTTGAATATATACATATTTTCAATAAGAATTATAAAAGAGTGCATTTTATATGTGCAATCATTGCCATATTGTTTATTTATCAAATGCAAACTGACTCCATTATGGTAATTGAGGGAAATTTATCTTATTTAATGTTTTTAACTCCATCTTCCATTACTTTATCATATCATTGCCACTTTTATTGTGGTGTAACAACTATTCGAGTTCACCACTTTTTTTCATAATTAACCTACCTATAGAAACAGATACTACCAAAAGAATGGAAAAAGAAACAAATTATATTAAATTCCTCGGCTAACAGAACTTCAGTGTCAAATTTAATATTTGTTTCAATTGATTTTGTCGTTCGCCAAATAATCGCCTACATTTATCATGCCACAAAGTTAATATCATTATTCTTTATTTGTAAATTATAAATTAATAATTACATTATTTTCTCACAGGACTTTTTAACTAATGGAGATATATCACAAGCCACCACGCAAGAACCGGTAAGATTCACAATTAGTTTTGTAAGAAAACATACTTAATTGAATATTAACAAACTTTACTCTTCATTAATTCCCTAATTGCTTATTGGCAATTTTTCCTTTAATAAACTAGTTATTTAAGTTCTAATTGTGAAACACCTTTTTTATTCTAGATAAAAGTTTACAAAAAACCCTAAGTCCGGTATATTGCAATTTTTTATCTCATTGTGTATAAAGTAAATGTACTTTGAAGGTTGTATTATTCACATAAATTTATAATACCACCTTCTTATTGCTAATTATTCTTACTTAACAAAAAACTCTTTATCTGTATTTGTATTAAACAAAGAACAATTATAGACGTCACGGTTGCAGTATAATTTTAATATTTTAATATGTAATTAATAAAATTAAATTATTAACATATTACTTACGATAAAACGTATCGGTCCTCGGTCGATTAAGAAAGGCAAACAATTAGAAACAATTATACTACTTTAACTAATTAATAATAATTTCGTCATGAAATTAATTGCTGTTTTGATAACAAATGCAAACTTAATTTTTTAGAGAAATCTCAAAATACCCCATAATAAAATATATTCATTTGAGATTATGCTTTGAAAGAAAATTCCTCTAAAATTTCTTAATATAATTATCTGTCAAGATAGGATATTAAAATAAATAATGTTGATTTATAGACGTTGAGGATAACTGACTTCTAATGCCAGACATTTAGTTATATGTATGTATCCTTAGGAATATGTTGCCCTAATGTTATAATTATAAAATGTACTTTATCCAAAAATGAAAATTTTGCGCAGCGTACTGTGAACATAGTGGTGTAGAAAGTGGCATCACTATTTTCTAACACACCAAGATCTGAGAGCGAAATCTGTTTTCTCATAATACACAAAAAGTATCATATTTTTGGGTAATAAATAATCGATAACCTACGAAGGCGTAAAAGGGGCAACGGCCATAAAAAAAAATTAAATTTAAAGTTTCGACTTTAATCAGAATTCTGAGATAAAAGTCATAATTCTGAGTTATGTCAGAATTTTGACTCTATCTCAGAATTCTGACACTTAACCCAGAATTCTGATACTTATCACCGAATTCTGACTTTTTACTCATAATTCTGACGTATACTCAGAATTCTGACGTATACTCAGAATTCTGACTTATAACTGACTCAGACTTCTGACTGAAAGGTAAAAGCATTTAGTAGCATGAAAGATGGGATTGAAGAAACACGCATTGGTTTTTGTGACTAGGAAGTAAAAGTAAAAATGTGCCTTGTATTTTAGTTGTTGCTATTTAAAAACCTCAAATTGTAAGCACACTTTAACAAGAAAATGAATATAAACGTATTAAAACATATTAAATTCAAAATAATTGTTAAATCTAGACCCAACGATGTAATATTATTATGAAAACTAATAAAATTAAGTTATTGTAAAAATATACAGGGTGTTCTATTTAAAAAAACCTGAGGTATGGTCAACTGAAATTCTCAAAAATAAATATATTTTCCAATACGTCTTTCTATATTTCTTGTAGAGCATTTTGTACCTCTTCTTAGGCACAATAAGTCTTTAAAACGGAGTAATAGTTTTAGCAAGGGCATGAATCTATAAATTTTCTTAATAACTAAATAATATCTTTACAGCGGTTCACTTTAAACAAACTGTATATCATTTTGTAAGCTATTTAACAAAGAATCCAAAAATGTATTAATACATAAGGTGTCACATTTAAAATAACAAAGTTGAAAACACTGACGTAGTTTTCCACGAAACACCAAAACACTATATACTGCACTTTACGCGCGTTTCGCCAAACAAGTTGGCATCATCTGGAGATGATTAATACTAAACTTATGCTAAAAATCTACCCTATTTATACCTAAACTATTGTCACGGTTCGGTGAACCGTGACCGACCCACTAACCAATAAAGCGAGCTGTTTGGGATAGGCTCTCTATCACTACTCATATTATTTTTACACTTTATGATTTCCAAGCTTTCTAATGCATCTGGCTGTCTAGTATTTGTAACATTTCTAATTAATCTTAAATTGCTAATGTCTATTTTATAATTGTTCTCAAACGCATGTTGGGTTACACTAGACTTATCTGTTCTACCATATTTGAGATGGACCATATGCTTTTGGAATCTAGTTTGAATTGATCGTCTAGTCTGTCCAACATATTTTTGATTAAAGTCCTTACAGCTAATTTCGTAAATCTCCAACTTTTCGTTTGTTTCAATTTTATCTTATGGATTACCTAAAAGTTGTTGTAGTTTGTTTCCCAATGAATGAACCACTGTCATACCTACATCTTTAAAAAATTTTACCAATACCACGGGTGAATCGAATGGAATCGATACAAATTTCGGATTTTCTCTTTCATTTTGAAAGGTCGAGGAATTTCGAAGCGACTCTTTAAACTTTCGTTTCCTAATTATTTTATCAATTATACTTACAGAATATCCATTACTCGCAGTTATATCCTTAATCAATGCCTTTTCTTATTCAAACCTATTCTTATTGAGCGGGAAGCTTCACAGACGATGGACTAGAAAATTAAAACTCGCCATTTTGTGTTGATTAATACATCTAAAAATGGTAGTTGTCCAGAGTTTTCCAGTTTCAAATGCGAATTTAACTGACGCGAAACGACTGTTTAATTTAGATACAAAGTTATCAATATCAGCGACTTTTGTATCGAACACTGCAAAAATATCATCCACGTACCTAAGCCAAACCCTGGGGAAATACTCGAATTCTTCTTTTGTTTCCGTCTCGAATCTGTTCATGAAGAGACTGGCAATGAATGGTGACAAGAGTTACCCATTGCTGTTCCTTCATATTGTTCGAAGATATTATCGTTCAATCGAAAACAATTTTGTTTCATGCAAAGTTTAGTGAGTTTAAGATATTCTTTTACAACATCTTGACTGAGCTTATTTAATTCGAGTAAACCCTTAAGGTAGTCCAAGGTCTGTGTTATCGGGACACTTGGAAAACAAACGTCAAAGGAGATCAAAATGTTACCTTCTTGCAACTGAATATTTTTCACCTTATTAATGAAATCGTTGGAATTAATCACAGAGAAACTAGGTGGTGCAATAGGTAAATTTTCGAACTCTTCTGTTAACCATTTTGATAGGCGATCCTATTACTGAAAGAATAGGACGTGCCGACATTCCTGGTTTATGTATCTTAGGCAAGCAGTACAATCTAGGTACACTTGGATTAGATACATGTACCTTTCTATTTAAACAAAGTTGAAGTAGTTTCAGGGAAAAGGAAACATCCTGTAAAGGTCGCAATAATTTTAGGTTATGGACCATTAAACTAACACAATTTAAACGCACACACATACTTTGCAAATATTAGCCTTACAATTAATTTCTGTTAAAATTTCGAATTTTATATCGGAATTCTCAACTAGAAGTCAAAATTCTGGGATAAAGGTTAGAATTCTGAGATTAAAGTCAGAATTCTACAATAAAAGTCAGAATTCTGATATAGAAGTCAGAATTCTTAGATATAGGTCAGAATTCTGAATATGAATGGTTCTGATGTCGCTGTTAAAACTTTTTTATTGTGGCCCTTCTACGCATAATCGTCTGATAGCGTCTCGTGGTCAATGTTTCGAGTTACAGCATCCCAATCTGGGAAAATCCTGTAAATATCTCATAAGATATATGTTCAAATTTTGGTACCGCATTTGGCAGGGTACCACTAAGTCAAAATGTGAGACGGACGATAGTGTCTGGATGTATGTTTAAACAATGTAAGAGAAAAATCAGACCTTACTTACCACATATACTATGCATTATTTTGGACTCATATGAGAACTCCATTCATTCATATTTAAGATAAATTTCATGAACTAAAGCACATAAGAATAAAAATGTAAGTAAAAACGAAGAAAGAAATATTCCATATCTAATTTTATAATCGAAAAATTCATTATGTTATAAAGATAGGAAAAACAAATATTTTAAGGAAATGTTGAAAGTGTCCCACATTCATGTTGATGCAGCCATTCAACCTTTTTTGCAATGAACGTCGTACTCTTCGGAACATTCCCTGTTGATTTTCAATAGCTTGATAACCCGCTGTTATAAGTGTCAAGAGTATTTATGGGTGCTGCACAAACGAGGAATTTAAAACAACCCCAAACAAAATAATCCAAGATATTCAAATTCAATAAGCGAGCTGACCAGGCTACTGATCCACCTCGACCAATTCACTTTTCAGGGAAGACATCATCCAAATGTCGCTTTACGTCTACATTAAAATGTGGTGGAGCGCCATTATGCATAAACCACATCATTGCTCTTATCTGGTGGAGCACAACAATTAGCAATCCGTTTAGTTCATTTTGGAGAAAATTTAGGCTCAATTAAATAACCATTAATCATAGTCGCGCAAATGTTAATTGGAAATTTTTCCTGGTAGCGTGAACCAAATAATGCATTAGGGTTTTCTTCGGACCATATATGGTTGCTGTGAAAACACAATTCCATCTCGATTGATGTCTACTACATCAATAAATAGGATTTTATTATTAAATCTTGGACTTATGCATTATTTTTCCCCCAACCATCGACAAAAATCTAGACTAGGCTTGTATTATTGTACTCTCAGGGCTTCTATTCTCTGCACATGATATGGGTATATCAGCTGTTTATAAAAACTTCCCACATAATACTTTTTGGAATACCTTCTTGAGCTGTTAATCTTCGAACACTGATTCTGGTATTATTAGCTACTGTTTGTAAGATTCTCTCCTCAACATCAGGTATCCAAGTTATCCTCTGTACTCCGCAGTCTTGTTTTCTTGGCTTTACAGTACCGATTTCTCTCAATCTGCGATGAATATTTGAAAAAGTTTGGGCCCAGGACAGTTGACGGTTTGGGAAATCCTCACCATACAACATTGCTTTCGGCTGGCTTTTCCATAATAAAGATGGATATCAATAAGTCTTTGATTCGAATATTTCAACAATTTTGTGTAAAAACTCTCAGAAATCTAACAAAGAACTTGTGGTTAGAAGCACACGAAATTTTGTCCAAAGAATGTAAGGTTGAGATAACAAAATACGACAAAGTTTGAGACGACCTCATCTGGTTTGCATTCCCATGGTTCTCTACATTTCTTTTTGATAAAAGAAGAAGATTCCTGATGCAAAATTTACCCCTTGTACCAAATTTCATTGTTTTGTTCAAAATTGCTTTTGAATAAAAAATGAAAACCAAATATTGGGTGCCATCTTTAAACTGTCGTAGTTTCCCCAAGAAACATTTTTGGACACCTATTAAGTTTAACTTTTATTATTATTTTTGACTAAGAAATCCACCACCAAATATTTTAATGTTATTCCAGGACACTCTGTATAATATAACCTCGGTTATTTCATAGCAAAATATTGGCCAAACTGTTATTTCGGATCGGCAATGCCCTAATGCTGCTATTTCACTAGTTTTCATAATGTATATAATAGTATTTAAACACGTTGCACAATTGTAGATTACATATCATTCAACTACATTTTCATTTCTCAATTAAATTAACACTTTCTTGCTATTAACTCTTTAAAAATTTAGTAATTATGATATTAGTTGACATAAATAGTTTTTGAAAGCTTTTAAATGTATTATTTTGTTACAACATTTGTGTCATTTACATCATTCATTTCAATAAATTATTTTATAATTTGTAAATGAATATGTTCGTAACCTTTGACTTGTAAGGAAAAATATATCTGGAAGTAATTTAAATTTCTTTGTTTTAGTGTTGTAATAACTGTATCGGTTTTGTTTTATGTTAAAATATGTTTGGCATAATAAATTCAGCTTATTTTGCAACAAATTATATTGTACATTGTGTGTAACGCGATCTTGCCTATAGAATTTTACAGTTGAGTTAGTATATTTGAGGCGTATAATGTACATTGAAAAATACTGTAATTCTCTATTCTAGTCATCTTGAATGATCAAGTTGTAAAATAGATATTATTATATTCTCACAAATTATATTTTCGTATAACTAGTTTCGGGGTCAATCTAGCTCCATTCTCAGATACAATAATTAAACAGGAGATTTCTCATAAGATTTACGAAAAATATCATTACTTGTAATACTTGATATACACTTGTTTTACAAAAGCCTAATATGATAAATAGACTTGGGGAATTTGGATGTCATGACGTATACAACAGAAGCAGACTGCAAAACAGGGTTAGACAGTAAATTAAACAGTATTTACTTTGTAAACTTCTTTAGATAACAGCTCCTCGCTGTTTCACCGTCTTTGTTTGTCTCCGCCAATCAATGTTTGGTGTTTTTTCGACGCCACATGTTTCGTCACAGCGAATTTACTAACAATTGAACTGGATTTAAGTATGACAGTCCACATCTTACAAAACAACACACAACATATCACTTTCTGAAGACGCGGACTGTCTGGATAGGATATTTGCTCTTCGACACTACACTAATAATGTAACTTTCGGATGCTCATCGGTGCCAATATAATCCTCGGCGGTTGAAACCTCTTATCCGTGCCGGTCTTACATACCAAAAGAGTAATTAATTACTGTTTAAGTATACTGCCAAAAATTACAATTTAATTTATTACTATTATACGGCGCGTTTTTCAGTATATAATATTAGGTCCAAAATCCATCTCTGAGATGATATCCGCACTCCCTAAGTCTAATGATCACTTAAATTTTGTTACGAATAGGGAAATTAGAAAAATTAAAATTACAATTTTTTTAAGGATTACCCAACAACGATCACTGTAGTTCCAGAAACAGAAATATTTACGACAGACCTCAATGAGAGTTTAGAAAATTCCACTTACCTAGAACTGAATCCGTTATCTAAAAGTAATAAGAATATTTCCCAATTGGAACCAAGTTTGGAATTTAATTCTTCTGATTTCAATGACACAAACAGATTACCAAGGCAAGAGACAAATGAAACGAAGAGTGATCCCGAATTTGAAAGTCAGGAAGATGATAGCAGCGAGGAAGAAGGAAATATGGTCACCGGTCTTCTCTCTGCTCTTCTAGGAGGGCTTAGTAAGGTAAGTATTTTTAGATAGTGAGTGACTTGTTTTTAGTAGCAAAATATACTGTTCAAAGAAATTAAGAGTCTATTTTATTTTCATTATAAGAAGCGGTCCCAAATATAAATTTGTTAGATATCAGAGGTTTACTTTCTGAATATGCAGAAGGTTAAAAACGATCCGATAAGTTTCTGACACTAAAATATATCAGTTGCGTCAGATAAATAAACGAATATTAGATAAACGTCAACATCTTACAACAACCACAGAATGGATTTTGATGAATCTAGTACTAACACAAAAGTTTACTACAACAGATGTCTGTGAAAACTGACACCTAACAAAATACATATAGGAATGAATACGTGAGTTATTATTTAACTTTTTGTTTGTCACTTTACGGTTGCACAAGAAGTATCTTAGCTAATTCAACAACTTTGATTTAGATATGTATATAATTTTAACATAAACCTTCCCCAGGCAGTTTTGATAACTTCTTCACTTCGCATCCTTTTGATTGAATATTTTCATTTCTTCTCTCAACTCCTCGTGGTTCTGAATACGTTTAAGCTCCCTTACTTTGCATCAAGTCATGGCGTGAACCAATAGTAGGACTTCACAAGCCCCTTTAGTCTCCTTCCTCATTTGCATATTAAAGTTGCTGGGTTATCACCCAGCAACTTGCTTGATTCTCCTGGTTTGAGAAACAAAAGTAATTTTATATCTTTTTGAGCTAGAGCAGTTGAAGACACAACGATGACAGTTTACTTTTTAAGTTTGACTTGATCTAGAGAAGCCACGTCAATAAAAGTATCTGTATCACTCCTCTTGCAGAACTCAACAACCCTTGGTTCTCATATACTGAGCAAGAGATTTAATCAGAGCTCTTTTGTTGTTTCTAGTTGCTAGCAGATCTCGCTGAGGGACACCGTTTGGTGTATTTTCATCTAAAATTAATTTTTTAATATACCTAGTTAGTTATTAACACTTTTTTTATTTTTAATCCCTGAAAAAGAATTTCTTATAAAAAGCGTGTGTTTTTTTAAGTGTATTCTCGCATTCTTGGTAGTAGTTATGATGGTTTTGAAGTTATTGCCATTTTTCAAGATGGGCATTTAACCACAGCCTGGATTTATGGGGACTTTTGATCTTTTCGTCAATAGAGCTTAATTAACAACTCTGCCAAGTCTCTACTACCTGCTAATTTAGAAAATACATCAATTTTAGGAAAATTTCTGTAAAATGGCAAGTATTTTATTAAAACTCATATGAGTACATTACTAGAGTACATGAATTGTGACTATAGAATGGCAAAAATCTGTTTGTGATTTGAGCTAAATAGAATTAAAATACGCAAGCAACATGAACATATTTAAGCTATTGTTTCTTTTCTGTAATAAGTTGATAAATCATCTAATGGCTATTCTCATTTTTCGGGTTTTCTTTATGTGTTCTATAGCTGCAGGTCACAACACAACACACCGCTGAAGATATATTACATATCTACACAACGTACTAACTCAAGGAACAATTTTGTTTATTATGTGACTGATTACTAGTGATGCATTCCTCTTCAGATAGTTGACGCATTCGCAGAAACTTAATATTCCCTGCACTGTATTTAGTACATGAAAATCTGATATTTTAGTTATTTCTAATTTAAAAAATTGTCACATTTACCCAATTAATAAATGGGTGTATTATGTATAGTATCGGATGAAGAGCAACGTGGAACTTTGAACTGTGTATATGCGTGTATTTGCAATAAAAAGCTTTGTAAATTTGGAAAAATGAACAAGGTAACCATTTAAAAAAAGATGTCGACAACGTCATAGCTTTTTCAAACATGCCAGAAAATATAGTCCTTACTTTTTCTCACACTATATATGGAATATTTCTATAATTGTGCTAGAGTTAGGAATTCTAGACAGAATATTTTTGTTGTTTAATTTATTCATTTAATCTAATTTACAACAAGGTTGGCTTTCAAGTATCTTAACCTTGATAGTGTGGATAATTTCTTGGAGCAGTGTAATTTGAAAATGTACCCACTCTCTAAAACTACTATACGAATAGTTATGTTTTAAAGACGTGCATACAAGAATGAAGATACTAGATTAATGAATTATTGTCTGATATCACAACTACAGTTTAATTGTTTCTTTTTTTAGCCTGATGGAAGTATTGATTTGGACGCAATCGTTGGACTTTTGGGTAGTTTGAGTACGGTAATGTAATAGTAAATTAATAGATGTACCAAGTGATCCATGATGCATAGTGTGTTAGAACTATTATCTGTCACTTAAAAAAATAGAAAACTTCATTTTTTTCGAAAAAGTCAATTTATTCCTAGACTTAATATTAGGGGCTACTTTTTATTAATTTAAACCTCCATACAAAACTACTGCAATTGGCACATTAGATACTTTATTAAAAATTCTCGGAATTAAAAATTGTTTACTAGTGAAATCAGGAGATTTTTTTCTTAAATATGTAAAATAAAAAATATATCATATAAAAAATAAAAATTATATGTTTTGGCAAAAAAAGTGCTATTAGGTTACTCAGTATATATCAGCACTATTTTATTATTCATCAAAGCACTTTGTGAGTACTTGGAAATTATAATTTTTAATGGTCCAGCTGTTTTGCGGGAAAATATGGAAATATGAAAATGAGTTTAAAGTATCTATGTATTATCTCAAACAACGCACCAAGGGTCAATGGTTATTGGCTGGAGTAGATTATTTATATCTAAATTATATCTTATAGGATTTACTAGGAACGTTTTGAATTACTTTGGAACATTTAAAGCTAAATATAAAACGAAAATTCCCTACGCTGTTGATTAGCGACTAGTAACAATAATTAGGGACTTGTTTTACTAGGCAATTAGGCCACAACTGGCTGTTTTTACCTATGGATCTAAAGTTTAGCGTGGACTTCAAACCACCATCCTAGGTTGCCAACTAACGCACCGCATGAGCCTGCACTGAGCAGAATGGCGTCTCCTCAAGACCTTACACGTCTCGTTCATTCATCCAAATGGACTGCGCTTCACTGAACGAATACAGGAAAATAAACAGATTACCATACCTCATCCCTTTACTAGCGACTAATTAAGTGTGCACCAAATCTACCACAAGAGAATAACATATGAATATTGAATGTTAACGATTTTTAAGAGAATTATTTATTTATTTATTTTTATTTATTTTATTTGATTACGCAACAGAAAAAATCCAATTACAGGACAAAATAATTAAATAGAGTTGTAATAGTAATTATAACATGTACAATATATTTTAATTTAAGTGTATAGACAATAACAGTAATAATATAACTAGTAATGATATATAAAAAAACATTTAAAAGTATCTAAATATACAAAGAAATAAAAAGGAAAACCAGAATGAGACAGATGAAACACAATAAATTAGAAAAAACACATGAATATCACTGATCAGATGAAATTACATGAATATAATTAATTATCGAATTCATTCTTATAGAAATAATAACCTGTTGATATTTGCAAAAATGTAGCTAAGCTACAGTGATTAATGTCACATCAATTATAAATTTCATTAAAATTCTGACATATAATATGCATGGGAGACTTTATTAGAATATTCGTTCTACTACTCGCGAAGTAAAATGTTGGACTTGCTGCAAGTTAAGTTTAGGAGCCAGGATGTTAACTTGAGAAAGTAATTTGGGTGAATCAATTAAATTGTGTAATAGTTTATATAAAAATAAAAGACTAGAAATAACTCTTCTATGTTCCAGAGACGGAACATCATATCTGGAGAGCAAATCCACATTATTGTATCCTCTATCAGGATAGATACCGTCAGTTTTCAAAGCTAAGAATTTTAAGAAGCGCCTTTGGACACTTTCAAGAGAATTATTGTGTACATTATAATAAGGATACCATATCAGTGATCCGTATTCAAGTTTAGAGCAAACTAACGTAAACTAAAGAACTTTTAGGAAAAACAATTACAATTCTTTATAATAAAACCTACTATTTTCAACGCTGAAGAAGTAATTTGTTGAGTATGATTTGCAAAAGATATTTTGTTGTCAAAAAGGATTCCAAGATAATTCACTAAAATACAGCGAGAGAGTGTTAGGCTATTGTATGTGTAATTGAAAGTTATCTGCTCGCTGTTACGTGTATATGAACATACTTTGCATTTGGAGACATTCATTTGTAGTTTATTTACATTGCACCATTCTTCTACCGTATCAATTTGTAATTGTAAGAGTCATCAAGGGTTTCCACAGTGACATATAACTTCAAATCATCAGCAACGAGGAGGCTATTACAGTTTCAGATTTCCGTGAGACCATTAATGAATACGATAAATAAAAGTGGTCCAAGATTTGACCCCTGCGGCATATTGCATTGAGTTAGATACCGGGTGACAATTTGAAAACTTGCACTCCCTATACCTCCAGAACTAATCAAGTATCAAAAATCGCTCAGAACCGTTTCGGTAATATGAAGGGAGAATTTGATTACTGTAATAGGTGACGTACCCCCATCCACCCTCTCAACCCCAGCTTTCCCAACTCAAACATCTTAAATAGCAACCCCTGCTTGTGATACCTCATTGCTCAAGCAGTTGAAAAATGCTTTCCAATGATAGCAAATAGCAAAAGTTTATTTTGCTGTAGCAGTTTTCAATTAATTCATGAATAAGCGAATTAAACTTAATTTTTTTATTTAATTTACTTTATAACAACTGTTCAAAATGACTTGCGTTATTTTCTAAACAATAATACTGTCTATTTTGTAACTCCTGTCGAACGTTCTCAAATACCTCTCTGGGAATAGACCGGCATTCTTGAATAATTATTTATCGTAGTTCGTTAATTGATTGAGGTTTCGTTTTATAAACAACTTTAGGTAGCCCCATAGACAGAAGTCCAGAGGAGTTAGGTCTGGTAATCTTGGAGGCCATTCTATTGGCCATCTTCTACTAATCCCTTTATTTGGGTAGTGATCATGCAACCACTGCCTAAATGGGAGTACGTGTTCCGTTTTGTTGAAAATGCAGCAAATTCTCAGTTAATGCTAGATTCCCGTGAGCATCTTTTTGGTTTTTCAGCTCATGTACTAACATTGGTTCGATGGTTCCTTCCAGCATCTCAGAATAAATATTGCCATTTAAATTCCCATCAATAATGGCATCCCCTAATATACCTGCCCACACCTTTATTTTTTTCAGAATATTGCGTATGCTCTTCTCTGAAAACGTGCGGATTTCTATCACTCCAATAACAGCAGTTATGTTTATTAACTCGCCCATTCAAACAGAAGGTACATTCATCACTAAAACAAATGTTTTTCACAAGTTGAGGCCGCTCTCTCAGTTTTTTGTCGCATTCTGTATAAAATTTTTTATTTACATTTCTTTAATTGCGACAAAAAGTTGTTTTGGCGCGTGGCAGTTCTTGCTCCCGGACAAAACAGTTAGGTCGGAGCTGCAAGTAGCGTGGCTGTTGTGATAATCAAATGTGCGGCCGAAGTCTGGTGTTTATTCTGCAATTCTCGGGTTCAGTAAACAAACATCAGTCACTTTTAAAAATGTATGTCCCTTGTTCATGAATTAAATCGAAAACTACTAAACCAAAAAAACTTTCTTTGGTACCATTGGAAAACACTTTTCAAGTACTTTTCAATAATATATCACAAGTAGGGAGTTGCCATTTAAGATTTTTGAGTTGGGATAGCTGGGATAGGTGAAATGCATCACTTATTAGAGTAATCGAGTTCCTCCTTCGTATCACCAAAACAGTGATATAATTTTGAACAGTAAGTTTAAATCACTTATTCATAAATTAATTGAAAACTACTACACCAAAATAAACTTTATTTGGGATCATTGGAAAGAAAGAAGAAGGTAACACAAGAAGGGGGTTGCTATTTAAGATTTTTGGGTAGGGATAGCTGGGGTTGAGAGGGTAGGTGGGGGTACGTCACCTATTACAGTAATTAAGTTCCTCCTTCATATCACCGAAACGGTTAGGAGAGATTTTTGATATCTTCATTAGTTTTGGTACATTTGGTACATTACAACTACCATGTTAATATTTTAGCAATTTTGTATAAAAATACAGTTTCTTACAGATGGTGAAAGTGCCCATTACAATTTATTATTAACCCGTAAAATAAGAAATTTTTAATCTCACTGGAATCCCAAATTAAACATTTCGATTAGAAGATGTTTGTTGGGCATTTTTTTGTTTTGTTCTCAATAATAAAAGCAGACAGAAAATAGATAGCACATGTTATATGGATCGCCCTATACATGATTTGTCATGTTACTTTCAATGTATTATTTTCTCTTTTAGCAAAATGATGATGGCAGTTATGATTTTCAAGGTTTAACAGATTTACTGAAGGGATTTTTTGGGGTAAGCTAAACAATTTTGGTTTTAAGCAGCATTTAAAATAGTAGTGTTTTAAAAACTCATATCTACCATATTAGTTACTCAAGAACTTGCAAATTTAGAATTATACTGAATAAAATTTTATTTGAGGGAATAAGCGTGCAAAATTTAAATTATATGTAGCATAGTTGATTATTTGGGCAGTTAAAAAAAAATCTTTAATTTTAGTTTGTAATATTAGGAATATATTTGCTATAAACGTATGCTTATGCATTAAAACAACTTTTTAAAAATAAAGTGTAAACATTACGACAACATTTTCTACACAGAGCTAAAAGTGCTGCTACTAGGTGGAGTGTAGGAACTCACTCACTCGAAGATGTAAATGTCGTTCATCCTTTTACCAGATATCTCTTCCACTAACAATAAAGTTATGTAATTCATTCGTCAAATTTGTTCTCCTTACTCTTCTCCAGACTTTCCGCGTTCTCGAAACACCTATAGGTCAATAGGCCTGTCTGTATACAGGGTGATTAAAAAGATGGACACAGTTTCAAATAGCTATATTTCCTGAACAATATATTGTATTTGAATTCTGTAAATTACATATTATTATACATACATTAAAGTTTATAGATATTTAATGTGCTCTCTTCGGTTGCACGGATACCATCTAGACTCGAATGCGCTCCACGTGTTCCTCCGATACACGCGGCCGGCCCAAGTTTTTACCCTTACACAGACAGCCAGTTTCATCAAATTGTTTATTCCAATGACAAATGCTCTTCCTCGTTGTAGGCTCAATGTTAAACTTATGACGAAATGCATGCGGTACTGCAGTCGCAGACACACGTTTACTGAACTCACGAATGCAAAAAATATTGTGTTGCATGGGAGCCATCTTGCTTACAACTGACGCTACTGTGCAGCGCTGGAGTATTTGAAACTTTATAACATCCTCTTTCAAATGTGAATTACAGAATTCAAATACAACGTATAGTGCATTAAATATAGTCAATTGAAAGTGTGTCCATTTTTTGAATCACCCTGTATATTAATAATAATACAATTAACCTTCCAATTATAAAAGGGGTAACATAATATTTCCTTAATATTTATTCCTAGTTTCATGATTTTTTTTGACATCTAATCACACAGGATACGGTGTTATATTCAATATTTTTGTGAGTACTAAACATTTTCTAATGTAGCGTGAGCATTTTTTACGTAATTTGTCGAAAATTAATTAAAAAATTAATCGCAGTATTTTTAAGAGAGCCATCATTTGAAATATCAATTCCAGGGAGGAGAAGATGGAGGTGGATCCGATGTAGGCTCTTTCGTAGGAGGCATTGTTGCAGCAATACTTAAAGGACTTGCTAACCCTCCTGGTGCGGTAAGTATTTATATATGTTTATCCCATTTTAGGTTATTGCATAATTCAAAAAAGTTAGTAATAGGAAGAATATACAGGGTGCTCCGAAATTGTCGTCGAGATGATTTGGAGCCAATTTTACGTATAAACATATGTTCGAAAATGCGTAGTAAATGATCTACAACCCCCTAAAGAAAGTGCCCTGAAAATAGCTTTTATTTATCTCAGAAATATTCGTGTGTAGAGTCAGGCTTATAGATTTTGGTTAACATCTTCAACGGGAAGACAGCGCGACTCAAAATTGTTACATAAATGCTCAAAATATCCACTGTTCATGTCGATACAACTATTAATGCGATTCATCATCGAATATCTGACATATCCATAGATTCCCGGTTTTTTCTTGATGCTTTCTTATGAACTCTCAACTCGTTCATTTAAATTAATTACGGGAGTTGCATACATTAATAATTTTAAATATCCCTATTCAAAAGAGTCCAAGTGATTTAAGTCGGGCGAACGACGCGGTCAAGTTCGGTAAGTTCACGTTGGCCTCTTCATCTATTAGCGACGCTGCATTAATCTATTTCCTTACTAAAACGCTGAAGTGTTGTGAAGCCCTCATGCATAAACCACATGTCAAGTCGAGCTTCATCAAGCTTCATCATTTAACAACGATATTAATACATTTTGTAGAAAATCAGATAGTTGGGTCCATTCCATGTTTGATATTGTCCGAAAATCTTATCTCTAAGAAAACCAGCCCACACATTTATTGAAAATCTTTTCTTATGTCTGGAGTGGACAAATTCATGGGGATTTACATCTGCTCAGATATAGTTGTTGATATAGATGCAAGTTCATTACTCCATCTCGTGTAAAATCTGCGTCTTCAGTGAAAAGAATCTTTGCTAGAAGTATATGATCCTCAAAACATATTTGTAAAAGTCATCAGCAAAACGTTACTCTTAGTTGAAAATCTTCAGATAAAGTAACTGCTCGTGTAATATCCCCCACACAGTGGAAGAAGAAACTCCTTCTTGAGTGGATATTCTTCGTGAACTGGTGTTTCGATTGTCAGCAACTCTCTGCAAGATCCTTTTTTCCGTTCGAGGAGTTCGAACATAGCGATCTCTTCCACAATCATTGAGATTTGGTTTAAAGGTACCAGTTTCACGTAATCGTTGATGAAGGCGGACAAAAGTTCTATCGCATGAAATACGATGACTCGGGAAACTTTCCGTATACAGCCTCCGTGCTTTAACAGCATTGCTGTCGGCTTTACCATAATTTATATGCATATCTGCCATTTCAACACTGGTATACTTCATTTTAGTCGTAAAATTAAACATAATGCAGAGTTTGCAAGTTGACTTTTGAACTTAAATTTGTCAATTTTAATTGACATCAGCCTACTTCACATAAAAGCGACCGTTTTAAAACCGAGGATCTTTCTGCAGTAACATTATTAAATGGATCTTTCTTGGAAATAGTTGATCCTACGATAAAATACCAAGACAGAGTTTTTAGGTAATTTTCCTCGTAATTTTCATTGATTGATTATAATCAAATTGTCAAAAAAAATTAAAGAGTAAAAAAATAGGGTGTTGCAAAAGTTTAGTGCATCCCATTTGCCACGCATATGGATAAATTATTATTATGTAATAATCGAAAAATAATAGCACATATTAATGTTAAATGGTATACTAAATTCTATAACTCTGAGATAATAAATAGAAACAATTTTCAGAGCGTTTCCTTTATTGGCTGTAGTTCTGTTAGGAAACATGTTTGGATATACAGATGTTTATATGAACATTTTTTTCGTGTTTTAATAGCTCCAGAATTTTTCGACAGCAATTTAAAAATGCCGTGTATTTAATAATTGCAATATGCGCGCCAAGTTTGAAAATTAATTATATTATATTAAATACTGCATTTAAATTGCCTTCATTTTTTAATTTAATAACAAAAAATTCATATTTTAATACGTTTCACGTTTACAACATAACATTTCTAATTACTATTTCTACCTATGTACTCATAATAAGAATTTGTTTTATACTGTTCATGTTTTAGTAATATTACAACATAAAAACATATGCGTAAAAAGTTTTGATGTAAGATATTCCGGTACCTAAAATTCAACTTCAATTTTTAAGGAGAAACAGGTTAAGTTAATTGCGTGTTCTATAGAAATTTCGCAAAGAATAAAACATTAGCTTGTTGTACATTAGACTAGCAATTATTAGACGTATAACATTTGGTCTTGTTTATAATGGTTATTGGGATATACTGGGTGTCAACGGTATCATTAGACAAGCCATAGTTTCCAGAGTTTTCAAGGTGTAAGTCTTAAAGTTGGCAGGGGTAATGTATACCAAAAACGGCCAATTTTTCATTATTTGACATTTTTTTCTTTACTTCCGGTTTCCCCGAAAATGACCTCATCTTTGAAATTTTAAATGGAACACCCTGTATATTCTTACATTTTTTGACTCTCGAGACGATTTTAAGTACGACTGCATAGTTTTAAAAAAAATTTTAGACTACTTGATTTTTAGGGCTATTTTTATTTTTGCAATACAGTGAATGCACTCAAATCAATCAAATGGACCAAAACAATAAGAGAAAAATGTAAACGTGACATTTTCGAATTGATTTAGAAGCTACGACCAACCAAAATTTCCGAAATCACTAATTTGTAATTATATCAATTTTTTCAAATGGCAACATCTTTCAGACACCCAGTAGTTAAATACTAATTTTCACGACAAATCCATTGACACCTTCAAATAGAAAATCGGTTTAATATTAACCCAAATTCACAAGTCCTTTAGTGCACAATAATTAAAATAACGAGAAAGTACGCTCATCAAGTAAGTATGCCGTGGAAATTGAATAAAACTAGATTCAAAATATTCATTTTGTCAACAAAACAACGCTGCAAATAATAAAAGTGTGCTGTAGAAACAAAAAAAAAGTTTGACATAATAATACTCGTGTACTGTTAACTTAATAAGTTTGCTCTTTATCGTTAAATTTGTGGTTGTTTGTTGTTTTTTAATTATTGTTATTATTGTTTAACATGTATATAATGGATGAAAAAGTGGACATGTTATTAATTTTTGGAGAATGCCACAAACATTCCAGAAGCGCCACAGAATTGTATGCCCAATGGTATCCGAACAGACATCATTCATGTTTTCAATATTTTCCAATTGTAAAGAAACAAATCAGGAAAGGAATTGATAACAATCCTGCAGCTTTTATCGTTGACGAGGTGACATAAATTAACGTGTTGGCTTTTGTAAAAGTGAATCCTACTGCTTCTACTACAGAAATTGGCCACGAGATGCAAATTAGTCATGAATCAGCAAGAAAGATTCTCAAATAATATGGTTACCGCTCGTTTAAATATCAAGTGCACCAGCATTTGTACGAAGATGATGGCACCCGAAGATTAGCTTATTGTGACTGGTTACTTCAGAACAATACCGCTAACCCGAATTTTGTTTCTCTTATATTGTTTTCTGAAGAGTCGAGATTCACCAGCAATGGAATGTTCAATAAACAAAACAATAGATATTGGGCGCAGGAAAATCAACATTTAATGGGGCAACGTAATTTTCAGGAAAGATTTGGAGTAAATGTGTTGGCTGGGGTGACTGGAACAAGAATTATTGCACCTATTTTCTTTCAAGGACCTTCGACGGTGGAAAGATATTTAGAATTCCTACAAAATGAAATTGAAGAAATGTTGATGGATTTACCACTTGCAGTTGCTGAACAAATGTATTTTCAACAAGATGGGGCTCCGCCTCATAATGCCTTCTCGAGTTATGGCCCATTTAGTGAACCGGTATAATGCGCGAGTAATTGCAACATATAAACCTGTACCTTGGCCTGCCCGCTCACCAGATCTAAGCATTTTATATTTCTTTTGTGCGGGGGTTATGTGAAAGAACGAGTTTTTTTATACATCTCCTCGAGCACCTGATAATTTACAAAATCGTATCCGCAAAGTTTTTGCAAGTATAACTCCTGCTGTTGCAAAATGTTATACGAAACACCTTTGACTGAGCCAGAAAATGTTAAGAAGAAGGGGGTATACACTTTGAACATTTACCACCTTTGATTTAATCTTTCAATATGTTTTTTTGTTGTTAAAATAAATCATTTCGAACAGCACACTTTTTTATTTGCAGCATTGTTTTGTTGACAAAATGAATGTTTCAATCTGATTTTCGATTTGAAGGTATCAATGACTTTGTCGTAAAAATTAGTATTTAACTACTGGGTGTCTAAAAGATGTTGCCATTTGAAAAAATTGACAATTACAAATTATTGATTTCGGAAATTTTGGTTGGTCGTAACTATTAAACCGATTCAAAAAATCTCACGTTTACATTTTTCTCTTTCGTTTTGGTTCATTTGATTGATTTGAGTGTATTCACTGTATTCTAGATGCAAAAATTAAAATAGCCCTAAAAAATCAAGTAGTTATAAAAATTGTTATAAAACTATGCAATCGTAGTTAAAATCGTCTCCAGAATCCAAAAATGTAAGAATGTACAGGATGTTACACTTAAAATTTCTAAGTTGGGGTCACTTCAGGGGAAACCGGAAGTGATGGAAAAGTGTCAAATAATGAAAGATTGGCTGTGTTTGGTATATATTACCTCTGCCAAGATTAAGACTTACATCTCGAAAACTCTGGAAACTATGGCTTGTCTAATGATTCCGTTGATACTCGGTATAAGAGATATTAAAAATGCCAATATGACACCCTTCATTGTACAATACTCAGTTATTTATAGTTAAACATAGAAATTCACTCGCACTAAACATTAATCAACAAATAAGTAATTATTTTAGAACTATAAGTTATAGTTGGAAATAAGTTTTTGGGTAAAATAAAATCTCTAATTTTTAGAAAAACTAGTTTCAAGTTGCCGACGTCTCGTTAAATTTATTACCTCCTTGAAGGCAACTAAAAATTGTTTTTCAACGTACTTGTTTTATGCACTACGCTGAAAACTAATTTTTAATTGCCTTGAAGAATGTAATAAATTTATCGAAACATAGGTAAGTTGAAAAACTAACTAAAAATTGGACATTTTACACAAAAAAAACCTTTTCCATTTAATTAATAAGCTCAACATATATTATTGTTGTATTTAGCGTATCGAATCAAAATGACATAAATGTTTCAATATTTCTGTCGCATGTACTCATAATAATTAACTGCTTTATTGCAGATTATAAAAATTAATTCTAGTTATCATACAGCTACCTATCTCATGTAAATAGACCTTTACTAGATCAAGGATTTGCTTTTACCTGTTACTGCTTTGTCACTAGAATTATTATTAGTACAGTCCAGTATTTTACATTTGTAATGATTTGAACAAAGAACTGTTACAAAAAAAGCTTTTCTGTTTTCAAATTCTAACACATTCCAAAAAAATATGCATGTGCCTAATATTGAAACCGGTGAAACATTTTTAGAAAGAGAATTTCAATGTCATAAAAGCAATTTTAATAAGACACCTGCATTTAAAATAATGATTACTGTGACTCGGTCATTGTTAACTTTTTATTATTGGTGCTTTAGTCATTTTATCAAAATTTTCATTAAGATTAGTAAACACAAGTTGTGTTACAGAGTGTAAAATAAGGAAATGTTATAAATAAAAAAGTGTATTTTTTGTCCAAATTCAAGAATCGTTTCACTTTTTGTATAGCTTTTCCCGTTTGACAACAGTTTTTAATATTAAGCCGTAGTTGCTTATTGTCCGATTAAATGCGTTTTATCTTATAAAACAAGTAGGCACCTGTCACGCGGTGTTTAGATTATTAATGTTCTTTTAACTTTGTTGATATGAATAATTATCGATTACATTAAAAAAGCAATGTACTCTTTTAAAGAAATAGCCGATATGCATTTCATTTATGGGCTTGCTAAGGCAAAAGATTTTATGAAGAACACTTTCCCAATCAATCGAAGAATATCCATGAATATTCATATGCTTTTTAGGCAAACAGAATCTTTGAAATCTAACCATGGTGGGAGAACGAGGGCGACGGGACGCGGAAAAGAGCATAATTGAAACAGTTGAGTTGAATTGTAATATTAACACAAGCAATGAAACGTGTGTGTCACATGATGGTTCATAGCATTTTAAGAAGCAGTCTAAGGCTACGGTTACAGTGCAAGCGAGTTCGCGCGAAAAAACAAATTCACGAAAACAAATGCAGGTGGTTACAGTATAAGCGAATAGTCGAACTAATCGTCAGTTGCCGCTTAAAGTTCAAACAGGTTTGTTTTTTCGCGCGAACGACGCGAATTCTGTTTGTTTGCTAGTAATATAGATAGATAATATTCATAAAACTTTATTGGTTGGTTTACTAATTCTTCAAAAATTTGAAAATATTCACTCAAATGACGATTTACGAATATTTCGTTAACCCAGAATTGCCTCTTTCTTTGTTCAAATGCACACACTTTCAAGAACGAGTTCTCTGCTAAATAAAACTCTCCTTCAACATCCATGTTCTTAATTCATTTAAATGTAACTGTTTACTACACTCTCACGCTCTAGATAAAATCGCTTTGAATCGCGTATAACTGAAAATACCAGAAACAACTTCTTCTTCGCACGAATTCGCCCGATTTCGCGCGAACAGTAGCTCGCGCGAAGTCGCTTGCACTGTAACCGTAGCCTAATGGTTCAAGCGCTGAATTCAGAGGATGAGATATCGCGTATGACATTCTGCTCATGGTTTGCATGTATACGAAATCCTTTATTGAGTAGTGGTGAGAGGTATGTGAAATGGTCCAAATGCTACTATCCGATCGACATCATAGATGTCTCTGTGGCGGATAGCGACCTGCGAAGCAAGTACCGAGAGCGGCGACCTCTAGCCCAGGTGGACTCAACTACTGTTATTAAATATGATTTGAACGAAACAACTATTCACCGGGCAAATACCCCGACCTGAATTGGATTATACCCTCAAATCATGATAGATCGGTAGTCAATATCATTTGTCAATTCCTATCCAGACATAGACCGGTTTCGAACTTATTAGTTCTCCTCAGCATGCCATAGGTTATGGAACAGACAAATCATAGTGACCAACCTGCTAGTCATATACTGACTAAGATAAATTGAGTAGTGTTGAGAGGTATGTGAAACTTCTCATATGGTCCAAATGCTACTATCCGACCGACATCATAGATGTCTCTGTGGCGGATAGCGACTTGCGAACCAAATACCGAGAGCGGCGACCTCTAGCCCAGGTGGACTGAACTACTGTTATTAAATATGATTTGAACGAAACAACTATTCAGCGGGCAAATACCCCGACCTGAATTGGATTATACCCTCAAATCATGATAGATCGGTAGCCAATATCATTTGTCATTTCGAAACCGGTCTATGTCTGGTTAGGACAGTATATGACTTGCAGGTTGGCCACTATGATTTGTCTGTTCCATAACCTATGGTATACTGAGGAGAACTAATAAATTCGAAACCGGTCTATGTCTGGTTAGGAATTGACAAATGATATTGGCTACCGATCTATCATGATTTGAGGGTATAATCCAATTCAGGTCGGGGTATTTGCCCGCTGAATAGTTGTTTCGTTGAAATCATATTTAATAACGAAATCCTTTATTTCAATCTTGTGTATTATTTACAGATATAACTAGATATAATAGAGATGGTATTGTAAATTTTCATAATAACCGCTTATGGGCTAATGAGTATCCTCACGGAATATTTGAGTCGACGCACCAACAATGTTTTTTGAATTAATATCTGGGCCGGAATTATCGACGATTTTTTAAATGGTCATTGACATTGAATTTTTTAACAATACTAACTCCTGCTAATATATCGGCTCATTTAATCTTAAAATTACTACTATGCTAAATGAAACTGTTTGGCTGAAAATAATGAAATTAACAATTTATATCTTAAAATTATGGTGAGGCAGCGCATAAAGCATTACAAATCTTGTCCAACGTATAAATATTATTACATAATATGACTAATTGTCTTTCAACTCGAGAGTCAGGGACCCTTTTTATCTGTTGAGAAACATAAACATATCAATAAACATTCGCGTGGATTTTCACTATGGTTTATAAAATAAAACTTTTGTATTTAACGATGTTTGAGCCTGTGTAGCAATACTAGTTGGTGACCAATGTTTTTAACTGTAACTTTACAAAAGTATTAGAAAACTGTATTTTTATGATTTATAACTCATAATAAAAGAGTTTACTAATGATGACGATGACTTGGAAAAATCTCTGTAAATCGCACCATCGTTTTATCGTATAATTCAGAATCCATCTCTGGAAATGTCATCCAAGATACGAGCTCTGCTTATTAACATTTTGGCGTATTTTGCACAGAAAACTGAAAATATGGTAAAAGCAGGATAAACTAAAAAAATATTTTTTAATGCTGTTAAAAGATTTTTGGAGACAACCTTAGTGGCTATAATTTTACATATCGTGGACAAATCTAACGTCGACGTTGTGGGAGTCTCGACACCGTAATCTAATTATTTAACATTTGATTAAAATTTGTATTGTGACGTTGTGATATCTGGACTGCGTCGGTTTCAAGGCCCCCTTTACTGAATGAAACGATTTTTTAGTCTGACTGATTGGCTTGGGGATTTCTATGCGGAATACCTTGTATATTAATGACCAAATGTTTGAATCTCTGCATTCGAAGGCAGAGCATATGTAATTTTGTAAGTGAAAGGATTTTTTGTTTTCGTTATAATTAACAATATGTTATTTTTAATCCTTTTTTTAGCGAAAGGTAAAAGTATATTTTTTATATTGCTGGGTATTACCGAATGGAAATTTTGCATTTAACGAATGTATTCAAATTGCAGTTTATATAATAGTACCATTTGCAATACTTCAAAGCACCGATGTATCACAATTCGTTAAACTAATTCTTCTATTAGTGCTATTCTGTTAAGAATATTTTCATTGTCTAACATACATATATAATATTTTATTGCTTAATTTAGTAAGCGCATAACATGTGTATTCGTACAGCATTGTTAACTGTTTCTTTTATTTTTTTCAGAAAGGTGTTGGAATTTTCACCGGAAAGATTGTAGCAGGAGTCCTGCCAGCCTTGAGTGGACCGGTAAATAAATCAAAAGTGAAACTTAACAGACGCAGTTAAACCGCGTGGGTTTTTACTTTAGAAAATATCAGAAATCTGGTCATAAGATTTAACGCATGCTCTTTTGCATCGCTATATGTATTATTAATTGCACTGAGTACATAAACGTATCGAAAAGGGCAAATGTACAATAGTTACTTTGTTGACAAACAGGTTCAGAATGATTCTTAATTCAGACAAAATAAAAAGTACATCTTAACATAATGCACTAGTAGGTATTTAAGTCAAAAATTAGGTAATATTAAATAGTCTTATAAATAATACGTATAGTAAAGCAGTTTAAAAAACATACAGGATATACAGTAAATAATATAAAATACAGTCATTGAAAGATGGAATAAACGAAAGGTCGAAATTTACCAAATTAGTAATCATAGCATATTGGGCAAACAAAACAATCCATTAGGATTAGTTTTAAAGAACACATGGCTCTCAATTCTGAATAAGAGAGATTTTAATTATTTTCTCATTTATAAGTGATTGAAGAAACAATGTCTTCTTAGTTATTTCAACAAATATTAGATATATTCTGAACTACAAAACTATATAAAACAATAGTTAAATGTATGATACCAAAACAAATAGTTTATGGTAACATGATAATTCGGCCTTAGTTGCCAAGCGCTTACTAGGCAACCAGACGTCTGTTTTTCTATATTTGAAATGAGTCAAATGCTCCTAACCTATAGTCTAAATTGATTGTCTCGTTTGACCAATATGCTTTTAATACAGCCCTTACAACTAAATCCTCTATTTTTATTTATTTCAATTTTATGCTATAAATTGCTTAAAAATGATTGTAATCAAGTTCCAAATGAATTAATCAGTCTTTCCTACACATTTGAACATTTACTTGGGCATATTTTTTGAAAACCCTGTATATAGCTAATTAGAGTTAAATTATAATTCATTAGCTCTCAAATTACCCTATTAATTTTTAACATTTAATATAATCCATTTTATTACCAACATATTAATGTTGTATCAGAATTAGATGCTATCTTAAATTGTGAATATATGTTTTTGACAAAAACATTTAGTGAACTGGAATATGTAACAGGAGGACAATAATAGTGGAGACAGTGTTTAAACATAGAAGCTTGTATAAACTAGTTTACTAATTTCACCTTTCAAAATTATTGGACATATTGATTTATCATTATGATTATACTGCTGTTGTTGTTGATTTCACTATATAATTTATTGCGTTACCTAAAAATTAAAACACTTTCTTTACAATCGAATCTTAATGAACACTGAATTTCTATCATATCATATTATAGTCACAAAATCATAGTCCAATCTGCATAAAATCGAAATTTTTAAAAAAATCTATTTTTGTTATGGCCTTGAATGATATATATTGCTGATTCAAAAAAAAGTTATAGGAAAAAAATACATTTGCCATAATGTCTGTAATGTAAATATTGTTTAAACTAAAGATGATCAATAGAAAAAAACGTTTTAAAGGGAGCTTATAGATTATCAAATATGGATTTTAGTAAAGTATGTTATATTTAATATACGAGTATGCAAGGTGAGGTAAGTTTAAAAAAAAATTATCACGGTAATTTTGTAACAAACAGTTCCACAAGAGTTATAGTTACTATATTTATACTTTATTTTGCATTTCTTTCTTCAAAAGCTTTTAAAAAGAAGATGTTAATATAAACATAATGTTTGTTACCAAGTTACAGACACCTCCATGTGTATTAGATTCTTTTACCAAATTGTAAAAATATACGTCGAGATTACTGGACATGTTTTAATAAAAAAATATTTGAAACAAGTTTTTCATCGTCAGTGATTTACAAACATTAATTAAAAACCAATACTCTTCTTTCTAAAAAAAAATGCATGTTGAGTCATTTTTTAATGAACAAGTGTGCCATGGTTCTTTTCATATAAATAATAATAATAATAATAAATTTGTTGAACAATGGAAATCAAACAAGTATATATCAAAATAAATATACAGTTTGAACATGTTCAATGGTTTTTACATTATTAATTGTAATTTCTCATATTGGGAGGGCTTACACCTTGGTACACCTGCCAGAATCTGTCTGCAGCCGAAATAAATATTCAGTGACATTAAATATTGACAGCCACTCAATTAGTGGATATTTAGACTGTTCCAGCGTTTATAACATTAATTAATAACAATCCAACAGCAACAACAAGATACAAGACAAAGAACCAAGCAATAGCTTTAAACTGCTTGTTGACACCGAAGGTTAATTGTCTTGCAGCATGCAACAAAGGACTCTATTTACCATTTATCTGTATGTTGCACCAACAAATAAAATAGATCAATAACTCAAGGACTCGTGTTATAAATATCGCAAGTCAGTTGGTCTTTCCCTGTCAATAAACAGTTTAAATTCATAGCTTAGTATTACCTGTTTCTTATACCTTGTGTCAAACTATAACATATAGAATATCCTTCATTATAGTAATGAAACTTTTCTAATTTCATCCTGGCTGCTTCTCTTTTTTCCTTATCTTTATTTCTTGTAAATGAAATTCTTATACATTTATGTATCTTAGGCTCCTGCTGATACTGAGGTGGATAAACCTCAGCCAGAAGGCTTGGATTCTGGAGGATTTTTAGCAGGTCTATTAAAAACGATTTTAGGGTCAAGTAGCGGAGGTACACCAGAAGGGGTGAGTGCCAAATGAAACCTGCAGTTTTATAACACGTTTTGAATTTTCTATTGATACTTTTGAATTATCACCTTTTTTTCAATATTTCTAGTCTGATTACATTGGACTCGAGGGTTTTGCGAAAAAGCAATAAAATTTTGTGTCGATTTTTGTAGAGAAATCGACTGTCTTATTAATTTTTATGAGAAAATGTTTTGTAGAAAAAAAAGAGTGTTAGTAGAGTTACTCATTAAAAAAATCATTGGTATAGGACCACATGCACCTACTAAAAATGAAGATTGATTCTCTCTCAAAGACGTTTTTAATTTCATGAATAATGTTAACAAACTATGTTCTCTCTGATTTCAGATCATGTAACGCGATGCTAAAATAAAACAATATTAATTATTGAAATTTAACTTTCTCAGAAGCAGATCCATTCTCTGAAAACTATTTTTGCCTTTTACCTAATACAAGAATTTTTTTTTAATAATGGGAAGATATTCTCTATTACTTTTACATAATCCCTTGCTAACTTTTCAAATCAGCCATGTTTGTATTTGCGAAAAATTGTTTGACGAAAAAACATGACTTAGATAAAAAAATTCTGCTTGTGTGTCTATATGATGATAGAAGTCACAGTTTTTGAGATGTTGGGATAAAATTGTTTGTTCTAACAATTATTATTACGCGATAACGAATCTTTAATCTCCAAATTGGCAGTAGTTTTCTTTACTATTAACAAATACAATTTTAATTTTTCAATGATACATTTTAAGTACTATAATTATGTAATTTTTTAACTATTTTTTGTCATAATTATACAATTTCTGTTTTTTTTTCAGGGTGGTGGTGGATCAAAATTTGACATATTCAAGCTTGTTTTTTCCTTAGTAACATCGGTATTTTCAGCATCATCGAAATCACATTAACGATGAAGGAGATACTATGTATTATAAATTTTACAATTTACAATTGTGATGTTATATATTCAATTTATATGTATATTTTTCTATATAAGTATTTTGCAATAATGTAGAAATAAAGAATATTTTAAAACAAACGTTTTTACAGAAACACAATTTTAACCATTTCGCTGCGGCGCTCGATTACGCTATACAGGTAGTCAGAACAGCTGCGGTAACCGCTTCCTGCAATTAACACCCAAAATGGATCTTGCAATTTTTCGATTTTTTTTGTGTTATGTTTTATGTTAGTACTAGAAATAAAAATGTTTGATTTAGTGAAACATCTATATCAACAGGTTGACAATTAACAACGTTCTGAATATTTTCAATATTTTCGTCATCAGAGCTGGAGCCATCGTCAGATTCGTTATTCTCATAATTAATTAATTTTTTCAAAATATTCTTCATCATTAAGATGTTATATAATTCGTCCTGAGATAACCATTTCTGTTTCTAAGGGTTAAACTTTCAACCATTTAAAGTAAAAAAAACTCGAAACCGGATGCACTACGAATTAGCTTTATTTTGTAAACAATTTACCGAGTAACGTAATCGTCCACCTAAAGGAAACGAAATAGACAAATTAATAGTTAACGCGAAGAAGATATTTTCAAAAGCGCTGTCTAGAAGAAAATTATTTGAAGTCGAACTGCAAAATACGTCATTACCAACACAGCCTGTTGTGATGCGTTGGGGCACATAGTTTGAGGCGGCAAACTATTATTATGTCCACTTTGATGATGTAAAGAGGGTGATCGATAAAGTAAATGCAAACGACTCACGTTCAGTATGCGCTTAATGACCCAGATGTTCGGGAAGATCTAATATATATATATCCATAGAAATTTTTCAAAAATTTATTTTTTTAATAAGGAACCTTGAATGTTATGCAATAGTGAACATAGTAAACATTGTATTCGATCCGCGCCAGTGCATTTTTCAGTTATCAGGAGACTGTTGAACGTGTGAAAAATAAATTTGAAAAAGTTTTACAAAACAATCCCGGGTTTCGTATACCGTGTGGTATTGTCGACTTTTCTTTCTTGAAAAACTTCGTATATTTTAAATATGCTACTGTTGCCTCTGTAGACGTTGAAGGGTCGTTTTGCTCATATGCATGTTTTTGACAGGCGTCAAAAGTTAACTCCTGAACATCTTAAACAGATGCTATTGATTTACTGGAACTCTAGAAAGTTCTAGTGTGCAGTGACTGCAGTGTTGTGTGTTCTGTGAAATAGTTATAGAATAGAATAGAATAGAATAGAATAGAATAGAATAGAATAGAATAGAATAGAATAGAATAGAATAGAATAGAATAGAATAGAATAGAATAGAATAGAATAGAATAGAATAGAATAGAATAGAATAGAATAGAATAGAATAGAATAGAATAGAATAGAATAGAATAGAATAGAATAGAATAGAATAGAATAGAATAGAATAGAATAGAATAGAATAGAATAGAATAGAATAGAATAGAATAGAATAGAATAGAATAGAATAGAATAGAATGGAATATAATAGAATAGAATAGAATGGAATAGAATAGAATAGAGTAGAATATTTATTGACCATTTAAGATACAAAGGTATATATGGTAAGTCAAAGTTTACAAAATAAAAAATAGTAGAGGAAATATAAAATTTTCTGCTTATAATACCTACATGTGTACATACACATACGTATGTACATATCATCATAAAATTAGTATATAAATATATTAAAATCATACATAAAAGAATAAGTTAACATAATATATATATATATATATATATATATATATATATATATATATATATATATATATATATATATATATATATATATATATATATATATATATATATATATATATATATATACACAGTACACACATATACATGGCAAGTCATTTAGAAACATATTGACAAACATACAACTAATAATGGACACGTTAAACAAAATTCATCAGTAACATAAAACATAAAAACATAAAAACATAACACATAATATTATCCAGATACGAATTTATCCACACTATAAAATGCTTTTTCTGAAAGAAAGTTTTTTATTTTAATTTTAAATGATTTAGGGGGGGTTTATTTTACGTAAGTTGGTGGGTAATGCATTATATAATCTGACACAATTATACTTTGGGGAGTGCTTGAATGTTGTGGTTTTATGTGGCGATATTCTCAATAGTTTGCCATGCCTTGTTTTATATGAATATGTGTCAGATACTTGGCTAAACGCATCGATATTTTGTTTAGTATATATTAAGCACTTCAATATATATACACACGGTACCGTTAAAATATGTTTTTGTTTATAAGTTATTCTACATGTTTCATTAAAATTCAAGTTAAAAATCAAACGCATTATTCTTTTTTTGTAGAACGAATACTCTACCATTGTCTCTTCCACATCCCCAACTGATAATGTTCCATGAAATGTGCGAGTAGGCTAGGGCATAATAAACACTCAGTAAACCAGTTTCATCTAAAGTATCTTTCATTTGTAATATTCCAAAGTAAGCACTGTTCAACTTTTTACAAATGTTATCAATATGAATATCCCATGATAATGCTGGATCAAGATAACTACTGAGAAATTTTGTTTCATTAGATACTTTAGTTTTAAAAATTTCAAAATTTGATGGTAAAGACTTTCTAATGTGAAAATTCATAAAAACAGTCTTATCTTTATTTAATATTAATTTGTTTCTGTCGCACCAAGCACTTAATTCATCTACAACTTCTTCCGCTCTCATCTGAACTTTTTTCAGGACTCTCTGCTGAGACTGAAATAGTCGTATCATCAGCATACATAGTTACATGTCCATTGTGTATATAATTCGGAAGGTCATTAACATATAGCATGAATAGTAACGGTCCCAAGACAGAGCCTTGAGGGACGCCAAGTTTAACTTCATGAACATTTGACATTATGTTATTATAGTTAACTGTTAATGACCGATCCTCCATATATGACTGTATCCATTTTAAAGGTATATGTCTAATTCCAAGATTATAAAGTTTGTTTAACAGAATATCACTTTGTATGGTGTCAAAAGCCTCTGACAAATCGAAAAACATTGACATTACATATTGCTCCTGTTATTTTATATACTACAAAATCGACAATTAATAGGTAATATATCATTTATTTATATGTGTATGTGTCCTGGATCAGCCCCTGGTGGTCATGTACGATTTACTCATGAACTTTAAAATAACACAAGATTACAATATCATTGTCAAGGAGATTCTATGTAATATAACAAATTAGAAATTTTACAGTGGTTAAAAACCATTTTTAATAGACAGTTATTAGTGCGTATATTTTTTAATACGTTTTTCTGTAATCTAAAATACAAATTATTTTCCTTTAAAACATCGTTCGTTTTAAATCCCCCCGTATCCTCTAAGTACAATGCGTGGGTGGACAACACATCGGAAAACGGGCAACGGACTCACACTCAATATACCGGGACTCATTTCTGTTCTTTTGTTCGTGCAAAAGACCCAATTCAAAACTGATTTGATGCATCGCAGCCAGAAAGTCTGCGTGTTGTTAAATTTCTAGTATATACTATAATCACCCTGTAAAGTGTTCGAAATCTAATAATTTTAAATGATTTAGAACGTTTACAAATTACCAAATATACCTACACAATATTCTGAATCACTAGAATGTAATCCAAACTATGATTTTATTATGGATTATGAAATATTGCTGTAGAGTCATAATAAAAGTTTTCTTCTACATGTCAGGAAATTTTGCTTAGCTCACTCGAAGGGCGTCCTTACATATGATAGAGAAGAGTATTTTCCATAGAAATTCAAATTACGAAATATCCGTGTTATGGGAATTTAGTGTAAAGAGTTGATGAATATGGTATTTCTCCCCACGACTTTCATTCATTAATGGGTAGTGATTGTATATATGTGTTAAAACTAATTAGTAATATAAATTTTTTATTGTTTACGAATGAATGTATAATAGCAGAAAATTATGCAGTTGAGTAACATCTTTTAGTCGGACAATAATTACAGTTCTTAGTGAATTAGTTACCTTTCACTAAATATTATAGTTATACATATATGGCATGCTTAGAAATGGATAAATTACGATTTAACATTTTTTCCTCCATATGTAATTCAAAAGACTAGTAGAAGAAATAAATAGCGGAGCCCTATTTGAAAATACGGATGTATTATTTAAACAAAAGATCCCATGATAATTTTATATAACAGATCAAATAATAAGAGACATTAATATTTACTTAACATACGTAACATATTATAAAAAAGTTTAAACTTTTTTTAAGACATAACTTTCTATAGCGCCTGATTTAATAGCTGAACAATTGAATACTTGTAGTCAATGACTTAAATAATTTAAAGTACAACGAAAGAAAGTTAAGCAATGCATTTGGATGACATTGGATAAAAGAGAGAGTAGTAACCAGTCTATAACGGAATGTATACGCAAAGAAATACAAAATATTGTGCGTGTACATTGATGGACATTTTCTAAGGACTTTTATCATTAAATTAGTGTCATTTCGAGTGCAGTGTGTCTGTTTAGTTTGGGAAAGTTTTTAACCGGTAAGTAAAAAAAGTGAATTCTCAACTTTAGGCGATCCTATTACATTCACTTACGTAATCCCAGATCGTTTCATGTGCGGAATTTCTCCAATATTTTGTTTGCGGTTACCGGCAGCAGTGTCTCAAGATAATCCTAACTGCATAGGCTTGTGGTTTTAGATCTTAGGTTACTCATATTTGTAATGGTTATATGATTCACAATAAACCACTAATTGACTAATATCAGAACACTTTTATAAAATATTAACGTTGAATATTATTAAATCTTGTTTATCTTTGTGATTTATCCAATATTACAAAATTAAATAGGCCACAGCAAACTCCGTAGGTCTTAATAAGTCTCCTTGATTTATTTAGCAACTGAAAATGTTTTAATTTTTGTGTTGCATATACGTATTTATGAATTAATTACTCACCGATTCCATAATATTGAGAATATACGACTTTGTTAATACTAGCTGATTGCTAGGCGAATCGTGTAACTAATTGATTCATTTTGCCACACATTTAATTTGTGATATATTTGAAATTAGTACTACATGTATATACAGAGTGATTCCACTTTATATAAAAATAGAAACTTGGGAAATTGAGAGATAATTTTAAAAAAATATTTTTACTTTCTGCTCTGTACGTATAAAGAAAGTATTGGCGTCGTGAAAAAATCTAGTTCCAGATTATGATGTAATGGATGTTTCGTGACCCGAAAAAAAGAAAAACTATTCGAATCGGTATGCCGTCTGTGAGTATGTGTGTGTGAGTCTATGTGTCTGTATGTCTGTGTGTTGCTTGTCCTTGTTGTGCCATGATTCTCTCATACACGTCGCGCGTCGTTTATCTCATTTATCCCATTTACCTCATATATCTTGTTTATTACGTTTATCTCGTATTCCTCGTTTATCTTGTTTATCTTAGTTATCCTATTTGTCCTGTTTTCATGTTTATCTTATTTATCTTATGTATCTAATTTGTCTTGTTTATCTTGTTTATTATGTTTATCTTGTTTATCTTGTTTCTCTTATTTATCTTATATATCTTACTTATTTTGTTGATCTTATTTATTCCCTTTATCATGTCCCATTTGTCGTATTTATCATAATTGCCTTATTTATTTTGTTTATTTTCTTCATTTTATTTATTTTGCATAAATAAATAAAATAAATGGAAATTGTATTCATAATTAAAATGATTGATTTCTTTTATGTCAAATTGAATATGATGATGAGAAGATACTGTCGAGGAGCACCTGGATCGATTTTTCTGTATTATGATCTCTTTTCCAAAACGTTTAATTTCTGAAATACAAGTGCCTCTTGTAATATTTTAAAATATCTTATGGTTTACAAATTAATTGAGTTCAGAGGTAAAAGAGTGATTTTTTTGAGTAGTAAAATTTTTGGAGGAGGTAAACTCCACTTACAGTTATTAGGTTTCAATATAAAATTAACCCTAAAGTTGGTTTAAAGACTCTTACCTACCAAGTTTATTTGCCCCATTTTAACTGTTCTGAATTAATTGTGATGTTTTTCTAAATTCCAAATTTAGTGGTCCGGTTGTTTATTATTTTTCTCTGAAACAGTTACTCCTACGAAAATAATGAAAGAAGGAGTAGATCTGAAAATTCGTGTCAAGTTTAGTAATATGGCATATTTCTTGTATTTCTTTTACAACTTTGAAGAGCTGTAACTTTTCAGGGAAGCATCTCTGGTTAACAACATATCAACATGATCTTTACACAAGAATTTGTGATTCAGTTTTTTCTTAAAGCATTAAACAGGCCCCTGTATATACAGCGTGTCTCACTCAATATTCATGGTAATTCATACTACGTTTTAATAATGGTATTTTATATAACAATAATGTGCTTTACTGATAAGTATAAGTTCAGTGATACATTCCATATATGGAAAATTCAAATTTCTCCAAAATTAATTGCTTGTAAAATCAGATATCTTTTATAATAACTTTCACTCTTATTTTCGTATTAGTGAATATGTTTTGAATAATGGATTATTAATAACTTCATTAAAATGCTGGGAAAAGAATCATGGTGTCTGTTACTTAAAGGTCGTATCAAGAAACTTGAATGGAAAAAGACAGGTGGCTAAGCTGCTATATGGTGTTGATATATTTAAAAATGAAACAAATATACATACACGATTCTAATACTTTTTCAGTGCGGCAAATAATGTGTGAGAAAGTCAACCTTTTTTTTTTTGAAATAATTGAACACATTTTATAATAAACCTTATAACTTTTTAATTTTTTTATAAACATACATATTCCAAGCAATTAAGTACGTAGGTATTATAAAGATTTTACAATATGATGGTTTTAAAAAATTTCTTTGTCCAGTTTTTGTCTGAAGTTCCAAGGTGCCAAAGGTCCAATCTACACAGTTATTTGGGAAATTACATTATTAAATCAAATAGAAAATGCCTATTAGGCTAAAAAATTATGTTTAACTTGAGCCCAGAACGAATAAAAATTATTTGACAGCAGCTTACTATAGGTATTTTTCATTTTTTTAAATAATGCAATTTCCCAAATAAATGTTTTATTTTTATGTGATAAAACTCGGGTCCGCTGAAAAGTTCGAATAAAAAATAAAATGAGGGTTGCTGATTTCACCCATTTTACCCATGAGGGATGATTGAAAAAATATCCTCCAGATGTGTTCCTATTAGTAGAAAATCTCTACCAAAATTCGTTTTTTATCTTTTTTTCAAATTTGAGAAAATAATTAAAAACCTATTTTTAGCTTCAGGAGCGGTGCAGCGTAACATTTTAAAGAAGAGTTTGCGGATATACCTCCATGGGAAACTTTTTTCCTATTTTGAGGTCCTGAATTCAGATTTTAAATTTCTCCAGTTAATCCTGAAATACCCGTACAGTTTCAGTTTGTTAAGTATAGTTGTTTTATTATTTACTGTTTTTATGTTTACATATCCAGATTCCTTGAAAAAATTAAATTATCCTAATATTATAGATAAACGCATTCTAGCTTTTACAGTGAAATGGTATATTAAAATATATGATCTCCAAATTTTTTGTTTGTTTGAATTATTATTAATGCTTACAAAAAACAAGAGGTTATTGTTTTAATTCAAGTGGGATGCAACGTAAAATTAGTGAAAGTTTATTGTGCATTTTTAAAGGATAATATGTCTTCCTAATAAGGATTGATTATTAACTAAATAAACTTAGTTATATAATATTAAAGATTTGAAGCATGATACGGCAAATATGATTTGTTTTTTATTACATAGATCAGATTAAGGAGCATGTATAGAAATTAAGTTTTCTCTTTTTTTATTATGGAAAATCTATCTTATAGATGCTAAATACAGTGTGGAACAGCCAAATGGAATAAATTCAGCATCTCAATTATTGTTCATATTTATAAAATATTCTGAGACACGGCGATTTTGGACTCGAAAGTGATATCCTGCAACGTAAATATTTCATCCCTGAATTTAACCCCCTTCGAGTGGCAGTTGCAACCCCTAAATTTTTAAATGAGAAGAAGGGGCTTGTGATACCTCATTTGAAAGGTATTTTCATTCTTTATTCAAAAATGCTATGGTTTTAATATTTATTGCAAAAATTAATAGTTAAAAAATAAATTCATCTTCTTGACGAAATTCGCTACATCAAACTAAAAGAAAACTTAATTTCAACGTAGGAGATTGTCAAAATGAGTTCCTTGAACGTCTTGGCAGCATCCTTATCTTAAATAAAAATATTTTCTAACATTTTTCAATATCTGAGGCGTAACCGACCTTACGGCAACCGTTATTTTTCTTCTCAGCTATATCGCTTGGCTTTGCCGTACATTCAGTAATCTGATGGTGCTCCATCCTATTGGAACCATATCATATCGGCTGGAACTTGTGGGTTTGCTTGAATAGGATATAAGTTTGCCAAAGTTGGTACGACATTATTTTGGAGTAGAGCTAAATAATTATCTCCATTCAAATTGTCATCAATGAAAAAGGGACCAATGATATGGTCTCCAATTATCCCCGCCCAAACATTAACCTTTTCAGGATTTTGCGTATGTAATTCTCTCATCCAGTGAGGATTTTTATTAGCTCAGTAGCGACAGTTTTGACGATTAACATGGCCGTGAAGAGTAAAAGTGGACTCATCAGAAAACAAAACATTTTCTACTTGGGTAACATTATTATCTAACCTTTGCATGATTTGTTCAGAAAAATACTTTCTTCTATCAAAATCGTCTTCACTAAGCTTCTGAGTTGGGGTCAGTTTATAGGGATGCATTTTATTTTCTTTCAATAGGCGAATAATCGAGGAATGGGAAAGATTCAATGCTGAAGCTGCTTGTCGACTTGAACTATGTGGGTTCTCTTCAAACTAATTTGGTATCGTTACTCATTGCATTGGAAGTTTTTTTTATCTGCCGTACATGTCCATTTTCGCAAAACTGCTTTTCAATTTTGCTAATTGTACCTTGGGATATAGGCGGCAAATTAGGAAATTTTTCTTGAAATAGGCGAGCAACTTCGGCCTGTGATTGTATTCTATTTCTGTAACCAACCATCTGCATAATTGTTATTTTATGCATTTCTGTTAGCAAAACTCAAACAATACGCAAAACACTGACAACTAATTATTGCTGTCAATCAAATAGCAATTATATAGCTACGACGTTTTCAATAAAACTGACAATGCCAGCTATGAAGAATTTTGATAAATTTTTGTCTTCTTTTTAGTTGATAATGTTGAAAAAGAAACAAATTGTTTTTGCTAGCCTACAAGAACAAAATGCTGTAAATTTTTATGTTTTTTTGTTTGTTGTAGCGATTTTCGTCAAGTAGACCATTAATTTTTGCAGCAAATATTAAAACCATAGCAGTTTTGAATAGAGAATGAAAAACCTTTCAAATGAGGTATCACAAGCCCCTACTTTCCATTTAAAAATTTAGGTGTTGCAACTGCCACTCGAGGGGATTAAATTTAGGGATGAAATTTTTACGTTGCATGATGTCATTTTCAAATCCAAAATTAACGCTTTTCGGGATTTTTTTATAAATATGCACAATAATTGAGACACTGAATTTATTCCATTTGGCTGTTCCACACTGTATAGACAATTTACAACTGAGTAGGAGATACAATATTTTATATTATATGTATAAATAAACAAATATACATAACTTCTATTGTTTTAAGCCACCTTAAGAGTGCTATTTCCAAAGTCGTGACCATCAATGCTCGTGGGGGAATATGAAGCAGAACAGCTAGGGGCGGAGGAGTCTCTTCTTTGTAATAGAGAATAAAATAAAGTCTTCTTGGGTTCCGTTAAATTGCACTACGGAACACGTATTTAATTCCACACAAATTTATATACACGATATTTATTTATGTTATCGAAACTAGTAATTCGATAATTTTTTTACTTCAAAAAAAAACTTTTTTGCATGAAGAGCTCATTCCTTAATTAACCTTTATGACGCGTACTTAAAAAATATAAAAAAGAAAAGTTAGTGGCAGAAATAGTGGTAAAAATAATTAAAATGCTGATAGATAAAAGGAACAAATTGGTCTGTCAAATTGAAATTTCCTTGGGGTCAAAAGAGGTCCCTCGATTTCTATAACTTTAATGTTATTTTGAATTTGATTTTGGAAAAAAATCTGATCAGTGAGTAACATGAAAATGGGTATCGTCGTTTGGAGGAAAAAAGAAACAGAAAAATTTAAAAGATCAGTCCTCGCCATTAACGAAGAATTACGTCTTCAGAGGTAAGGTAAAGAAAGATGACGAATTGTTAGAAAAAGCACCGATTCGGGAAATTTACGACGGTAACTAAACGCCGCTACGCGACGATGTTACAACCGAAAAGATTTTCAAAGATTTCGGGAAAGTTTTTCTCGTACTTTGTAATAGCTGGCGTAAATCATTCTAGGGAGATCCACTCGTTGAGAGCAAGGCTAAATAAATGAAATTTCAAAGCGAAACCTCATACAGTGGTAAGAACAGATATGCTCTGAAGGTTACTTCTAGCGATTGTCTGCCCAATGAAAACTATTTCATAACCTCACATATCAATTTAATTCAATCAATCAATCTAACCTTAAAGTGAACTTGCTTCAGTATGTCCATCTGACATTTATTTTTAATTTCCATTGTAAAAAAACTGAAGTTTCATAGACTCCTCAAGACTATTCTTCAGGTCTTCTACCATTTAGATTTTCTAACCTAACCTAACCTATGCTTTACTTTAGTGTCACCTGGTGTCAAAAATTTCAAACTTCAAGGCTATCGATACAGACGTAGTCAACGTCAGAAATCTTATCCTGCGATGGAACTTTGACGAATAATGATGTATCAAAGAATTCTAACCTATGAAGAAGTTAAGACAGCCACGCTAATTTGACAGCTACGTTTAATTTGGGCAGTGATATCTAATTGGACAGCCTCATTTTGATTGAGATATTCGTATTTACAGCGACGCTGGTCTTGCTAGTTGAAGTTCAACTTTGACAGTAACAAATGTCGCTGTCAGTATTAACAGAATATTTTTTTCTGCAACAACTGTCAGTGTCAGATTGACAGATAATGTTTAATAATATTTTAACAGCTACCAATGTTATTGTGATTTCCATTGGCTGCACTACTGAGCACTGAATGTATCTCTGTGCTTTTCTATAGTTATGTTTTAAGATAGGACAGAGACCCACTCAATGCGCCCTGGTGCAACCAATGGAAATAGCCATTAGTGTAATTTGGACAGCTTGAGTATTTTTTACAGCTTCCCCTGTTAGTATCATTTTGACAATTTAAAAATTATAGAGAACTGTCTGACGTTTCACAAGTTTTGTAATTTTTATAACTTTTTTTGTTGTAAAAACACGTGTAGCTAAGAGAAATACAAAATACCTTGCCATTTAACAATATTGCAACTTTACTGTTTCTTTTTGATTTATATTAGATGTAATAAAAGTATTTTAAACTTTCGAATATAATTCTTTTTGGTTTCAGAATTCATAATTATATAATATAATAATAAAATAACACCTCACTCAAGGAATAAGTATTGAGTAATACTAAAACTAAACCCCAATGTTTATGTTCATTTAAAGTTTTAACTCTATTTTTCTGCGATGTAGTAAAATGAATAAGATAAATATGATAAATAAGATAAATGCGATATACTCGTATGAGAAAAAATGAAATCAAAATGAGATAAATAAGGCAAATAAGAGAAATGAGACAAATGGGACAATAATGCAAATGAGACAAATTAGAAAAAATTAGGTAAATACGATGAAACAAATTAATAAGATAAATAAGATAGAGAGACAAATAAGATAAGTAAGATAACCAAGGTAAATAAGATAGAAAAAAATAAATAAAATAAATAAATACGATTAATAGGATTAATAGGATAAATAGGATAAATAGGACAATAAAGGGAACAATAATTTTGAAATGTTTATTTATGTATCACAAATTTAAAATTTAAATGAAAAAATCTGACATTACAAAATTGTTCCTACTATTTTATTAGCTAATCGAATTTTATCAAACTGTAATCTATATAACAAGTAAGTTGTTGTATCAATACATATCTTGTTACTTTTTTTTTTTTAAATTACACTAAAACATGAATAAACAAAGGTAATACTAGAACACTGAAAAATTCTGTGCAGTTGATATCTTAATTTGTTTCCAATTTCGACTACAACAATTCTTCGACTTTAAACTACATAATATTTTGCTGGGCAGAGTAAACAAATAAACTTCAACATATTCAGATTAATGAGATCTTGTAAAATTGAAATAATTAAATAGACAAATGAATAGGAAATTAGGTCCGACCTTTTGTCTGGGGGGTTCTTTTTTTTATTTTTTCGTTTAAATTATTATTTTCAATTTTATTGACAAAAATAAAAGTTTGTGTTCAATACTTTTCGTTTAAATTTTTTAATGCATATAAAAAGAAAATTTATATTTTTAGTAAAAGGACGTTCTAGTTAATTATGTTTTTACTTGATTTAAAAAAACTACAAACTTTTATGTCCATCGCTTAATTTTATCTCATTAATCCTAGAAATGCCTTGATTTAAATTATTTCGGAAAAAGCACTCTTAACTGAGTTCAGCAATTCATTTATAAGGCTAATAATTTAATAATTTTTCCTGTAATTACATTAACGTAAGTTACGAAGGCGTAGAAGGGCCACCTGATTATTTTTTTTGAAATTCCGACTTTAATCTCGGAATCCCGACTTTAATCTCGGAATTCCTACTTTAATCTCGCAATTCCGACTTTAATCTCGCAATTCCGACTTTAATCTCGGAATTCCGACTTTAATCTCGGAATCCCGACTTTAATCTCAGAATTCCGACTTTAATCTCGCAATTCCGACTTTAATCTCGCAATTCCGACTTTAATCTCGCAATTCCGACTTTAATCTCGCAATTCCGACTTTAATCTCGGAATTCTGAGATTAAAGTCGGAATTCTGACCTTTTCAATGTAACAGTTTAGTTCAGTTTTCCCTTCAATTGTAGAAGAATATACTGCACATTATTAGATGCTAGATTTATATAAACAATAACTTAACAAAACCCATTATTAATTGTGTCCAAGAACATGGTGGTCACATAGAACATTTGAATCGTCGACGTGAGATATAAGTAGTTAAGAATAATTTTTTAATGTATTTTTCTTCTCAAATTGTTCAAGATTTATGAAGTTAAATAGTTTTTAAATTGTTATGGTTAACATTTTCATATGCTAATATATTAAATTCAATTACGCTTAAATATGTAATTTTTGCTGGTTCCTCTTAAGGCAGGACTGCAAAAGTGACACCTAACTCAAAAACTAAAAAAACCACTGAACGGGTTTGTAAGTAAATTTGGCCTTCTGATATTTTTCTATGGCATTTTAACTTTGCTTATGGGATGCAAAGTTAGCTCGTTTATAGCAATATAATTTGGAAATGGTTGGATTCGATATACAACATATATATATCACCGAAAGCGCAAGAAGTAGTAGATTTTGAAAATCTAACAATATACAGGATGTTCTAATAAAAAACACCCTTTATAAATTTGTGTTGCACGATTGAAAACCCCAAATCAGCTTGTATAACTTTTAATTGAAACTTTTTCTGAATTCAAAAATAATGGAGTTAAGGAGGGTGGCATTTATAACCAATCACCATATAGCTTTCTTGTGTCTTGGATTTTGTTGATTGAATAACCATTTTTAAGATAAAGCTGAAAATGCTGACACCAAGTCATGCTAAATAAAGAAATGAGAGCCTTTTCGAACACCTTTTGAAATAAAGTTTTAATAAAATGTCTTATTTTAATTCATTTTATTTTAAGTTTTTTTTTGATCTTTCATTTATCAAAAAAGAGCTGTTTATTTATTTTTAAATATTATTTACATAGATGCTCGAAATGGCTTCCATTTCATTATTTAGCATACCATGGTTTCAGCTTTTTCAAGTTTATTTTAAGGATGGTTACTCAAATCAAAAAAAACGTTATATACAAAAAAAGTTGTATAATTAAATTTCTTATAATATACATGTATCAAAAAAATCATGGGCGTACCACTAAAAAAAAGGGGAGGTTAATGAGTGTTGCTTACCCCCGAATGAGCCCCTTAGCAAGCATGTTTTCAAAATGTTTGTTTTTAATGTGAACTATTGCTCTTCAACATACGTTTTAGTGTACCGAAATTTAAATTTAAAAAAAATATCTAGTCATTTGTGCAATGTTTGTAAAAATAAGTTTTTTTATTTTCAACAGAAGGCTGTATCTCCATGGGGGGCATTTTCGACTAGAGGTAAATTTAGTTAAAACTTCTTTTGATACCCCCAATCTATGGTTAAGCGATTGACATACTTTTCAAAAACTCCCTGTATAACAAATTATTTAAAAAAAAAATCTTTTCATTTTAACCACTGACCGAAATACTCAGGAATTTCAAGAAAGAGTTATTTATTTCCTAAAATACTTGTAACTGTTTTACAAAATTAGTTAAGTTTTGGCCTATTTAGTTTTATAATTCCGCCAATGTACGCCGGCCTGTTCACAACACAGCACGGTCGTCACACAGTCGTGTATGTGAGATACACCTTTATTCCGACTTTAATCTCGGAATTCCAAGATTGAAGTCGGAATTCCGATATTAAAGTCGGAATTCCGAGTTTATAGTCGGAATTCTGATATTAAAGTCCAAATTCCGAGATTAAAGTCGGAATTCCGAGATTAAAGTCGGAATTTCGAGATTAAAGTCGGAATTTCAAAAAAATAATTAGGTGGCCCTTCTACGCCTTCGTAGTACGTAACTTCATCAGCTTAATTATTAATTTTAATGCTCCAAAATTCTCACAGTTGAAAACATCACATGTAAAGCAAGGGCATAGTAGTAAATCGTCGCGTGAGCACTCTCTGTGGTGGCCACCGTAGAGTGGTTTAAAAATTATGCCATACTGGGTGTTGTTTCCTAAAACATCAAAAACGGATATTGATTTTGGTATTTCTGGAGTTTTTGTCAAGTAAAACATATGGTATGACCGTATTATATAGGGTGGTTCAAAAGTTATGAACAAAGAAAGATTTGGCTAAAATCGATAAAATATTCCGTATTTCAGTAATGATGGATACTTTGGATTCACCACAGTGCCTTCTATCCACAGTTAATGTATATACATTTAACTTTGCAACACCCTGTGTATAATATTTTGTATTTTATGAAAATTACCATTCAGCCCATCTTGGACGAAAATTGCATACTTCTTTGAATACTGCATATTTCCTATAAATTTATAACCCGTATAAGATACCACACCATAGATGTGGATGAGAAATATCGGTAGATAAATAACAAAGAGAAATGTTCACACAATTTCTTTCTTGGTATATTTTATTCTTCTCTCGTTTCTCGTATTTTTATGGTTTTTTATTTTGACTCCAATAAAAATCAACTTGTAATACACAATTACAATCATTATATGTACAAATGTTTTAATAGAATGCTTAGTAAAACACTTAACCTATATATGCAATTTTAATAGAATCAAAAATGTATATTATTGCCATTAATATATGGCATGCAAATAAATACTTTTTTAATTGAATTAATTAATTAATTGGATACTTTCTAGTGCGAATATAAAACAATTTTTGGAAATTTGATTAATATTTCATGAGCAAAGAGAGTTATTTTATTGCTTTTTGATCAGATCAATGAACTGTTATACATAATGTTGGGCTTGATTTTAAAAGTTGTTCTTAATTGGGTGGTATAAACAATCTTCCACATAAGAAGTCAATATACAGGTACAGGGTGTTCACAGTTCGAGGTTTGCCATTGATAGGACTCTCGCCTACTTGAAAATATAGAAATTGTTTTCGAGAATATCATGTAAAAACGGATTTCAAGCAATTTGTATTTTGTCTATCTTTTATTTTTCGGAAAAATATAAAAAGGAAAATTACTCTCTAGGAGCAATAACACAGCTTGCCATAGACATACCAAGCGAAATTTTGGTTTCTTGAAACCATCATCTACTTTTTTAAATGGCGGTTATAATACATAATTTTTTTTATTTCTGTAATATATGTACGAGTACCTATGTTTGGAGGATATTTTCAACTAAAACATTATAAAGCTATTAATTACTATTAATAATACACAGACCTTGAACTACCTTAAGGATCTACTCGAATTAAACAATCTCAGTCAAGATGTAGTAGAAGAATATCTTAAACTCACTAAACTTTGCATAAAACAAAATTGTTTCCGATTCAACGATAATTTCTTCGAACAACATGAAGGAACAGCAATGGGTAACTCTTTGTCACCATGCATTGTCAGTCTCTTCATGAACATATTCGAGACGGAAGCAAAAGAAGAATTCGAGTATTTCCCCAGCGTTTGGCTTAGGTATGTGGATGATATTTTTGCAGTGTTCGATACAAAAGTCGCTGATATTGATAACTATGTATCTAAATTAAACAGTCGTTTCGCGTCAGTTAAATTCGCATATGAAACTTGGGGCCACTTTTGTTTATTATATTTATAAATGATTTATGTGATATGTTAGATTGCCAAAAACTTTTATTTGCAGACGATTTAAAAATATTTAGTGAAATCAGCAGCATTGAGGACTGCCTAACTTTACAGCAGCAAATACGCGAACTCGAATTATGGTGTACATCTAACAAATTAGATATGAACGTATCAAAATGCAAGGTAGTAACGTACACGCGTAAGATTAGTTTTATAGAGTTCTTGTATACCTTCAATGACACAGAGTTGTCAAGAGTTCAGTCAACTAAGGACCTGGGAGTATTATTCGACTCTAAACTGAACTTCGTAGAACATATTGACTCGTCCACAAATTCGGCATTAAAATTACTTGGCTTTATAATAAGTAATTGTAAGCAATTCTCTAATGTAGATGCACTTAAAACGTTGTATTTCTCAATGGTACGATCAAAACTTGAATATGGTACGATAATTTGGAAACCAATTTATAACGTTCACTCGCAAGCAGTAGAGAAAGTTCAACGAAAATTTATGAAGTATTTAGTTTTCAGAATTGATACGAACTATCCAGAGCAGGGATATCCAAACACTCTGTTACTTTCAAGACTACACATGAAATCATTAGAGAAGAGAAGTAGTAACTGATATCTTTATCTGCTATCATTTATTTTCAATCAATTGAGGTTTTATGTGGTTTATATATAAAAATAAATAATAAAACTTATATCAAAGTGTTTATAAATAATTTAGTGAACTGATGGTTAGACCAAAAAAAGAAAAAATTGTGTTTGGAAATTGTTTATTTTAATAACAACAAGCAAATATTTCAAAGATTGTATAAAAAAGTGCAACACAAAAAAAGGATCATAAGAAAATATTCCAATAAGTTCTTCTATCAATCTATAAAAAAGTATTGATGGAGAATATAAACACTGATGTACAGGGTGAACCAAACAAATAATGAACAAAATGGCTACATGTACTGGGTGTAAAAATACGGATGATAGAGATCAATTCTGGACATGTGATCATTGTCAAGGCAAAATATGTACAAATTGCTCAAAACTAACGGCATCAGAAATTAAATGTATGGAGTTAAGAATAGGAAGAATTCTAAAATTCTATTGTAAAACATGTGAAGTGAGCTCAAACAAAGAAATAGTTAATGAGGTAAAAAAACTTAGGAGAATTATAAATGAACAAACAGGCAAAATTGATCAACTTACAACAGAACTACTTGCTTTAACGAAAAAAGTTGAAAAGTTGGAAGAAAATAATACAAAACAAAATACAAGTATAGAAAAAACAATGACAGAAATAAAAAACAACACGGTAAGCAGCAAGTTGTCATATTCAAATGTTGTTGCAGGAAATAAATCGAGCGAAAAAAAGTAAATATGGGTAGTTCTGATCCAGTTTTAATCGTTAAACCTAAGGAGCCTCAAGAAAGTGATAAAACAAAAAAAGAAATAAAGGAAAAAATTGATCCATCTAGGCTAGGAGCTGGAGTCTCAGGAATGAAAGAAATAGCTCATGGACAAGTAATAATAAGATGTGGGAATAAAGTAGATCGTGAAAAAAATCCAAAATAAAATACAGGAGGAAATGTCTGAAAACTATGAAATAAAAACTCCAACTTTAAAGTTCCCAAAAGTAAAAGTTATTGGTATAAATGAAGAAGATGATGATACTGATAAAGGACTTTTAGAGGCAATAACTGATCAAAATTTTGCAAATGGAGAACATCAGGAAGACAGCTTTCACTTAAAAATAATCAAAAAACTTAAAAAGGAAAATGAAAGGTATTTTACCTTGATCTTGGAAACAGACCCCAAAACACATAGGTACTTACTAAACAAAATTAGAATATTCATAGGATGGTCAAGAGGTAAGGTTTATGATTGTGTACACGTAGTAAGATGCTACAAATGCTTAGGCTTTAATCACTTTGCTAAGGATTGTCAAAAAATAAAGTATGTTCCAAGTGTTCATTAGAACATGAAGGAGAATGCAAAAGCAAAAGTAAGTAAATGTATAAACTGCAGTTCTGCAATAGAGAAATATAAAATAAAAAATAGTAGACAACCATAATGCTCTAGATCCAAATTGTCCATGTTATCTAAGAATTTTAAATAGTGTAAAAAGGAGGACTGACTTTTAATAATGAATAGCAATCAATAAATGGTAAAGGAATAGAACAGAAGTATTGTCACATAATAAGTTTTAATGCACAAGGTTTTGTACATAACAAAGAGGAAACAGATAATGATATGGAAACTGAAACCTATAATAATTTGCCTTAATGAAACACATATTACCAAAAATATAGAACTATCAGAAATCGAAATTGAAGGTTACAGAGCCGAGATTTGCTATTCACACAGTGCACATACAGGAGGAGTCACATTCTATATAAAAAATGAAATTTTATTTGAAGTGTTAAAAAATTTTTACGTTGATGACAATATGTGGTGTACAGTGATAAAATGTAAAATCCAAATTCAAAACTATATTCTAATAGGAATATACCATTCACCAAGTGCCAGTACCGCAGAGTTTTTAAATATATTAGGAAGTACAATAGAAGAGTATAGCTCTGATGCAATAGATACTATTGTAATAGGCGATTTTAATATTGACATGTTATGTAATACATTTTACCAAAGACAGTTATCACAAATTATTACAGCAAATGGACTAAAGCAATTAATTAATGAGGCAACCAGAATCACAAACAATAGTGCAACACTTATTGATCTATTAATAACTAATCACGATGACATATCATTTAAGGTAAACCATTCTCCAAAAATAACAGATCATGCCTTCATAACAATAAACCTACAAATATCAGATCATGAACTTGACAGAACTACTCGGCTGTTAAGAAACTCTAAAAAAGTATGATGAAACCTTTTATCAAAACCTATTGATAAATACTGAATGGTTGCTTGGACACAATTTGTCCAATAATAGAAATTGTATTACCTATTCAATATGCAGATAAAAAGTGGATCACGGAAGACATATTACAAGCAATGAGAGAAAGAGATAATGAATATGAGGCAGCTCGGATAACAAATAATGAGGATAACTGGAATGCATATAAAGAAAAAAGAAATAAAGTTACAACAATGATAAGAAAACAAAAACAGTATTACTATGAACAAAAAATAGACAGCTGCAGAAATGACTCAAAACTAATGTGGAACACACTGAAACAGATTACTCGGACAAGAAATCAGAACACACCTAAGTACATTAAGTTTAACGATGAGAAAGTCTACAAAGAGTCGGACATAGCTGAAAATTTTAATGTTTACTTTATTGAAAGTATCGCGGATATTACTCAAAATATACAAAAATAACAAGTATGAAGCTAAAGGTATTAGAGGGGAAAATGCTTTTAACGAATTTAAGCAGATACAAATGAATCAGTTGAAACAACTTGTTATTGAATTACCTAATAAAATGGGTAGCGATGGAATATCAACACAGATAATTAAAACTTCGTTTCAGGTTATTGGAAATAGATTCCTTAATGTTATAAACAGCTCATTGCAAACAGGGGTCTTTCCAACCATTTGGAAGAGCTCAGTTGTAACACCAGTTCCAAAAATTACAAACACTATATTGAGTGAACAACATCGGCCTATAAACTCATTACCCATATTGGAAAAAATGTTAGAGTTGGTAGTAAAAGAACAATTAATTGGCTACTGTGATGCAAACAATATTTTAATACCTATGCAATCCGGATTCAGAGAAGCACATTCATGTGAAAGTGCACTACAATGTATACTAGATGATTGGGCAAACGAAATTGACAGTGATAATATTATTGTGGCGGTATTTTTGGACTTCAAACGCGCATTTGAGACTATAGATCGATGTCTGCTTCTATCTAAGTTAAAAAAATATTGGTACTGAAGGCAAAGTGCTAAAGTGGTTTACGTCATACTTGACTGATAGGTATCAGAAGACAAAATTTGGAACAAGTGTATCTAGTGATAAGAAAACAGAATTTGGAGTGCCACAAGGTTCTGTACTTGGACCGGTATTGTTTATTATTTTTATAAATGATATTATTGAAGCCATTATGAACTGTAAAATACATCTCTTTGCAGATGACACAATGTTATATATATCAGGGAAAAATATCAATGAAATGGTAAGCACGATGAATAATGACCTTAAAAATGTATATATGTGGCTAAGTGATAACAATCTCAAAGTAAATATTGATAAATGTAAATGGATGGTACTAGGAAAAAAGTGTAAACTAAGAAATATAGATAATAACAACATTAATATTAAATTAAATAATGAAATGCTAGACAAGGTAAAGGAAATAAAATATTTAGGAGTAATATTAGATGAACAACTAAGCTTCAAAAGTAATGTAGATTACATTGTAAAGAAAGTAGCAAAGAAAACAAATTTCCTACGACGAATATCCAGGGATGTATCAATGTTTACAAGACTAACAATCTATAAAAGTATAATTGCACCACATTTTGAATATTGCTCAACCCTATCACTATATCTAAATAACAATGAACTACAGATATTACAAAAAATGCAAAATAAGGCAATGCGAATAATATTACAATGCAACAGGTATACTCCAATAAACAACATGTTACAGATACTAAATTTCATGAATGTAAGACAAAGAATCTTACTACGAACACTACAATTTGTTTATAAGATAATAAATTCTACCTTACCGAGATATTTATATAGCAAAGTAACGTATGTAGGAGATATACATGATCATAACACCCGGGGAAGAAATGACTTATACGTAGGAAGGCATTATTCATCGATAGCTCACAAATCACTATTTTGTAAAGGTTTTAAGGAGTATAATAATTTACCATATAAAATAAAAAACTGTAACGGACTTAAACAGTTTACACATCTATGTGTTAATTTTCTAAGGAATTTACCTTAACAAAGTTTCAGTGTCACATTATTTCTTGAAGGTGTTCCTCCATTTAACGATCCACCCTGTCATATTAAAGAAGAAACTAGTTTAAACGTATTTAATAGAGAAATATGTAAATATTTGTTATGTGATAATTAACTACTGTATAGTTCATATTATGTCTGTGCTGTAAAATAGCTTATGCTAAATAAAGACTTTATTATATTATTATTATAGAAGAATCCTAATTACTTTAGTATTTTTATATAAACTACTTAACCATTTAATTAATTGTCCAATGCTATTATCGAAAATTAATTTCAGAATCCCGAGATCAGGAGCACGTCAAGATGTTCTATTTTATTGTCCCACTAGCCGTACTAACATTCTTAAAAAGTCTCCCATTTACTCCATGATGGAACTATATAACAAGCTAAACAGTCAATGTGATATATTTAGCACACGTTTAAGTCAGTACATCAAGACTGTTACAACAGTTTATTGAAATCCTCAGTATTATTTTGAAACTATTGTTATGCCTTTAATAATAATTTTAATCTCTAATAATAATCTTAAGTTTTTAATAATCGTTTAAGTCTAATAAGTTAGGTCTTTAATAATAATTTGCAATTTACGCTATACTGATGTTATTTTTATTTTTTAGTATGTATTAGTTGCTGCATAGACAGTACTCATTCCTAGTATAGTTTTTAGTATTAGTATTATCATGTGTGATGTATATTGTCTTGTAATTGGATTAGTCTGTTGGGCAATAAATCTATTATTATTATTATTATTATATGAAACTGGAAAACTCTGGACAACTACCATTTTTAGATGTATTAATAATTAGAAATAGTGAAAATAAGTTAGAATTTGACATATACAGAAAAGATACCAGTACTCTAAAATATATCCCTAAGGACTCTCACCATTGTGCTCAACACAAAATGGCGAGTTTTAATTTTCTAGTCCATCGTCTATTAAGCTTCCCCCTCAATAAGGAGAGATTTGAAAAAGAAAAAGCATTGATTAAGGATATAGCTGCGAGTAATGGATATTCTGTAAGTTTAATTGATAAAATAATTAGGAAACGAAAGTTTAGAGAGTCGCTTCGAAATTCTTTGACCTTTCAAAATGAAAGAGAAAATCCTAAATTTGTATCGATTCCATTCGATCTTCGATTAATCCGTGGTATTGGTAGGATTTTTAAAGATGTAGGTATGACAGTGGTTCATTCATCGGGAAACAAACTACTACAACTTTTAGGCAATTCAAAAGACAAGATTGAAACAAACGAAACGTCGGGAATTTATGAAATTAGCTGTAAAGACTGTAATCAAAAATATGTTGGACAGACTAGACGATCAATTCAAACTAGATTCAAAGAGCATATGGCCCAACTCAAATATGGTACAACAGATAAGTCTAGTGTAGCGCAACATGCGTTTGAGAACAACCATAAAATAGATGTTAGCAATTTAAGATTAATTAGGAATGTAACAAATACTAGACGGCTGGATACATTTGAAAGCTTGGAAATAGTATGAATAGTGACAGAGGGCCTATCTCAAATAGCCCGCTTTATTGGTTAACGAGTCACGATTCGCGGTTCGGTGAGCCGTGACAATAGTTTAGGTATAAATAGGTAGTTTGTTAGCATAAGTTTAGTTTTAATCATCTCCAGATGATGCCAACTTGGTTGGCGAAACGCGCGTCGAGTGCAGTATATAGTGTTTTGGTGTTTCGTGGAACACTACGTCAGGGTTATCTTCACATCAAAGGTTCCAACCCATTCCACGATTACTAATACTATATTCTCCTTTTCCTTTAAGTTGCATGAAAGTAGTTTTAATATCCTGTTTATTATTTTTATGTTTTTATCTAATTGAGTATTAAATTATAAAAAAAAGGTTCAATCGTTAAATTATATGATAACAGTATACTATTATTTCGTTAAAATCCATAAAAAAATAACCATAACTTATAATTAAATAATAAACGTAAAATAGTTTTTAATAATTTAATAAAAAAAGAGACACAAACAGAAACGTAGGAAGGTCGCTTATTATTCCTAATTATTTTTAGTTGAAAATATTCCTTAAATATGTATGCGTGATATTTGATTGATATAACAATAAAAAATTATGACAAATTATTAAAAAACAATTGCTATTCTGAATTTAAAAAAAATAAGCTAATGATTTGAAGAAATCTGGACGTCACTTAGTATTCCTGCGACTTAACAATAAAATAAAAATTATACATAATTAGAGAACATCTTTCGTACATATTCGCAAAAATAAGAAAGTTATATGCAAAATAAAAAATTTCCTGAGTTTCAGTTTTCACGATTTTCTCATGGGATTTGAATTTTGAGAAAGATTGCATTTATTTTATTTGATTTTACTGAAAGTGCAAACATTTTTTTTTTTTGGTTTTTACTAAAGAGCAAGCAACATTTTGATTTTGTATCGTATTTTATTTTTAAAAACTTAAATGTTTTGTTCTCCCAGAATCACCGTCACCTAAATTTTTTTATGGGTGCAGATTGTTTTTTGAAGCAATGGAAAAAGTAAAATGAATTGTTTCTGCTTTGGTTATTCCAAACTGAACTGAATATTAAACAAGATACTGGTCTTTTCTGGCCTAATTCTTATTAAAAAAATAATTTTTTTCTAATGTCAGTTTGACACAACCATAATTCGTTGATCCCGTTTGGTTTCTCAAGACTTATTTTTTTGCTAATATTTTATTTATTCTTTTGCTGCAAACTGTCAGAAAAATGTGGTGTGTATAATAAAAAATCGAACTGACTTCGTTTACAAATATGAGACACAGACGCAAAGCTATTTTAAAAACAAAATAATAAATAAAATTAATAAAAGTATAATATGCAACATTTTTTCTAATTTAAAGCTCGTAATTTTTGAGATATTTTAAATAATTCAAGCGGAACAACACGTACGAAATAAAATAAATAAAAAATACTCGTCAGTATAGCTTAGCTAACAAAAAATGTACTCTGTCAAATAAATATATTTATTGGGTATTTCTTTATTCAAATACAAAAATCACTTAGATCAATACGATCAATAAATAGTTAATAAAGTATCCATATCTAGGCAACCCAAAATACAATTAGATGAATCCTTACGTGTATAAAATTAGACGTGTTAATTATTAAACAAATTATACACAATACACTTAAACAAGTTTTCGATTGACAACCGAATGACCCAATTAACATGTAGCATTTTAAACCTTAAGTAAGAGACATTCATTAAGCTATCGAACTTTTATCCTTAACATTAATTTGCACTTTTAGAAGTAAATATTTTGTGACGCAAGAATTTTATTTTCTATCTCACATGCTATTTTGGCCTTGTAGATGTATGAAAAATATTTAGGAATCAAGTCGTTGCAAATGAAGATTTTTTCATGAACATTTACTTTTTGGTGATAGTATAATGTTTTTCTTTTCCAGCTATTCAGATCTACACTGTCTTTTTTTAATTTCGGCTGTATCTCTTTCTGTTTATACTTTCACTAATACATAACTTCATATCTGACTCTTTCCGTTCTTGATAATCTGCAGATTCTTCTTAAACAATCTATTTCTGCAGCCAGTAGTTTGCATTTATTAGGTTTACTTAAATTTCACATCCCCGCGCCTTTCACCACTGCACTCTGGACAGTGGTCTTGTAAATAATGTTTTTCCGTTTCATTTACAATATATTTCTGTCACAGGATTGAGTTTAGTGTTACTTTAGTTTTCCGTTTTGGTTTATTCTTTGACTGGCGTCGTTGGTGAAGGACACGGTGTAACTTTTTAAGACTTACCTCTTATATCATGTCCATTAATAAACCTTCTATAGCAAACGTTTCTGTTTGTGCCGCCAGATGTATATATTTGATTTTTTGACACTACATGTTTAAGATAAAAAATCTGTAGATTCTTTAGTAAATAAAACAAAATACACAATAGGTGAAATATTTTACTATTAATAATTAAATAATGAATGCTGAACATTTTTTAGGTTACAAAATAAAATAGCTAGGTACAAAAAAAATCAAGTGCTCCACTGATGTCTCTAAATTATTATGTTTGTGTTTTGTTCGTCAATTTTAGTGTAAAATATTCATACTTTTTTTTAAAGCCCCTTTTCTCGATATTTTAGAAAAATTGCCGATACAGCGCTTTTACTACTTATATGACGTGATGTGAAGTAAAACAGATTAAAATAAAAAAAAATTTATAAAAATATATATTAAAATATATTAAATTTTTTTGTATAAAAACAAAATATTGATCTCTTTGGTAATAATTAAATTACAAATTTCGTTTTACAATCTCCTTAATATTATTAACCCTTTCGCTGCGGGTGACGTAAAATCCCGCAAATTATTTGTGGTCTCGTGGTGCGGGTGACGTATTTTTTCACTGGCTTGTTTCAGGTCCTGAACTGCGGCAATCGGACGATTACGCTGTTGAATATGCTTCGTACATGCGTAACTTTCGTGTAATCGCCGGCGGTCCCCACTGCTTTGCATTCTATCTCCGTCAAATACGTGGGACTGTGTGCTCTTTTCATGCAGTTGTTTACGTTTATTTTACACGTTCAGTTCGTTGTGTTAGTTTGTTTTGGTGATTTATTAGGTGACTTTACATTACAAATATGTCTTACAAACCAAAAAAGTGTTATAATGAACAAGAATTATATAACATTCTAATGAATAGCGACGACAGTGACTTTGAAGGTATAGAATCGGAACATTCGATAAATACTTGTTCAAATCGTTCAAATAACGACAGTGAATCTGAACTTTCCAACTTGGACGAAAATGAAAATAATGAAAATTATGAATTATATGAATCAGAAAGCTCAGACTCTTCTGAAGAAGATGAAAATAATAGTGCTTCTGAAAGAGATGAGCAAGAATCTGTTCCACCACCTAAACGGGCAAGAAAGAAAAAAAATCTGTGCCTGTGACTGATGAACAATTTACTTGGAAGAAGATAGAACAGGGTGAGTTTATACCGGAAATTCATACATATTCTGCCCTGGATGTAAAGCAGATCTTGGGGAATTCCCCTACTGTTTTGGAATGCTTTGAAGTATTTTTTTCAAATGAGTTTATTGACAATATAGTTAGCGAAACTAATAATTATTACCAATATCTATCCAACAAAATACGATTTTTTTCCTCATCACGTGCTAGAGGCTGGACTCCTGTGGATCGCCAAGAAATGTATATATTTTAGCTTTGTCGTTACTTATGCCACTTGCAAAAAAACAAAGAATCAATGATTATTGGACCACCGACTCTTTCCTTCTCACACCAGCATTTGGACAAATTATGCCACGTGACCGGTACTTACTTCTGCTAAAAATGTTGCATTTTGGTGATAACAATAATCCCAACCAAAATGATAAGTTATTCAAAATCAGGTTGGCAATTGATCATCTTAGAACATGCTTCAAAAATTCACTTGAACCATTTCAAAATATATGCATTGATGAAAGTTTGATGCTTTTCAAAGGAAGATTAGCGTTCAAGCAGTTCATACAATCAAAACGTCACCGTTTTGGTGTCAAATTGTTTATTCTTTGCGATTGTGAGACAAGTTACATACTGGACTTTATAATATATACAGGCTCTAGCACCGAGATAACTCAATTTCTCGAAGTTGGAATTTCAGGAAGTATCGTGCTGACATTATTAGAAAAATACCTCAACAATGGGCATTCCTTATATGTTGATAACTGGTACACCAGTCCATCATTATTCTCAATACTACACGAGAAGAAAACAAATGCTTGCGGAACCGTAAAGATAAATCGAAAGCACATGCCACCACTAAAAGAAAAATTGGAAAGGGGTCAACACGTATGTTACGCGGCAAGAAATATATTGGCAACAAAATGGTTAGATAAGCGTGAAGTTAGGATGCTGTCGACAATTCATACTGACGAAATGATAGTTTGTGGTAAAACCTTACAAGGAGAGGATAAACGAAAGCCATTGTGCATTTTAAATTATAATGAAAACATGGGAGCCATTGACAAAACGGACATGTTGCTCAGTTCCACAGAGTCCGTAAGGAAAACTATCAGGTGGTACAAGAAAGTGTTTTTCCACCTCTTAGACCTCAGCATCTTAAACGCTCATGTTATATATAAAATGAAAACGGGCGAAAATATTCCGTTGTTGCAGTTTCAAATCAAATTAATAAAAGAAATTGTCGAAAAATATCAAAAGTTTAAACCTAGAGCCAGCAGCAGTAAAAACATAGGTCAAGATGCGCCAATGAGGCTGGTAGCGAGACATTTTCCCAGCCATGTGGAGAAGAATGAGAAGAAAAATAAACTCATGGCCAAAAGATGTGTGGTGTGCCGGAAACACAAAATTAGAAAAGAAACTACCTACAAATGTGCCCAGTGCAATGTGCCACTTTGCATTTTCAAATGTTTTGAAAAATATCATACACAAAAAAAAGTACTGATGCTTTGAAAATTATGTTTGTTTTTTATATATCTTTTGTCAAGAACATGATATTTCTGTTATATATGTATAATGTATTTTTTGATTTTGAGACACGTCTGTTTTTTATGTTTTTTTGTCACATACATTTTATTACTGTTTGTATTTTTATAATGTACCTAATGAATAAAAAAGATTATTTTTTTTAAATGCATTTCTTTTTTACTGTCAAAAGCAATCCTAGGCGCACACTAATGGTGCGTTCGCCGTCCAATAATTTTTGATTCACATGTTGCAGCTGCGGGAATCGTACATATCCGCGAAACGTGTTTATGGTTCAACTGCGGGAAGCGGACGAACACGCATAGGCTGCCCAATGCCGCACACAGGGCACGGAATGCAAAATCCACTACCGCAGTGAAAGGGTTAATGTTCTCTTGTACATTTTTGGTAATATCAGAAAATGCCTCGGCAAATGCAAAAATATGATTTGCATACATTAAGTGTATTTTTTATTATCGATAACACCTTTAATTTAACAATAATTAAGATTAGTGTAAATAATATATTTTGCATAGATAGTCAGGTACTTTTCAGGATTATGAGGAGAATAAAAAAAATTCAAATATTTGAGTGCACCGTTTATTTTTACAGCTTCTGTAACAATAAACGTGAGCTGCTGTTTCTTTGCCGCTTCCATCACACCACATTAAAAAACAAACAAAATAAATAAAGTATATATATATATATATATACATATATATATATATATATATATATATATATATATATATATATATATATATATATATATATATATATATATATATATATATATATATACATATATATATATATGTATATGTATGTATATATATATATATATATATATATATATATATATATATATATATATATATATATATATATATATATATATATATATATATATATATATATATATATATATATATATATATATATATATATATATATATATATATATATATATATATATGTATATGTATATATATATATATATATATATATATATATATATATATATATATATATATATATATATATATATATATATATATATATGTATATATATGTATATGTTGTTAAATTCGTTTTCCGGGTATACTCCCGCGTAGGTGATAGGGCCCCGAGAGGGGACCGTGGTTGTCTGACAACCACGGTCCCTCTCGGGGCCTATCACCTACGCGGGAGTATACCCGGAAAACGAATTTAACATTAACCACCCGCGAAAACCTGAAAAACAACATATATGTATATATATATACACTAAAAGCACAGTAAAACTAATAAAAGTATCTGTAACTTCGAATGCAGTAAACGCACTTAGATGCCACCTGTTACTGTGCCTAGCGATAAGCGATAGCCTACTGGTCGCTGGAAATCTGCAGGAATGCGTAATTCTGGGCCCATATCGTACGTTCGCCCTCTATCACCGCTCGATGCATTACAACAGGCCGGCTTTAAACCATTTCTTTGTTTATTATATGTTACCCCCCAATTACCTCAAATTTTAATACCTCTTACCATGTGGGTGTCGAAAGATATGTTGTTAAATTCATCACTTTCAACTACCAAGTAGTCACATTTCTTCAACGTAGTCCAGATTATCCATATTCTTCATTTGGCTTTTTAATCATGTAGTTCTTGCTTTAATAAAAAATATACTAAGTATGTCATGTTCATTTTTAAAACCCATATTTTTACACATATATTCACGTTTACAGAACTTGGTCCAAATATATTTCAAATAAATGAAGAGATAAACAGCATCTTTGTCTTAGTCTCTTCGATATCCGAAATAAGACTAAGATTATTGCCCATTTTTTTCATGATTGAGTTCTTTTTTGTAGTAGAGCTGAAAAGCTCGAATTTGCGATGTTCTTATTTTAAGATATAACATTTCCAAGTATATAAAAGCTATATGGGTTTCTTTATTTCGTTGAAAACATTTTACCACAGCTATTTGTAATGTAAAAAAGGTTGTTAGTTATAAATTTATTTGCCCTAAATCCTGGATGCATCTTCGGTTGCTTATTTTCAATGTCTTCTTGTACCAAATTTCTAAGAACTCTTTCCCCATTGTTGGTATAACTGTTATATCCTGATAGTTTTTTGGATTGTCTTTGGGATTTTTTTGAATGATTGTTAGTTCTCCATTCTTTAATAATAACCTTTAGCATATGTTCAAGTCTTGATCGCTTATAAATTCCGGGAATATTCCACCATGTCTAGGACATTTTCTTCATTCGGTTCACACAATTGCTTCTTGATTGATTTGATTTATAAAATAATAAGAAGGTGTTGATTTTCTCACATAAATGTGGATAGTATTTTTCCAGGAGGTTGTTGTACCCAATCCCTATTTGTTATAATAATTAAATTAGATTGTTTTGTGTTCGATTTTGATTATGCAGGGTTGCCAGATCTTCGGTGCTTAGCCGAAGTCTCCGATTTTTGGAAATGATCTCCGGCCTCCGGCAGGCAGAAGCAAGTTGCCCGCAGAACCAGCAGAACAAAAAATATATTTTTTTGTTCACCAGTATTATGTAAGAACATATGGAAAAGCATCCTTATAATGATACACATTGACACTATCAACGATAAACAATGATAAATAACCATTTAATTTCTAGCATTTGGCTCTTATTTTCTTTTTTAAAGGAAAATCTTCGACAGAGAGGGATTACTGATCTGGCAACCCTGGATGTTATGGTTTTCCAAGCTTCTAACTTTTGAGTTCTCTATGTGCTGATCGATATAGTCGCATTTCTTAAATCAAGATTGATTATATATTCTTTGTAACTTCCTGTTTCACATTTCTGTTTGTTCATTTGTATTATTCTTTCATTTCTGCGTTGTTTGTTTTGAAGACATTTTAGATATAGTTATTTCTTCTCTGTAATACGTCTTTCTATTTCCTCACTTTCTTGTATATTTTATGAATTCCGTAACTTTGTAAATGGTGGTAGAAACGAGGACTGATAAAGCGATTTTCGATATTACTTAGTTCTAGAGCTAATAAGTGTGTAAATATTGATTGATTACTAACACCGTTCTTTAATAGTTTTATACCACACATTTATAATAAAATAAATTTTCAATTTTACTCTAAATTTTAAAAAAAGCCATCAAAATACTATTAACAATTTTATTTTAATTATATACCTAAATTACACATACCAAATATAAGAGTATTTTAAGTCCTATAAGTGTGCTTAATAAGTATTTTAAAAAAATATTTAAAAAAAAATAAAACACTAAAATATTTTATTAATATAGTGTGAACACTAACTTATTAATAAATGTTCATATTTATATGAAAATTTTAAACTGTTTATAAACAAAATTGATGATTATGAATTATATAATTCGTATATAAAATGGTAAGGAGGATTGAAGACTAGTGATTTTAGTATTAAGAAATATCCTTCCGGAACACTAATATTCTTATTTCAATACGGAAATTTCCATTTCATACCCGTTAGCAATACGAGCTTACAACATAAAGTTTTGGTCATTTACCTCGAAATATGACCTAGTAATTCGAATTTAAATATTATATTGCAACAGTTACTGGTTTTATAAAAATGAAAGACAAATTTAAACATTTAAACGTTTTTTATTTTATTTTACACACATACTTTTAAATTCAGCATCAATCATAATCCCATTTTTTTGCAATTATCTTAACAAATCACATGTGTTGAAAAATGAGATTAACTATTTTGTTTATTTATTTTTTTTCTCATGTTTTAAATATGTACAATATTTTACATCATTATTTTGTAAATACTAGTTACAGGAATTTCATGAGGGAAATGTAAATTTTCATTATATTCAACACAGGTTATCTGTAAATTTATTAAACGGTATGGTAATGGTAATTGTGGGGAAGGCTGACGTCTGGCAAGTAGGCAACAGACAGGCTCTTTTTACCAACCCCCAGCTGTTCCCTCAACCATGTACAGGGTTATTCATTATAAATTACCCACACCTTATCATCATTATTATTGCCAATAGAAAAAAAGTTTTAAATAAAAGTTGTGTGGTTATGACTAAATTTCGTTAAAATGCTATTAGAAGTACAGTAGCGTGCAGATTTCAGGGAATACAAAAAATAATATATTTTTTAAATGAGATCCTGTATATTATTAAATTTTGGAATGATCATTTGTTTCTGATTTCAAAAATATGCCATGTTACCCCTACCTTATACCGTTTTTGAGTTATGAAACGTCGAATATCTGAGTTAAACTAGTTACTGTAAATATGGAAAAGTTAACATTATTAAAGTGAGTTATGAAAATGACAACTATTATGTTTGATAAGTGACATTTCTTTAATGAAATAATCAAAATGGTTTACAGTGAAGAAGAAATAAGTCCAAATATTTACTTGTTACATCCAAAATAACAAAAATAATCGTGCAGTAAATAGAGCATATAGGGTGTTGTATCTAAATCATTTAACACCATCAGAAAATACGTTCAAAAATATTTACCGGAAGGTGAATAATACCTCCAGTTTTAGTAGAAAAATGCGTATAGTTCAAGCAAACCAGGAAGAACAACTAGATATACTACTTCATTTAGAAGGTAAGCCCATCCATATTTATTCGCGAATAGACTTTTGTGCAGTATTTTGTAGAAAATTCTGAATGTAGTATAAATAATGCAGTCGATCAATTAGGTAAAAAGTTATTCCAAAATCCAACGTACGTTAAAAAATAACAGCTACAGACCATATAAAATTTTACCCGAACAAGTTTTAACTGAGGTTCATAAAAGGAAAAGGATGGACTTTTGCCGCCAGATGAATCGAAAGTTGGACGAAGATCCCAATTTTTTTACTAAAATATTATGGTCTGATGATTCATTCTTTTCTAGTTTTTAATAGGAAAAATCGAAGGTCGTGGGAAAACAAACACAACAGAAAAAGATTGGTAAAAAAATCAGGAAGAAAATCTGTTAGCGTTTGGTGTGGAATTTTCAGAAACAAAATTGTTGGGCCTATATTTTATGATTATACTTTAACTGGAGTACCTATCTCGAAGTAATTATCCCAGAAGCAGAAATTATTCTTTTGCAGAATTTTCCGGAAGCCGAACTTGATGATATGATTTGGATGCATACTGTCCTACCCGTTCGAGATCATTTGATTAATGTATTCCCAATATTGATAAAGAATAATGGACCTATTGAATGGCCACCTAACAGTCCTGATTTGACCTGTGTGGATTAATTTTTTTGGGATTTCTATCAATAATAATGATAATAATAATAGTATTCAAGTCATTAAAGACAGGATTCGACTTAAAATAAACAATCTGAATGTAAATAATGAAGCCATTTCCGGTGCAATTATAAATATAAGAAGACGTTACCAATTATGCATTGACAATAATGGTGGACATATCAAACATATTTTATGAGTTATCATTTATTTATATTAAAATTTCCTAAATAAACCTTTGTTATATATTTTGTAGAAATATTTGGTTTTTTCTTCCTCACTGTAAACCATTTTGATTATTTCATTAAAGAAATGTCACTTATCAAACATAATAGTTGTCATTTTCATAGCTCACTTTAATAATGTTAACTTTTTCATATTTACAGTAACTAATTTAACTAAGATATTCGACGTTTAATAACTCAAAGACGGTATATGGTAGGGGTAACATATGGTATATTTTTGAAATTAGGAACAAAGGACCATTACAAAAATTTAATAATATACAGGGTATCCTATTTAAAAAAGATATAAAATTTTTTGTATCCCCTGAAATCTGCACGATACTGTACTACTGAAAGCATTCTAACAAAACTCAGTTATAGCCACACAACTTTTGTTTTAAACTTTTTTTTCTGTAGGCAATAATAACGATGATAAGGGGTGGGTAATTTATAATTAATAACTCTACTTCTCTTGTTCCCTCGTCGAATCTCTCGGATCTTCTAATGAAATTTAGGATATCACTCAGCGCGAGGCAGCTCATCTCCTCAGCTAGAAGCACCTCAGTACCGAAGATTTTATGCCTCAGACGCCCGAACGTTTCATACTACCACAGAAAGGGGTAACACATTTCCTCAACACTCCCATATCCTGGATATGTAGGGTCTTCCCCAACATCTATCAGTGATAGATGTCTCCTAAGTCTACAGTGACCTATCAGAATCCCGATTAAAAAATTTAATCTTTCGACTCCAGCCTAGTAAAGAGGCTGATCTCGACTTGTTCGGCCTCATCACAAAATTTTGAGGCCCTGTTGGGCCTCTAATGCTTCCTCAGTATCTCATGAGCCCACTTATTGGGGGCCGTTTTGACCTATCTTGTTGTGATGCCCAATATGGGGTCAGGCTCGAGGCAGAACTTCTTGGTTCCAAGTCTAATCAATTCATCGGCCTTCTCATTGCTTGGAACCCCGGTATATCCTGGGACCCACATTAGTCTTACTTGTTTATGCCTGGCAAGTTTTTCTAGGACTTTCTGAAGTACAGTCGATCTCGTTCTGGGGGAGCACATCACTTTTAGAGCGGAACAGATGTATATCATCTGTTCCGTACCGTCTCTTACCTTATCCTTATCTACTACCTTTGTGATGGCGTAAACCTCTGCTTGGAAGGTCGTGGTGTACGAACCTAGAGCAAAGCTCTTCTGTTCTTTTCTACCTTCCAGACATATTTTCGTCCCGAAGGATGGTCTGGCGGCTACTCGAGAACCGTTTGTGTAGTACACCAGAGATTCCGGAGCGAATTCAACTCTCCCTTCACTCCACTCGTCCCTGCTGGGAAGTTATTTGATTTTTTTGGTATCTTATTTGATACATTCATTTGTAATAAATAGTACTAATTTTTAGAGTGGTTTAGATTTTATTCATTTACAAAGTGAAAGTATGAGCCGGTATAATTAATTAGATTATACGCGTTCTACAATTGTCTAAATGCATTGGCATTTATCGAATTCACTGCTATCTAGATTCTCTACAGGGTAATTTGAACGATTTATTTATCATATTTTGTCTAGCATTTTCTGCAACATCATCAGTTGTAGAAAATATTAGACAGCATATGATATTTCGAATGGATGGAGGACGAGCCACTTTGGAAGATATGTTCGCAACTGACTCAACGAGAACTACCAAGCAAAATGGGTTGGATGAGGAGATCCTGTAGCATGGCCTTGCAGGTTACCGAATTTAGTATGTTTGGATTTTTTTCTCCAGTGCTACTTGAAGCAACCAGTATACCAGCACGTAATTAATATGCAGGATGAATTGATTTAACGGATCAATACAGTAGTAATAATAATTAATATAAGACAAAGTCTGCAAGAAATAAACTGTTAGTAATTCAATTATTTTGCGCTCAGAAACAATGTATTCAAAGTAATGGAAACAATTTTGCGCAGATCTTACGATTAAAAACATATAATTATTTTTATATGTTTGGTCAATGTGTATAGATGTTAATTTGTTTTAAATTTTATTACAAATTTTGCAAACTATAGCAAATAGGGTACCGGTTCATTAAACGTTTTTTCTTATAAATGGATTTTCCGTCTGCTGGCATGTGTGAAAATGGCTTTTAGAAACGAGTTATTAATTTGCTACCCCCTTTTTACTACCCCTACCCAAAAGGTAGGGTATATGATCACAAAACTTACTGGGCGTGGGGATGTAGCAAACCGAAGCACTACTTAGCCCGGATAAGTCAACGAGTGCTCCGACAAAATAAAACTAGCTCAGACCTCAGGGCGTTACACCCAGTATATCTGAATAATAATTATAATCTTTACCTAACTTACTTCTTTACTTACTGGTTCTCGTTATTGGGTGGTGCTGGGAAAATAAATATCGAATTCACTGCCTATATATGTAGATTATATTTACAAAATATACATAAAAGAAAATAAGGTGCTGTTTAGGGACGTCAGCCTAGAACAACCTATAAACAATTACTACAAAACAAACTTAATTCAATCATATGCCATTTATACATTCGATAACCTGATACTCATAAGTTAAACAAAAAAGGATACTAACATTTTAGTACCCACAATGTGGCCACACCCTGGGTTTACATGTACTCTCACACTGTATAATGGTCCAGGTTATCTCGGTTAATACACCAAACACAAAAAAAAAGATAAAAAAGATATAGAAAATTTAAATTATATATAAAAAAAACTAGGGGTTGATAGGCACTGACGGTTGTTTTTTTTCCTAAAGTTTTAATTACTCTCACTACTAACTTGGCTGGTCAGCACTTAGTTCAGCTGCTAGGCAGGCTTCGCCCTCGGATGTGCAGGACTCCAGACTCCGCGTATTTGGTCTGGCCCCGAACGTGGACAATGGACCCTTCCGTGGACCCTAAGGAAATATATATTTCATGTTACTTTTGTACCGGCTACTTACTGGAAAACCAGTGGCATGCTAAAAACGTGAGCTTAACGGAACTATAAATTTTAATTATTTACCTCTAACCAAGAGGGTGCAGGAATCCTCCAAAATAGCTAACACGTTCCAGTCAGCGTAACCTCACTCTCTGCTACCAGTTAGCACAAATCGTACCCAGCTCCTGTTTCCAGAAATCGGTCTCTTCTAACCACTTACGCAGTCCTCACTGCGACCCAAAACAATAGACCGAAAATTGGAATGACTTCTCATAAATCCCTTGCGGATGACTTCAGATTAGTCGGTTGAGAGTCACTCCGTACGATTTGTACCTTTTACTCAAGCAATCCACAATGGCGAACTTCCGGAGGACGGAAAATACGTCAGTAGAATTTCGCACGGAAATATTCACCGTGCCAACTGGGAGTAAGTAGCGGTACTACGAGTACAGTAGGTACGTTAGTTGCATATCGTTAAGGAGTTTTATACTGAATAAATGCCTACTGCGATTTTGGAATGTAACAAATTATTATTGATCTAAAAATCCGTTTCTGGAGGCCAGGACCCTAACGCCCTTAGAAAATATTTGCAAACACTAGTTCATTCGTTTCTTGCTCAAAATTGAATTTCCTATCCGCGGTTGTCGTAAGGCCGTTTACTTTTGAGATACTCTGTATAATGATTAATTTCTAAAAAAATTGACCGTAAATCTGAATCATAGGATGCAAACTGGAAAAAAAAAGAATAAAAATGACTTTAGGTATCGAATTATAACTAATTAAATTAGGAAAAAGAATTTACATAATATGAAATTCTGCTCCAGCTGACAGTAAAAATATAAATTACCTACTAATTAGTAAGGCTAATCAACTCCGATTATATTTTGGACAATATAAATGGCCACTTTTCCTGATTGTATAATTTGATAATAACATCATCGAGGAAGTTTTGATGGACCAGTACGTCATTATAATTAGTGTAAAGTCGTTCCAGTTTTTTATTGTATTAGTATATATCTCTATAATAATTTGATTGTACCGGAAGAATATGTACGAGTGTTCTATGTAGATATAGATATTACATACAAAAGTGAATGTTTATAGAAAATAATGTTGAAATATTACGTTTATAAGTATCTAATTTAATAAATTAATGCAAACACAAGTTTCAAAATCAATTAACTTAATTTTTTTTATTCTAAATGTTTGGTCAGCATTATTATCACTCTGATTAGTGCTTTACACGCTACGCGCTAACTGAATGTGATGTGAATGTGACTTGATTTTATCTTTATTCATTACCGTATCTTATGTACATTACAGTATTTAATTAAAATTAACTCATTTAAATATATCAACCATTTGGTGTCAGTTATGATGGTTTATATTTTATACCAATTTATTTAATAGGATAATTCAAAAATACATACAAAAATACGTCGGATATATTCTAGGGCAATAAAATAAGCAAACGTTTCCATATATTTAATAATTAATTTCATTTTTTTGAGTTAGGATAGGTGTTAATATTTTTAGTATAAATGTCCCAAATAACATTTTGAGTTATAATTTTTGGCCTTCATGCCCAATTAGTCGTGTAATGTAAAATGGTCGTAAAAATAATTTTAATGACTGTAGGTCGTCTAAAGGTCATTATAAGATTCTACCCACGACTATCGAAACTCTTTGTTGTATGAAGGTCATATGGTACGCATAAGATGACTAATTGGACGCTAAAATTGAATGGTCTTGAGACGGTCGTTACTAGGTCGTAAAGAGGTCGTTGTCATCTACAATACTACCCTTAACATGACTTAAGTAGTTGTATAAGGGTCGTTAAAAAATAATATGACTTTATTATTACCTTGTAGAAAGATAGTTGCACACAGGTCATTAAAAAACGTGATAAGACTTCAATAGGACTTTAAGAGAAAATAATACCTACAATTGTAGGGAGTTGTAAAAAGAGGTGATACTATATTTTGAATACGACCTCCATACGACCCATAAATGAAAATATGGCGTCCAAAAATTGATAGCAGTAACAGAGGTTATATTAACATTGAAAGCGACCTAGACATGACCCATGAACGGAAATATACCGTTCCAAAGAGTGATAATCGTAACAAAGGTTCAATACGACCTCGGTACAATTCATGATAATCATTAATAAAAACTGACAAATTTTTTGTTGTTTTTGTTGTCAATGTTGTCAATAAAAGTACGAGAATGAACATCTCTTACAAAGTTTAAAGATGAGCTCATGCTCACTTTTTTCAAACCCCTAAGCCCAACCAACCAGTTCTTAGATAAATGTAAGTAGTAAAAATTATAGCCGACGATTCTTTTCTGTTTGAGAAGCCCGGAAACGCAGTTTTTAGATAAATGCCTGCGTGTGGTCAAAATTTAAGAATTTCGCTTCATTGCGTTCATCCTCCATCACTTAATTTTCTCCTGTATGTGGGCCTCAGAGCCTCTCCGATTACAAAAGCCTCTAGAAATGGCTCTGATTGCGCATTACCTCAACATACAAAATTGTACACTTTCAAAATCCAAAATTTTTTAACAAATTTGCACTAAATTTCATATTTCTTGCATCTATTATAATCAAGTAGCATGACTATTAAATGCCAAGTGTGCTTATCTGCTTTTTTTTACTTTTTTTATTCACCATAAACGTCATGAAACTATCATAGATGTAAAAATAGGACTCCAAGGTAGTTTAAAACATGTCAATTGACAATATAGTCATATGAAATGACAATTAAGTCACGTGAGCGGTGTGAACACGCCATTAGGCAGTTGGTCATATTACTTCTGTATGATCGTTTCAAAAATATAAAACCACTAGAGTTATTCAAAAACAGTCTACAGTAATGAAGTTGCTTAGTAAGTTAGTAATTTTCTTATTAGTTCTCTATAATTGTTTAAATAAATGTTACATGGAATTAAAAAGGTCCAAATTAATTTGCATTTATACATTCAATATGGGTACGATTTTATATGACTGCTTGGTAGTTTCACATGTAAATTTATAACTTTTAGGTCGTAAACAATTTCGGCCTTATTTTTATTGGAAATTTGGCGCCCATGTTTGACAATCAGAAATATTAAAACTTTAAATTTAATTTGTAAGTTTATTACATAGAAATTTGATTAGAAAATATGTTTCTTCGATATTATCAATTATGCTCAACAAATATGTATACGTTCTAAGCTTTTTAAACCAATGTTTAAAATGCATTTGTTTTTTATGATTTCTTAAATTTTCTTTGATTTTCATTATTTGGAAGGTAAGTTGTATTTTTTCGGGGTATCTATGCCACTTTTACAGTGAAAAAAATTCCCACCAGTTATGGCATCGTAACGTAGCTAGAAATCGATTTAAATATTAAACATTTTTGTATAATAATACCACATAGGCACTTAGTTTCATACTTAATCCAGTTTGATTATTGACGTTCTATTTATCTCTACTATAAACAGACGAATACAATACATACGTATAGATACAATATATTCTGATTCGTTACGTTCTCTTTTCGTATTTGAACAAATATCAGATCATAAGTCATATCAAAGATTGTTACGACCTTATAATGACTCTATAACGACCTCTATATAACAACATCACAGTCAATTCTTAGGATGTGTCCTAATCGTTCTATAAAGGTCATATCCCATTAAGTCACTTGAAAGTCATATAAAAAGTCGTGACCACCTTTTCCCAACCGTTCAAATCTGGTCGTAAAAGGGTTGTAACAAGGTCGTCACGTCTAACTGCAAGTCGTATTTTAGGTCGTGATGACGTAGTTACATTTCTTATAAGACTGAAAATGTTACTTGGGGTTCAATATTAAATCGGCTTTATTCACATCCCTTCAATTGCCACAGTGTATCGCACCAAAGTACTACTGTTATGACACACCGATTGCCTACACATTACACTAGACCTACACCCTTAATGCATATGTGTATAAAGATAATATCTTCGAGGGTTGAATACAGTGTAGAATTTTATTTTATTTCTCTCTTAGAGGAAATATTTGGGAATTTTCAGTAACTAATTTAGACGCACAGAATATATCTGATTATGTATAATCTTCAACACATTAGAAAAAATAATTATTGATTTAATAAATTAATATTAGAAACGAATTTAATATCCACCAATAGGAATTGCAGTAGTTTGTGGCTAACCTCAAATTGTTGATAGTTTTTAACCTTTTTTCTTTTTATAAAATAACTGATTGTGTTTGGATTGCTGGAATATAATATCTTACAGGTAAGTAATTAAGAAAATGTTTAGCTTTACCGGTTTATTGATTTAAAATGATTCCTAGTTCACTGTTTTACCGGTATATCAATATATCCATAAAATAAAGTATATAAATCGGTTGTATGAGTGACATATTTGACTACTGCAAAGAAAGTAAAATCATACGGAAGGGAGAAAATTCTTCTTTTAATTTGTTATCCTTCGAAAAATTATTTTACATCTACTTTATTTGTATGACCGCACTCTGGAGCAAGTTAGCAGTTATTAACATTTGACTTTACTCCTATTGGAGAATATTTAATTCATTTTTAATATTAATTAATTATATTAATAATAAAAGTTTCTGTAATGCGTTATAGTATATATTTTCACATTCTTTGTGCGTGGTAACTGTTTCTTAAATATTTCTTACATGATACAAATAAAATAAAATTCTACGTTTTTTCAACCCGTGAAAATGTCACCTTTATATATATTATATATTATATTATATATTTTTTTTCAATTAATTTATTAACCTCTTAGTTATATGTTATACATGTTATAATGGATAAGGTAAGTCATATAATACTAAATCTTTATACAATATTAAAAAAATTATCATTTAATATAAAATATTGTCTCAGCTGTGTTAAGAACCAAGTTCCAATGTGATGTATAGGCAACCGATGTGTAATGACAGTAGTGCGTAGGCTTCATAATTATGTGACGTCATACTAAAATAATCTATTTACAAAACTCAAAACAATAGATTATTTTCCCAACATTATGCCATTGTTTTTCAAACATTACTAAAATTTTATACAATGGCGTTTTTCAAAAATTAAGCATTCTGATAACTAGTATGTCAAAATGCAAACAAAAAAACAAAAGCTACTTGCTACTTCAATGTAATGAGTCCACCTTGTCCCTCTCTTCTTTGAAATATTTTTTTTGAGTAATTTAGAATTTGTATATGCATGACTAAAAAATTGCAATAACATTTATTGTGAATATTAATTTAACCAATGTTTTAAAACTATTTAGCATTGTAATTGATTGGTTTTCATTATAGGACCTATCTATCCATACATTAATGAAGAATATTCATTATTTGCCGAAAGACAGGGAGGGTCGTCTCCCCCTAGAGGTGTCCATGATTTCTTGACATTTAAAAAGAAACTCTACATTTTTAAATTAAAATGAACATAATTAAATTAACTGCATTACAGGTGACTGTACTTTTTTGTAATACTATCAAATACTTTATTATTATCAAATTCAGGGTCACTAAATTGGACTGACTGGTACTAATTCACTAAATTTTAATTTATTAAATATCTCCATTCCTTTCATGTGCAGAAACTTTAGACAGGTTTAGACATTTTAAACTGAATTTTAATATATATAAATTTAGCGAGAGTAGTTTCAATTTCTAAATTATATACTGTTCCATGAAACTTTAATGTATGTAGGAAATTTTATGTTTAGTAGTAATTGGTAAATTTTAGTCCGTGGTATAATGACTATTTTACTATTTCGAGTATCTGGCTGTCACTTAGGATATCAAAAAGCTACACACAATTTTCTTGCATATGTTTTTTTATATGGTGGTAATTTTTTTCAATGGCGACAAATGACACTACTTAAGCTCTAAATAATATATTATAATTTTAAATTAGACACCAGGGACAACATACAGCCCTCTATATCTCTAAAGGTACATTGAGGCACTGTCAAAAGAAAAAATTACAACAAAAAATCAAAAATACTTGCAATAGAACAAGTTACTCAATAGAGTGTTTGAAATTATGAAACATAAATTATTAAATTATGTTAAAACGATAATTTATCGAATAAGAAATCAGAAATTATCGGTTTGTAGTCACAAAAACACGAGGTTGATTTATTATTTCAATTTTAAAATTGTAAATTTTTAGTCTGTGAACGGCATGCCACAAAACACTACCCACTATGATGGTTTTAAATGTGACGTCACTCTTGTAGTAAGTAAAACTAAGGGTTATCTTATCGTGATTGCTTTGTGAGTATTTGGACCAATTTCGTATTGTTTTTTAAAGTTTATAATACTTCATCATGGAGGGCGATTTTTTAAAAGCGGACAGTACAAATTTGTCAAGAATTGACACAATAATGGTGGGTAAATTCTTTGCGACTAATCCCAATTTCTGTTCTGCCGAATTTAGGAACATTAAAACATCAGTGTAAGCGTATAATATTTATTTACTTCCAATTTTAAAGCTAACTAGGTACTTATGTTTATAAAAGTGTGTATGATGTAGGTAATTAGAACATTATTTATTAGATAATCTTCAACATAACTTCAAAATTGTAAACTTAACAGATATGTGAAAAACTTCACTTGTTTACATTAGTTGTAAAGTTCAAAACTACTGAAAGTATAAAACAAAATAGTACCTACATGAAAATGATCCTCTAAAAAATACAGTATACTTTTACTCGATAATAATTTTGGATCTCTCCTGACAAGTTGTACCGAGTCTTTCTCATTTTAATATCATCTAGTTTTGTAAACAACTTTTGAGGTGACTTTACACTAGTACTCTTGCAGTTCGGTACGGAACACATCGCAGAACGATGGGAACACATTATTTAATATGAAAAACAAAAAAAATGACACCGAGCGTTGCTCGCGCTTGTTTGTTTACTACAAGAATGGCGTCATAGAACATAGTGACATGGCGGCTCGTGTTTTCGTGCCAATTTATATATTTGATATTTTGAATGCTATTTTATCCTATAAAGCGATTTCATTTAAGCGAAATAAAAATTCCTGTGGACTAATACTACAGTCTGAACGTTTTACAATAATTTAAAAATAAGTGTCAAGTAGCATATTTTTAACTGAATCACTAGACGGCAAATCTTTGATGTATGTTCGTGAATAACTAAAATCGACAGAATGCTGACTCTTAAAAATTCAAACAACAATGCAGCTGGATTAGTAGATTTGTGCAAGAAATATTTAGGAAAAATTAATATACAGTATTTACGCTTTTTTGTACAATATAAGAATAATAATTGTATTTCGACACCAATTGAGGAAATACATTTGGAAAACTGCCTCAAAGAATCTTCTTTCTTAATTCTTCCAGGGGCAAATTCGTACACAGGCCACTGTTTTAGACGGATCTCTGCATCTTTGTTAGTTAATGCGAGAGTGGATATATGTAGATGTCCTTCAGCGTCACGGTGCAGTGAATGGAAGTCCTCAACTATAGTTTAGTTGAGGGGTATATTGAAACATCAATTAATAATAAACAAATATTGCCGAATTTCTTTTTGAATATGAACAAACAATAATACAAAAAATACCTGCAAATCTCCTGCATCTTTCTTATTTTTCCCGTTAAAGTGTTGAAAACCAAAAATTGCATTATTTAAGCCGTGTTTCAATATTGGCATGCAATATGTAAATTTTCTATTCTAGTACAAGTACTCAGACATAATTGCCTACTTTTCATAAAATTAATTAGTATTTAAATTATCCTCAGATCCTTTAGTCACATCATGAATAATAAGAATTGCCTATTTAATTCTATATTATCATTAACATTATTTTATACAAAATTATTACGAGCTATGAGAAATATCCTTTTAAGATAAATTGCACTATTATAAAATTATTACAATAAGTTTCCAAATGTATCATGTGCAATAATCATACATTATTCATAAAATTTAACCTTTGATATCCTGTGTGGTCGATTTCGGTTATTATGAAATAAGTAACCCAATATCTTAATTTTGTAATTCGTGCAATTTATGTACGAAAAACCTGAAAATATATATCAAAATGGCGAAATTTATATAAAAAAGAGACTATTTTTGAATCTTAAATAAATATATTTGGAATATACATTTCGGATTAAAGTAATGTAGTCTTCTAGTTCATTGTTTTATTTATATAACTAATACAGGATGTCCCAACCAAAAGTGGCTCCCAGAATAACTTTGGAGATAAAAATTTTTTTGAAAAATTGGTGAAACACGCCGACCTTGTTTCCTAGGGGGACATATTTTAATGTAATACTTGTATACTTATCATCATCCCCCTACCCTACACGGCCACCCCCTCAAAAATTCAAATGGCAAAGGGGGTCGAGTGATACATCTTTTGAAAGGTCTTTCAATTTTCTATATAGTTGTGTACTTTTTTTAACTTTTATCCATTCGTTCCTGAGAAATAATTGTTTCGTTATTTTAGCTTCGGGAAATAAAAATAAAAAAAGCAGTTTAAATTATCATATATATTGTTCAAAATAACCCCCCCCCCCGACTTCCATACAGTAGTATAATCTATTTTGAAATTCTGTACGAACATTTATGAACACATCTGGAGTCAATAAACGGCATTTTCGAACAATTCTTTCACGTAACTCTTCCAGAGATGCGGGTTTTGTTGCAAATACCCTCGATTTCAAATGTCCCCACAGAAAGAAATCCAAGGGAGTTAAATCGGGTGACCTAGCGGGCCACTCCACAGGACCTCTTCTTCCAATTCATCGCTCAGGAAACCGATTATCCAGAAATTGATGGACTACTATAGCAAAATCTGGGGTGCTCCATCCTGTTGAAAAAACAGTTCGCCCTCTAAAAGATTATCGTCTTTTTCGAGGATTTGGGTAATCATTGGGTTGATGTTATTTTCTAACAGATCAAGGTACCTTTCGCCATTTAAGTTGTCAGGAATAAAAAACGGCCCGACAATGTGATCCCCTAAGATGCCAGCCCATACATTTAACTTCTGAGACCTTTGGGTATGAGTTTCCATGAACAAATGTGGATTGGTTTCACTCCAATACCTACAATTGTGCCTGTTTACCTCCCCATTTAACTGAAATTTTGATTCATCAGAAAAACACGTATTGTACAGTAGATTGACATTACCGTTTAATTGTTCACTAAAAATCTCACAGAATTCAAGCCGACGATCGTTTAATTACACAAGTAATAACAAATATTCCATCAAGTGTCACATGCCATATATGTCTTGCAAAACCAACAGAAATGAACGATTTGGAAGGTGTTAAACAGAGACCTGAGAATAAAGAGCATTATAGATTTGGACTCTCATCTTTACATGCATGGATTCGATTTATGGAGTTAGGACTTAATGTTTCATATAATTTATCATTTAAAAAATTGTCAGTAACCTCAGAGAACATGAAAAAGCAAAAGCAATCTAAGAAAGCTTATGTACAGGAGCAGTTTTGAAAAGAATTAGGATTACTAATTGATAAACCTCGACAATTCAGCGGAACTAGTAATGACGGAAATACCGCTCGAAGGTTCTTTGCCAATTCTACTTGCACTGCACAAATTACTGGAGTTGATGAAGAATTAATTGAGTTTTCGTATACTACTTCAGACAATGTCAAGTGGTATGGTAATCAATGCCAAAAAGTTTGGTGAATATGCTTCTAGAACAGCCGAATTATATGTGAGCAAAGATCCATGGTGCTATATGCCCTCCTCTGTACATAAAGTACTCACTCATGGAGAAAACATAATTCGATAAAATGCACTTTTACCACTTGGCCAGTTGTCCGAAGATGCACAGGAATCCAGAAATAAGGATTATAAATGTTTCAGGTTACATCATTCTCGCAAATGTTCCCGAAAAGCTACTAACGAAGTTGTGTTTCATACTTTATTGTATACATCATACCCTTATATAATGAGCTTAAGACAATCTGTGTCACGCAAGATTGTGGAACTTGAAGAAGAAGCCTTGCAACTATTACAATAAATATTTATTTACATATAATTATGTACATAAATTACACGCTATATGTTATCATTATACAATAAAATGAAATGTATAAAAACAAAATAAAAATTATTTACCATCACTATTGAACGTCAGATCTTTCTTTATATCTGTATACCGAATTTCATGTGTCTATAGTAACAAATAAAAAAGTTACAGATTTTTGAGACCGCGCCTCCACCATCGGCCCATAGTGCGTCGTGATGGTGGGTAGCCGCCATCTTGGAAATAATCATAAGACTGATTTTGTGAGGAAAAAATGTATTTTTAACTTAAAACAGAACGTAAACTTTTATATTACTAGATATGCCAACATAAGACTTTTGGATTGAAACACACATTGGAAGTCTGCTGAATATAAATAAATGCCATTTTGAAAATGGTTTTTGACATAAGAGAATGGACTGATATTACTGATTGTTTCTGATCATGGCTATTTTGATAAAATTTTTAAGAAAATCGTATATATTTCAAAAAGTTGTAACTTAAACCCCCACAACGATATATCAGAAAAAAAGAAATTTAATTATACATAACTTGATGTAAAAAAAATACAGCATGTTTCATTTGATTTAAACAAGTTTTTGCGGTTTGAGGTTTACAAAATGTAACGTCAGAAATGGAACACGTGAATTTCTTTAAAATGTATATCGTAGCTCACCTTATGGTCTTTCTGCATGCCAAAAAGCAAATGAGTATCTTTTACACGAAGAAAGTTATAAAGGTTATTGTAAACCATTACACCTGTCAACATTTTTTTAAAATGTCAAATATCTCTGAAACGGTTGGGTTTAGGCATAGGGTATCCTACATGTTTCTGACTCAGAATATTATGCTCTTTTTTGAAAACCCTAAAATATTTAGGGTATTCCATTTAAAATAAGCAAGTTGGCATCGACTTCCGGTATAACCGGAAGTGCCAGATACTTGTAATTGTTTTAGTTGGATTGACCATACTGCCATTAGTAATTCCTTAAATTTTCAACATTTTCTGGTGTGCAATTTTCCCTACATCGATCGATGCAGTTCCTGGTGAGACACCCTGTATGCCTAATAGCTTATATTTCTTCGCTGTGTGTGTTATCCAGTGGACACTTTTTATCAATTCATGTGCAATGATTCTACGCATAATCGCATAAATAAACTACACAGATTCATACAAACCATTGTTTAAAATATTTAAAATTATGACATTATCCTGCTGTTACATGTTAGATTATTTATTGTATATAAAAAAAGAGCTATTAATGGTAATGTATTAAGGCACTTTGGCATACACCTTTACAACACTCCGAGATAATAATAATCTGATTGCCCTAAGCCAAGACTAACAAAAACACGTCATATTTATACATTTTAAGTTTAAATAATTTAAAAAACAAAATAAAAACATCCCATTAATAGAAAGTTTCCACTCGTATGAGGAATACTTATATGTATATTCTTATATGCTTTATATATTTTCTGTATGTCACACGAATGTTTACACAATATAATGTGTAAAACATGTATAAATTTCTGTTCCATTCTATTTAAACTGTGAAGGATCGCTATGCTTTAATTATCTTCCTTAATGTATTTGAAAATAGAAAAGGGTTTAAATTTCGAACTGTTAAGTGGTAAGTTGTAAGAATTAGCTTGCAGCGTAGTTACCTCAAGAAAATAAAATACAGAAAGGGCAAGAATTATGTTATTTTCATCGCCATTTTACTGCCACTGCCACACTGTGTCGTCTATGGTTTGTTTTTCTAACATTTACTAATACTCGGATCTTTTAAACACACCTCTTTCATCATGTTTATAAATGCTAATAATAATAAAAACCAAAATTTTTGTTGTGAGAGAAACATATTATATTATATTATATTATATTAATAAATTAAGCCTTGGCGCCATCTACAAATAAAATTATAAAGTAATAATCTAGGACGTGGTTAACATTTTAATTGCATACTTATGATTGTGGTAAATGAAAGTAAGTCGATACTGGGTGGCCACATATAAGATGAGAAAACTAATCATTTTTTGGAAGTAAATTTAAAAATATGTAATATTTTTAAATGTATTGCGGTATTTATTTAAGAATTACATCAGCAGGCTTTTTATATAGAAAATTTTGCAAATAAATTGTTAATCGTTTCTTAATTTTTATATTGGAAATAATATACATCCATCGTGTGTCCCAGATTCAATGTCAACGGCAATATCATCATTATTCGCAAGGATAAAGGAACGAGCAAGGTACCATTGTAAATGATTTTGTACTCTAGTACAAGATGGAGTACTCAAAAAATATCCCTTAGAAACCACCCTCAATATTAAATAACTGTAATTTAGCTGAATTCATCTTAGATAGACTGAAAATAACTCATATACTAGAATATAAATTACAATAAATTATTAATTGCAAGAAAAAAACTGTAAAAATTACGATCTCAAGTAATTTGGACAACGCGGATGATTAACTCTGACTAGGAAGCAGATAACATCTGAGAGTCTACTGTTGCCCAGTCTAGGTTTGAAAACAACCATGTGATATTAGGTGCATTCTTTCTACCACCATTCTCAGCTAATCTAAGTTTTACGGTTACACTGCATAAATAAAAGTATAATTTCATTTTACGTAGCCTCCGTAACCATAAAACAACTTAGATTACCTGAGACAGTGGTAGAAAGAACGCACCAATTATTAGCAAATTAATTAAAAATATATTATAAAATGATAGAAAACGTCTTTGTTTATAAGCTTTGTTACGGGTTAAATTGGTTTAAATAACACTTGTCAATTTTTCCGAGATAATATAACTATATCGTACAAAAAATACCACCCCAAATAAAAATCTTACCTTTTAAAAAATATATTCAGTCAAAAACGGAGAGAGATCGAGCTTATTATATAGATTTAAGAAATTACGTCAATAGTGCTATTCGTCGGGAAAAGAAAGCATATTATACTTTTATGCTAAAAAAGAATGAAAAAAGTCCGCGTGATATCTGGAGAACTCTTAGGGATATAGGTGTAGGAAACCAAAAGAATAAAAAAGATCTGCCTGATTGTTTGCAAAATTCCCAGTTGTTGAATGATCACTTCTTAAATATTGCTGGAAGCACAGTTGTTGACGACGACCTTTTAGAGTATTATGAAAACAACAAAAAAAATAGTTCATCTTTTCAGTTTAACGAGGTGACAGAAAACGATATTTGTAGGACGATTTCAGCGTTAAAATCGAAAGCGTATGGAGTGGATGATATTAATGCTGAAATGTTAAAATTAATTTCACCATACTGTATACATATTTTAACACATTTAGTCAATTACTCTCTAAATACCGGTACATTTCCAAACATATGGAAAGCAGCAGCCGTGTTCCCGATTCCGAAAAATGAAAGGCCTCTAACTTTTACAACCTACGACCTATAAATATTTTACCTTCTTTATCTAAACTAATGGAAAAAACTGTAAGCTTTCAATTTAAATTATATCTGGAAAACTATAATATACTTCCCTCAATTCAATCAGGATTTCGCCAAAAGCATGGTACCAACACAGCAATGTTAAAAGTTGTGAATGATATTAGCGGTGCAATGGATAATTCCATGCTAACTGTTCTGATTTTGCTTGATCAAAGCAAAGCTTTTGATCTAGTTAATACGAATTTATTGATTGCAAAGCTAAAATTTATTGGAGTAGAGCATAGTGCTTTGCAATGGTTTAATGATTATTTGCGAAACAGAAAGCAATTTGTTAAAATAGGCCAAGATAATTTCTCGTCCATGCAACATGTGTTAAGTGGCGTCCCCCAGGGCAGTGTACTGGGACCTATACTGTTTTCGGTATTTACGATGGACCTTTCGGAAACTATTCAGAGTTGCCACTTGCATATGTACGCAAATGATATCCAACTATATAAGTCCGCAAAGCTTGATGAATTTCCAAAACTAGTGACAGATGTAAATGAAGATTTAAATAGTATTTGTAGATGGTGTAATAAAAATGGACTGAAACTTAATTCAAAAAAATCGGAAGCTCTTTGTATCGCAAACGAAAGGTTAAGATCAAATCTCGATAAACAAAATTTTGATATCATAGCAAATAGCACTAAAATCAATGGGTAAATAAAGCTAAAAGTTTAAGAGTAACGATAGATGAGAATCTTAGCTTTGATGATCACACTAGTAATATATTTAGAAGCTCATATGCGGCATTAAAGTCAATTTACAAATTAAAACATGAAATAGATGAAAAATCAAAACTAAAACTTGTAAAATTAATTATTTATCCAAAAATAGAATATTGCAGTTCAGTATATTATTTTCAGCTAACAGAGTACAATAAATATAAAATACAGAAAATACAAAACTCTTGCTTAAGATTTGTCTGTCATATACCATATGGTGCGCATGTAACACCATACTTGCAGAATATGGGTGAGCTGAATGTCAAGCAGCGCATACATTATCTTCATAGTATATTCTTATATAAACTTGTTAAAAATAAACAACCATAATATCTTTCAGACTTATTGATATTAAGATCAGATATACATGGTGTGAATGTTAGAGTTGATAGTTACACCACACCAGGGGATGAGGTATGGACATCCGTTTAATTTCCGATATTCGATAAGTGAAGTTAAGCAGCACTGATCGAGTCCGGCAATTGGATGGATGAACGATAGCTCATCTAACAGTCGGTAGGCTGTCAACAGACAATCCCGGGAAGGCCGCTAGCCTGATGCAGGCGGAGAGGCAAGCCCGGGTGGAGGGTCGAAGAGACCTACCCAGGAGGTTTGCCACTCTGCTAGCGGTGCAGACGGGCAGGCCCAGGCGGTGGGTTAGTTGACAGTCGATGACCGTGGTTCGAAGTCCACGCTAAACTGTAGGTCCCTAGGTAAAAAGGGCCCATTGTGGCCTACTTGCCTAGTAAAATAAGTAGCTACTACTACTACTACACCACACCAAGGCATAGAACAACAAAATTTAAGGGGAGCTTTGCATACACAGCGCCGACGACTTTAAATTATGTCCTACAATTTTGAAATGAGTCCATAGGTACATTTAAAAATGAGTCAAAGCTGTTGTTTTATAGAAATAATGATATAAGTATATAACCTCCTTCTTGTTGTTGTGTATATGGGTATATTTGGATATTTGTTTGGATATATATGTGTATATGTATACACGCGTGTGTATATGAACATAGATAAAACATTTACTGTATTTAGTGTAAGTTATATTTAAGATATGTTTATAAACTATTTGATACCTAGTATGTATTAAAACCACATATATATATATTAGGATAATGAATTAACATATATTGCAGGAATATAATGTATTATATTGTAGTATAGATTTAATTTACTCTACATGATATCTTGTAAGTTGTACGTACATGTATGTGTATTGATCAAGTGTAGTAGTATTTATGTTCTAGAGAACGTGGAAGAGCGGCTATGCCGAACTGTTTCCCATTTGTGTACATTCTCTGTATTGTCCACAATAAACGTTATTATTATTATTATTATATTATTATTATTATTTATGTGATTCACTTATTTTTACTTTGGACGAATCGTCCAGGATAATCATCCAATGTGTATTTTCTAAATATGCCTACTCAATTTTTCAAAAATGATTACTTATAACCAACAGAGTTTACGTTTATTAGGTGCAAATTTATTATTGCGCTGGATATATGTGTTTCTGTGATACTCCTTTAATATTTTATTGGCATATGTATATGGTTGAATAGAGAATTGAGGGTTCTATTTAATAATATATGGTTCTGTTAAAAGAAACCTCGGTGACCTTTTCTACAAATTGTGATGATGTAACATTTAAATTTTCTTTATTAAAAGATGTACAATTTAAACTAAAAATCGAAGTGTCTGGGTTTTTTCGCTAGCCTTTTATCAATGGCGAATAGGAATTAATTTCCTTAGTCCTTAGTCTTTTCACACACTACATATTCTTTAAATTTTATGTTATATTATTAGTAAAGAGGGCTTGCAATGCAGCTCAAATGTACAGGGTGAACCCGTGAGAATTCCCACCCACCTTTTCTCCGTTAATTTTGGAGTTAGAAAGATGTTTCAAAAAACATATCGTAGGAAACTTTATGAGTTTCTTTATGATGACCTCTGTAAATATACATGATGTTGCATAAAAGTGTAATCAAATCAATTTATCTTTTTTTAAATAGAACATCCTATATATTTTTAGTATTTTGAAATCTACGTTTTTTTGGAAATTCCAGTAATATACACATGTTATATATTTGCATCATTTGTTTGGAATATACAAGCTGTTAAAATATTGAATTAAGATGAAGTAGAAACCATAAAATATCATATTTCTAGAAGCCTATGGAAAAATAAAGAAGTGTCTAAATAATTAAATATCTATCAGTCAATTAACTTGTCATTTTCTGTTGTCCTAATTTGTGTGTGAAATATTTACGAGTATAATAAATAAAATCAGGTATTATACTAAAAATGAACGTAAGAATATACTCGAAGCAATGTATCTTCCAAACGAATAATGCAAATATATAACATGTAAATATCACTGGAATCGTAATAAAACGTAAATTTGAAAAAACTAAAAATATACAGGGTATTCAATTTAAAAAAATATAAGTGGGGCTAGTCACACTTTTATGAAACATCATGTATATTCAATGAGATCATAGTAAAAAATTTCATAAAATTCCCTACAATCTATTTTTGAAACGTCTTTCTAATTCCAAAAATAATGGAGAAAAAGGGGGTGGGAATTCTCACGGGTTCGCCCTGTAGAGTTGTAATGTACTCAGTAGAGTGGCATGCGCTGAGAATTTTGCAATACAACAGGTTTCCACTCCAGCGATTAGTCAAACGCAGACCCTGGTGGGATACGTATATGCATGCGAACGGAGATTATAATATAATATTTTCGAAAGCGTATACAATGTCAAAAGAGAGACATTCTTTCCTGGTTATTTCTACCCGAATCGTTTGAAATAGTGAACAATATAAATATGCCAAATGACCTTGGTGTTCTTCTTGTCGAGAAATTTAAAGACGTTTTAAGAGCGCGTTTTCACCAAGTATTCAACTTAAATCTAAACATTATTGTTAATATTTTTCTGTTAGTAATAAAAACGAAGACAAATAATTCATCCTAAATACCATAAAGACCTATAGCTTATGTAAAACTTATTTGCCACATAAAAAACTTCGACTTCTTTGTTTATTTTACCGCCATTAAAGAAGCCGACGTTTTTGCATTGCAAATAAGTTTAAAATAAACTATAAATTATAAAATTACAGGCAATACTGATGCGTACTTTTTTATTAATTAAAAGTACTCCAAATAAAATATCATGTTAATATATATATATATATATATATATATATATATATATATATATATATATATATATATATATATATATATATATATATATATATATATATATATATATATATATATTATCGTGTTATAAATATGTGGGGTGTAATATTTTATATTTTAATTTATGGGATTCATCTTATTTAACCCTTATGATTTGCTTCCCACATACCCAAAACACAATATTCTTCTGGTATAACCAGGTAAGTATGATTTCTTCATTTTTAATATGACTATCTTTCTTTTTTCTTAAATATTTATTATTATTTTAAAATTTTGAATTTTGATTTCTTAAATAAAATATGTTGAGCGCCAAATTTACAGTTCAATACTTACACTTAATAATAATAATAATAATAACACCACATGTAATGACAACTCCCTTTATCCCTGAATGTCTTAAATTACATTGTGCGGGAGAGGGTTACACATTAAGAGACAACGGACATACATCCAATATCCGAGTATACTACGATTAAACTCTCTCACAGAAAACTCCCAGTGCCACGGCCGGGAATCGAACCCGGGACCCCGAGGTTTCGAGGCAAGTACTTTACCTCTAGACCATAGAGCCATATACGCTTACTATTTAGTGTTTACTTTCACAGTTACTCAAAGAGCATTCAACTCTACACCCAGTAGTGGTTTCAAATTATTCTTAATAGAAAATACAGACCTGTTTAGTTTTTCTTTTCTATTTATAACTCTTACCTTATTATTTTATTATATTACAAATAGCTTTTCTTATTGTTTTAAAATATCTAATTATCAAATTTATACTTTAATTAAGAAATAACCATCATTTTCAAACTCAACAAATTTATTAATTTTCGTATTGAAATTTTTATAATGATAACAATAATCAATAATTCTTGAGCAAAGATTCAACTTAATAAATATTCCTACTGTCTTAGGGCTAAAGAAATGTAATAATAACTGAACTTCTGTTCATTAGACGTGACGATTATTTTTCATGAATAGAAAATAGACACAATAACCAATTAATGATGCAAGTATACGCTGACAACCATAAACAATTAGTAATGGACATGATACAAGAGGTAAGTCATTGTAAGTTACACCATGCCTTTCACCGATGCAGGTGACGCCAGTTCATTTTTTACAACGGTTCGTCTTTAATTATTGGAACCGAGATTAGAACTATTTAAATATTGAGGTGCTTTTTGCTAATATAAAAATTTACGTTTCTAATAATAATTTATGTCTTACTGAATGGAAAATAACTGGAGAGAAAATATATAGCTCACTTATGATAGAACTAATTTGTTCTTGAACAATAACGTGGTTTTGTAAATTGTGAAACAAAACAAGGTAAAATGTAACGGGTATTCCACTATTTACATATGTTTATAATTATGCAACAACCACTTTTTTTAGGTCCAATTAAAATCCATTTATATATATTGATCATTTGCTTAGTGTCGTATGTATGTTAAATGAAATTTTCTACTAATCTTCATGACTTAGTTTTTCGTAATATTGCCGTTAGGAAATTGGTTTGACTTTTTAACTTAATTTCTACATGTATAGTGTGTAATTTCATTTCTGGAAAATTATTTATGTTGAAATCTGAAAAAAGACAGTTTACATTAACTGAATGAACTGCTCCCAATTGTAATACTACTTTTTTTGTGGAAATAAAAAATTCATTTTATAATTGAAGAGATGGGTGAATATAGTTGTTAACTGACATTGGTTGAAAAATTTTAATATCTTATTCAATAAAGGTGTTGTGATGGTACAACTTATCACCATCAATGTTTCGTTACATTTTTTTGACTAGCTCCTTAAATAACGAATGGATGAAGGAGCTAAGAAACAACATAATATAACCTCGGGTCTCTGGTGAATAAAGGTTGATAAAAACGTTTTTCTGACAAATTTGTGATTTGGTAGTTAACACCTTTATCCATTAACCTCTTAAATTCTTTCAAAATAATTACTGAAAAAGCATTTATGATACAGAAAATAAATCATATTATGATTGTTCCGACAAAGACTTTTAGGGTTTTTATTTCAATTGCAATAATAGTGAGGAGAGCAAATTCGTTTCCATCTTTCTCGCCGGAGGCATCTTTTGGGTAAAATGTATGACCTGGCCAAAATTGTTGCTTGTTGAAGTACCAGCTCACCAGTTTTCCTGCGGCTTCTCCATTACTGCGACATGGACCCTTTCAGGGCTGCGCTGACAACAGTTACTCTGACTATGGCCCACTCTGCCACACTTATAACAGCGCATGCCTTCTCCACTCTGTCTCCCACTACTTTTCTGTTGGTTTTGTCTCGACTAGAGATTCGAGTTTATCAGTATTTGCATGGTCTTTTGTACTTCGGATATTACATCTTGAATGTTGGGCTCATGACAGTTCCTCTTAATATGACCCAATTTGCCACACTTATAACAACGGATGCCTCCACTACTTTGTTGTTGGTCTTGTCTCTGCTGGGAGTTCGATTTTGTCAGTAGTTGGGTCATCATCTTGTGTAGATCAGATATCAGGTTTTGTGTTGAGTTGTCTGGCTTGTATTCCTCCACACTCATAGCTCGTACTCTCTGATTTGATTGTGTGGTATCCTTATAGGCAGCCTCAATTTCCAGTGCATGTACTAAAGCCTCACTACTAAGCTTATGCCTCGCCAACTTAAGAATTCGCCTGGTCCCTTACTCCATCAATAAATGTACCAACTGCTAACTGTTGTTGAAATTCCATTAGTGTATCAGTATAGGCTAGATGGGCTAATCTTTCTACCGCAGCCTCGAACTTCTGGAGGCTTTTTCTACCTCGTTGTCTGCGTGATTTGAGCTGAGCCTGATATATTTGAGCGAGATGTAGGTCGCCATATCTTAGTTCCAACGTTGCCTCCAAAATGCTAAAGTTTTATTGCTGTGCGGCAGGAATTGTTTGGAGCAGGTCTAATGCTTGGCCCCTTAGTGCTAATACCAATGCTGTTGCTTTTTCCTCATCGTTCCAGTTATTTGAACGTGCAGCTGCCTCAAATTTCTTATAAGTTGACCATGAACTTTGACCGTCGAAGGAAGGTGGTTGTAACCTAGCACCAGACGCCAGTACTAACTGGCCACCCTTCTCTCTTAATTGTTGTTTGATTCGGGCTACTTCTTCCATAACTTCAGTTATTTCTCATTCAAACTTTCCTCTAAATTCACTGACTTCTTCTTTAACTTCCATGACTTCAGCCTGTACATCTTCTTTCAATTGTTCAATGACCGAGAGCATTACTTGATGCTGTCCCACCATAATTTGTCTTAATTCTTCCTAGCGTCTTATTTCCAGGCCTTCCATCATTTTTCTTAAGTCATTTTTTCGTCCTGTCATCTTCTCTCTTATTCTTCTTTGTCCTCCTGCCATCTTCTTTCTTGATCTTCCATAATGTTTCTTAATTCTTCCTGGCGTTCTCTTTTCTATTCTTCCATTTGTTGTACCAATGCCTCAAGTAAGTCTTGTGTTTGTTTCTCCGCCATGCTTCTTGTTGTTGGCATTAACTCACGATACGTAAATCAGTTCAAAATAAAGTTGACTACGCTATAATGTTCATAAAATGTATCTTTCACGTCTATTTTAATAATGGAATGTTCCAGAAAAATCTCGGCACACCACCAGAAAATCTTATTTAGAGTTAGTGTTACTTTCGTATTGACAAAATTCACTTATATCCACTAATTGTGCAATGGAATGTTCGAGAACTTCCATGAAACATCATTAATAAGTCATGTTTTGAGTCTATAACACGGTCCCGTCGGCACAATCCACGTATCTTCTGTAGTTTTCAATTAGAATATTCTAGAATTTTCCAGAAATTGTGCTAGTAGTCCTTTTTCTCAGTCTATAACACGTTATTACCAGCGACACTCGCGTATTTGCAGCTATTTCCAAATCGAATGTTCTAGAAACTTCTCGAAAATGCACTTTAAAGTCACCATTCAGTCCAGAAATAGTCCTCCAAACACTGTAAGGGAACTTAATTCTCCATATTACCATTAATTTCGGAGAAGAACACTGTAGAACCTTTTCGAATATTCCAGAAATTTCTCATCCAATCCCATTTCTAACACCAATTTGTTACGTGTTTGCTATTCTCACAAACACCTCTACTCGTAGAATCGTTGATTGAAAGTCCAGGTAACACTTACTCACTACTTTATTTACCAATTAACAACAATAGATTAATTACTGTCTTAATTATTATCACAATTGAACACTTATAAGTCTATTTCGTATTTCTTCATTACTCGTTCACGTTCAACTTCAGACTGAGTCTCGGCCCACCGTGCGTCTTATTTATACATCCATTCACATGGTCTAGAGCATTCCAGAATATCCCCGGCCGTTCGCGTACAATTCCAGTCTCATCTTACCAGTTTACACAGTCCAGTGGCATAGCAATATGTACATTTTGTTTGGGGTTATTAATTTTTCCGGTAAAAAATAAATATAACAAACAAATTACTTTATTTAGAACATTAAAGTAATTACTGAAAGTTTACAGTCAAAGAATACATACAAAAGAAACAAGGTCATACTGTATGCCCCTAATTGCCCAGTAAACACACATACGTTATTAAAACGTATTCTCAACATATCTTTAGTTGAAAATTTATGTTACGTTAGAAAATCAACCGTTCATTTATTGTTGAAAAAAATAACGGTCAATCGTAATGTTAAAAATACATGATTTCCTCACGAATAATGTTGGAGGCCCGTTTGACAACGTTAAATTAACGTTAGTTAAAGCGTTTAAATAAAACTGTTCTCTTAAACATTCATGAAACGTCCATATCAACTGATAGTCCATTGAGGTCGAACAAAAACGTTTTTAAAACGTTTTAGAGTTACATATATTAGTAACACATTTTAAAACATCTGACGTACTCGTTTCACATGTACTAATATTTAACATTTATAATTTCGTTATCTGTAGCGTGTAAAACCTCGACATTTTTAAGTTGTTTGTGCTTAAAAAAGACACGTTTTTGTTTGGACATTATAAACGTCTTTCTAACGTATATTTGCTAGGTGGAAACAACCAACGCAGCTATGGACACCGGTGTTTTGGAATTATTTGTCCTTATTAGTGCATCGTTGCTTAAGCAATGTGATTTAGAATGGAATAAATCTGGAAGAAAAGTTGAGGAATAGGTTAAGTTGAGGAGTACTGGTTTCCATTTGCCGTATACCCTATACGGCATAATCTTTTTGTTTGGATTGTAGTAGCATTAGAAAAACCGAACAATACTTTTCTTAACGAAAGTGGACACTAAAAGTCCAAAAATGCTAAACAGATATCTATACATTAATTTTTTTAAATAATAATTCTGTACTCTAAAATAAATGGATAATAATCCTTTTGAATGAATGGCTCGTTCTGGTTTTGTAATCACGGGTTAACTATTAGTTGAAGGTTAACCAGCAATACATTTTCATAAAAATATTATATCATAATACAAACTATGCCACTTAAAAATTAACATATATAAAATATTTGTTACTATAACCACCACTCGCATTTTAAAAATGCACTGGGCCTTTCTTTGAGAGCAAAGTTAAATAGGACATATATTTTTTTTAACTAAATGACATATCATAATCAAGTAACATATGGTTTATGTACCTAGCGTCAGCTAAAGGTCAATAAAGGAATTTTTGGATACTATTCATTTTAAAATTAATCTCCTAATATGACCAATAGATCAAATTCAAACATTATAAACTTTACTCTGTCAGTTTTGTGTAACTATCACAAAAAAATTGATTAACATCGTAGGTGTAGCGCACACGTGGTAAGTGCATTTTTGGGCAAAAATGGATTAAATGCAATAAACAATTGCAAACACTTTCAACTATGTTTAATGTATTTAACTTATTTTTGACCTAAAATGCACTAACTACAAATGTGTGCTGTTAGCACACAGCACATTGATATGGTCAATTGCGTATTTGAAAAAAATAAGTTGACAGTTTTCTTACACCTTGGAAAAAAACACTATTTTTTCGTGTTTTTAAATATATTTGTCTAACAATACTTTAATAATTGTTAAGATATCATAAACAATGGACATAATTTCAATGAATGCACCGCAACTGAATAATATACTATAGGAACTAAATGAAGTCAATAAAAATTTCTATTACCTGTAATTTTTTGTTGGGATAAATTACTATTTGTATTTGCAGAGCTAATGTATATGTATATGCTATGCTAATAATTGAAAGTATGTCCATAGGAACTCAAAATTAACAAAAATTAGGAGATCAGTCACTCTTTAATTTCTCAAAACAATTTAAAATTTAGGTTAATTTTTCAAACAAAATATCTTCCAACGTATTTCAACATTATGTAAGTGTTTATCATTTTCCTTTGATTTTTTTAACCATTCACCCATTTATTACTCTTAAATACTATTTCTGGTGACCGTACTGCGAAAATAAAATAGCTATCTGATGTTAATTTGACAAAAAAATGGCGAGAGTTTTATACAAACGAAAAATTATTAGTGTCATCAAAAGTAAGTGGGAGCCACTTCAGGTATAAAAATTAGAACCTTCTCCGGTAAAATTGAGTGGGCAACGTAATAACTCTTTATGTACGTTATTCCATAAAATTAAAATTTTGTATTGAATAATAGAAACAAAAAATATGATAAGTACCACTTGGTCACCTAATGTGTTGGTGCTTTATAAAATTTGGTCACCGAATCTTCAAAATAGTTTCAATTTTACGAAAATTGTAAATCATTAGTTTCTTATTTTTGGTAATGGAGGATTTTCCACAATTATTAATTGTCATTTTCAACTTTAATGAAATTAATTATTCAAAATTGGCTATTGGCATTTTAAGGATATTTTACAGTTTATGGTATTAAAAATAATGATGTTTACGTTCAAAAAGGCTATTAATAGAAACCATTGTATTTTAAACATACTTTCAAAACATGTGTATGATACAAAAGGAAAAAAATATATTTTTCAATAAATAATGTTTTGGAGACTTTGATAATAAGTAAGAGGACGAACCTTTATATGCAACAAGAGAAGTATATGTAAACATGCATTGCAATGCGTATAATACTCCATGTTGTTATTTTTATTCAGTTGCTTTGTACCTAGTGGTGATTTTTGTAAAATTTATCAAATTAACAATGAAACTTTTAAGAGATTGGATAGAAAATCGACTTGTGAATTTATGACTTACGATATTATGAAATTGTATTTAAATATATTAAAAAATTAAAAGTTTTTTTCGTTGAAATGAAAAATTTTTGATATTTTTAAAACTAGGTTTACCAACACTCTTAGATATATCCCTAACGACTCTCACCATTGTTCTCAGCATAAAATGACTAACTTCAATTTTCGTCGCTTATTATGCCTGCCTCTCAATAAGGAGAGGTTTGAAAAAAAATCATTAATTAAGGTTACGGCTAGGAGCAATGGTTATTATGTAGATCTTAGTTGCTAAAATAATTAAGAAACGTGAATTTAAAGAAACTTAGAAATTCTTCGACCTTTCAAAGTAAGAGTGAAAATTTAAATTTGTATCGATTCCATTCGAAGTAAATTTGTATCGATTCCCTACGAACCACTATTTACCCGTGTCAGTAGAATTTTCAAAGGCATTGGTATGACAGTGGGAAAATAAGCTTTTAGGTAGTCTAAAAGACAAACTATAATATATGAAAGGTCAGGGATTTGCGAAATAAATCGTAAATATGTAATCTAAAATATAAATCTATAAAGAATTGAACGAGTGAGCCCAAGTCTGGTAATATTTACATTTGGCCATCAATAATTGAGTATGGTTTACTCCGCTCTTACTGATTTTGTTATTTTAGTCCTAGTTTTGTGTTATGTAATCCTCTTTTTTTTTTGTTTAATCTACGTAATAATATTTGATAGTATTACTTGGGTTCTCGGTCAGTAATTCACTTAATTTTATAACTTTTTCTAACGATTCGGGTTATTAAACCACCATCAAAGAAACTATTTGTTAGGTGTTTATTTTAAATTTTATTATATATTTTCTGTTACTTGTTTGTCTGTTTAAACGCAACTGTTATTATTTGATATCAACGGTCAAGAAAAGAAAAAATATATAGTCTATGCATGTAAATCAAAACTGAATTATTTGATAAATGTAATGTTGTAATGTTGTGATTATTAGTTCTTTATTTTGTCATATTTATATGTTTACTGTGTCTCTTTTTCTAAGATGTATTTTTGTGGCAGTTTGAGTTAAAAAATATGTAATCTGTAGGTGTATTGTCTTAAAAATAAGGTGTAAAACCATTCTTGATATTTTCATTTATTCTCTGTAAAAGTCATCTGAACTGTACATTTTCCTTGGCGATTTTGACATCATTTTTTTTTAAATCACTTAAGAATGTGTACTTTCTCGGCGCAATCTCAGATCCCAAAATTCGATATGCTAGTATTTTAGTCCGTTGCTGAGCAACCATCATAAAACTGTACGAAAAAGTTACATTTCCGACTTAAGCCGGGAAAGTAACTCCCATACAGTTTTATAAATATTTTTTGACAGTAAATAAATATACGCATCCAAACCAACTCACATCAAAAATGCATTTTTTAGTAAAAAATGGAACATTAAATTTAAAGTCATATTTTTTCCAGCTGTTGCTAACTCTGGTGATGTCCCAAACACATGGACATCATTAATTATCCTTGTCCATTTTACATATTTTTTATGCAATTAAAAAGTTGAGATGAAAAATATGTAATCGGTAGGTGTATTGTCTTAAAAAGTGAGGTATAAAACCATTCTTGTTATTTTTGGTTTTTCTCTGTAAAAGTCATTTGAACTGTACATTTTCTTAGGCGACTCTGACACATCATTTTTTTTCTGAAATCGCTCAAGAATGTCTACTTTCTCGGCGCAATTTCAGATCCCAAAATACGATATTCTAGTATTTTAGTTCATTGCTAAGCAACCATCATAAAACAGTAGGAGAAAGTTACTTTTCCGACCTAAGCCGGGAAAGTAACTCCCGTACAGTTTTATATGTACATTTTTGAGAGTAAATAAATATACGCAGCCAAACCAACTCACATATTTTTAGTAAAAAATGGAATATTAAATTTAGTCACATTTTCTCCAGTTGTTACTAACTCTGGTGGTGTCCCAAACACCTGGACATCATCATCCTTGTCCATTTTACATATTTTTTATGCAACTAAAAAGTTGAGATGAAAAATATGTAATCGGTAGGTGTATTGTCTTAAAAAGTGAGGTATAAAACCATTCTTGATATTTTTAGTTCTTCTCTGTAAAAGTCATCTGAACTGTACATTTTCTTATGCGATTCTGACACATCATAAAACAGTATGACAAAGTTACTTTTCCGACCTAAGCCGGGAAAGTTACTCCCGTACAGTTTTATATGTATATTTCAGACAGTAAATAAATACACGCAGACAGTGAAATAAACACTGAATCTGACTTTTATCACAACAATAAATAAATAGTGATTGTCAAGGAAACGATTTCATAAGTAATTAGATTGCATGCATTAATAAAAATTCCTTAATTTATAATAATATTGATTGCGATTTCAGAAAAAATTGTATGTGTACCTCGTAGTAAAAGCACATTTCTAGACTTCAGTGCTTGTTTACATCATCGTCCAGGAATGTATTGCTTTTACTGCTAGATACCCAGTGTACTACTGGGTGGACATTTAACAAATTGTTCATAACGTCCATGCTTCTATACCACAATTGCGTTGTCTAGATGTCTTCTGTGTCTGATTTATTTTGTGAAAATTCCACTGACGTAGTGGTAAATCCATTGGTAAACTTTCTAATAACGAGAACAGTGTTTCTTCTTATTAAATTTTTACGCGCAAAAAAGCAAAATAAAAATCTTTTGTCATATATGAGCGTTGATGATTTCCCATTACATTGTTATGTGAACGTTTATACACAGGTTGTCTACTTTAAAACTGATTCTATCCGAATCAATTTTGATACGTAAACAAAATGAGTGAATTGTTTAAAACAACTTGTGTTGAAACAAATAAGGCTTTAGAGGATATTTTATAATAGGTTTATGGCCATTACTGTATGGTAATCGCCATTATTTTTCACATGAAACCAAAGTTTTACTCTGTGAAACTCTGGTTTTATCTGTATCAAATTATGCAGATTGTTTATATGGTCCTTGCTTAAATACTTTGTACGCAAGGAAAATACAAAAATTGCAAAATTCTTGCCTCATATATGGAATTTACCAGAGTAAGAGAATTTCACACAAAGGTCAAGTGGCTTAATATGTACATTAGAAGACTGCATCATTCTGCTTACCTTTTTTTATAGATTAATATTGAATAAAATCCCCTTGCATCTGTACCAAGAAATTTAATTTAGAATAGATATACACATAAATATTAGGTTTAAGAGTTTTCTAACTTTACCACAGTACCGTACTGAAATGTTCAAGAGGTCATTTAGTTATTAAATTAATAAAATTTATAGTCAGTTAAATTATTAATCAGCTAAAAAAAGAACATAAGTTTAAAACGATATGTAAAACATATTTGTTTGAACGTCAATGTGCAAGTTTATTGTAACCTATTTTAATTAAATTTAAAATGTACTAAATATTTATAATGCATTCATTCTCGCAGATTTCTTTCTTTTGTTTTATTTATTTTTGTTAAAATCAGTTATATGTATTTTATTCTATATGAAATATACAGAGGTCGCATCCTTTGCATACTTCATGTAACATAATATGAGCAAAAGCAAGGGAATGTGATTCTGTTAACCTCAAACAGACCTTTGGTTAAGCGTATGAAAAGTTGTCATGATTCTGTGAATTATGACACCATTTGTTTACCACACTTACTAATTTTGTGTAAATCTGTTGTAATTTGTATACAGATCGCGCGAAACCATTAGCACCATGACTAGCGGTATGCGCAGTTTATAGTTACCCGTCTGAATAGGAAGTCCGAACGAAAGTTAACAATTCCGTTAGGGCGCTTGCTGGTAGGTGCATACGACACAAAGTCAAAGTAGAATCAGTACTGCTAAAGCCACGGTGGAGAGTATTGCTTGTTCATCTAAAGAAATCTTTGCGTATTAACGTATTTACTAAAATTATCTGAATGTTTCACAATTAATTTCAGTGTTTCTTCCGAGACGCTACAGATAGTAAAACATTAAAATTATGAAAAATATTAGAGAATCAAATACTGATTATTTTTTTCAAAACAAAAATAATTCTAAAAAACATAAATTAATATTCTCATAAATAATAAAGAAAAATAATGTCAACTTTAAAAAATTAAAGTAATACGTAAATTAATAAAAAAATAATTCAAATTATATGGTCAAAAAAACCTCCTTCTTGAGAAAGGCAATATTCTAACCTACTAACATTGACGTAGTTTTCCACGAAACACCAAAACACTATATACTGCACTCGACGCGAGTTTCGCTAACGATATTGGCATCATCTGGAGATGATTAAAACTGATCCTAACCTACTGTAAAAACACTTTCTGACATTCTCGCTAGTTACAGACGGGCGACTGTAAACTGAGCATACCGCTAGTCGTGGGATGGCTCGATCTGTATATTGAGAATAATGTGTATTACTGTTATTATTATTATTACGTGTTAAACAGATTTCACAACTAAAGTAACCAGAGTAACATAAGACCTCTTTCATTGCCATCGACAAAGAAAGGTAAAGAATTTCTCAAACCAAATAAAAAAAAATATATAAAAATCAAGTGAAATTTTTTTAATTGAAGAATTTCTGTTAACCCCAGCAGCTGCTTACTAGCCAATGTATCTCAAATATTGATATCTATTATCACATAACACATTTGTCATGATGACAAGATTTAAAACTTAGTTCTGAATAAAGTAAATTGTAAAAATAAAAGTGTAAATGGAAAAAAAAATAACGTTTTGTTTTGTACAGAATTAACTCATACATTTTTTTTTAAAATCGGCAGGGAAAGCTCTACTGCCTCCAACTTTACTGTATTCATTATAATACTTAATAAAATATTGGCCAAGTTTTATATTCGTTCTCATCAGTTACATCAGACCCAAAAGAGACAGACTAATTTGTTGACTTGCATACATACAATTTAAATTCGATCTGCAAATACATTTTTTTCAAGTACAGTATACTGTTTCTTGGAAAATCCATTTTCCTAAAAGTCTCCGTTTGTTAAACATTTTGGTCTTCAGCAGAAAATTTATAAAATATTCTATTAGAGAAACAGAATTTAAAATCGCTTCTACGTCTCTCTCATGCTCTTTAAGGCTGGGCTTGATATATTATTCGTTTTAACCAACATAATGAATCACAGTTGGCACATGATTCCATCCAACACAATTACTAAGCTTATCTCTTGGCGTCGGTGACTGGTCTTGGTAGCGTAAATAGACCGAAGCTAGGGAAGTGATTAAAGAAAATAATTATGTATAGAGAAAATAACCTTGTATCGATGTGATGTTTATGTTTAATGGAGATATGTTTTATAGAGTAACCAACTTTTATATAGTCGACGTTTCGATTTTAATTAATTTCCATATGTTTGAATGATTTTTTCTAAGAAACCCACGTTCAACTATTGTTTGGTGTCCTTGATGTTTTCACAGAATTTTTTGATTATTTATAGAGATAATATCGATGTGATGTTTACGTTTAATGGGGATAGGCCAAGTTTTACTGAGAAACCAACCTATTATCTCTATACATAATCAAGAAATTCTGAAGGTGATAAAATCGATTTTTCCAGGTGATGCCAACTTTGTTGATGAAATACTTATCGAATTAATATCATGTGTTTTGGTGATTGTGAAAAATATTTCAGTGTTAGCCTTTTCTTTCATTTCCATGATAGCTTATGAAAACTGTTTAATAACAGATTAAGTGTGTATCTCTATTTTTCTCTTTTTTTTTGCCCCTGATTTATTTTTGTTATTATTATTTATTCTTTAGCCTTTCCAAAAATGTAAAAACTTATGCAAAATCATCAGCCTATGTACTTCATTCACACAAATTAATAAGACGGTTCAAGTTCAAGTTCCAAAAAGTTATATAATATTGCATCCATACCGAATTGGGTAGACAAATTTTATAAACAAGTACCCTACAATGGCAGTCGAAACCCTCCTTGACCTCCTTGGTATCCCCTCGTTGCAATTCTCGTTAATTCTCGACAGTTTACGTCCTACATACGCGCTTAGAAATAAGAAGAACTTAAAGAGATTATCACATTCACTCCTTAGTTAAGTCTCGACGCAGGATAGTGTAAGAATTTTGTTATTTTTTTAATTGTTTACATGAATTGGCATCATTTTTAAATTTAATTCTAATGCGGTTAATCGAATTACTTCACTGTGGCTTTGTTAATTATTATTGTTAGTGTGGTGTACATGTTTATGGATAAGGTTATTTGGTATGCATATTACTTCGGAGGTGTAACCAAAATGAGGTAGATGTGGTTCTAAGATGATTTAGTGTTATTGTTTTAATAATTTTGTAGTTACAATGGGATCGTTTTTGGAAATGATTAAAAAAATATTATATACAAGTAACATATTGTTAAATGTTGATAGTTGTGTTTTTGTGTTAATAACAATCTACGCCTACACTTATTAATTATCTATTGTTATAAAGAAATAATTACATCTGATCATATAGTGTAAAATTAGTTAATAACTATTATTTAATATAAATTAAGAAACGAAATTAGTACTAAGTTTTTATTCTGCATTGCACCTCTGAGGTATTTACAGGAAGTACTGAAATTAATATGCATAATAATATTATACATTTATATATATATATATATATATATATATATATATATATATATATATTTATATATATATATATATATATATATATATATATATATATATATATATATATATATATATATATATATATATATATATATATATATATATATATATATATATATATATATATATATATATATATATATATTATGTATATATCACTCTGTATAATAAATATACCATGTTAATTCCACCTCTAAATAACGTTGATATCGGGGTATTAAACTACATACCACATATGACTGCGTATGTAGTTTGCTTTCTAATGCATAATTTATTTCTTGCAGCAAAATGAAGCAAGTCCTCTGGTCAACTGCTGCTGTTGTGTGTTTGGCTGTCTTTTGTAGTATAGCAGAATCTAAAACTATTGTTAGAAGGGATGCATCTGATATAGACCCAAATGAACAAGTACGTATAAAGGTTCTCCCCACATAAATACTTAAATTATTATACAGGATGTCTCATATATACATGAACATAGACTAACTGCGTAAGTTTATCTCAAAACATGTCGTTTTAACCCAATTTACCTATACATATACCAAATTACACCCCTTTAAAATTAGCCCAAAAAATTTGAATTTGACGTACCATGTTTCAATTTGGTGCAAAACTAAAGTACATGACAGAGCTTAATATATATTAATTTGAAAGTAATTGAAATACCGCAAGGGATTTTTGAGGGTAGTCTCCCCTAAAATTGGGGGTACATTTTTTATAACTTTATTAATTTAATAAATTCTTTTTTGATTTAAACATAATTTCATTTTGAATTTTTTTTAATCCTGGTGGTTTTCATAAAAAATAATATTTTAGAAGAAAATTATAAAAAATTGATAAATGGTTTTATTCAAATAAAAAACTAAAACATAGAACAAGCGACGATTTATCTATTAAATATTGAATTTTTAAACTAAAGAATCATTAAAGTTTTTGTTCAAAGTGTTCACCATTCTCTGCAATATACAAATTCATTCTTTTTCGAAAATTAAAATATACTCTTTCTAACATCTGACGATCTCTTCTGATGTGCAGTTATTTAGAGTCATATTGGGCAGTTCTTCTTGGGATGGAACTGATGTGAAATACACTTGTTCTTTCAGTGCTCCTCAAATATAAAAATCACAAGGATTTAGGTCTGGTGATTCAAGTAGACAGTTTTAAGAACAGTTATTTCCTCGCCCTATGCATTTATTTGTAAATTTTTCATTTACATAGTTTCTTATATTAGCGCTAAAATGTGGAGGATGTGCTCCATGTGCCAAAACAACATGTCATGCCCAAGTGGTAACAGAAAATTGTCTATTAAGTCTTCAAATGTATTTTGAAGAAAGAGTAAATAACTTTACCCATTTAACCGATTTGGCAAAATAACTGGAATTATCAATAATTCCTGACCAAACACTTTTATCTCAAATTCATGTTGAATATCACGTGACGCAGTTACATGTGGGGATTTTCATCGGAGTATACATGGATATTGCGTAAATTTATGATACCCCTTCTCGTAACACAAGCTTCACCAGTAAAAAGAATGGTTTCATGAAAATTATTATTTTGGTTAAAGTTAAAGAGGTGAGTTTATCAAGATGAATTTCTGGTACTTATTTCTGGATTCTCTTCAATCCTTTGTAAAATTTCTTCTTTTTGTTCCACTGCTACTGTACTGTGACGTCCTGGGCGGTTATTTTTTTTAGGTTTCCAATTTCTCTTTACTGTTGTTCCACATTTGTAAATATTTGTCTATTTGTTATTAGGAAATCTCACACGGTATTCCCGCACACTTCTTCGGCAGTTTGCTTCACAGAAATCTAATATTAATAGCATGTCGACTTGCTCATTGAAAGAATACACTTAAATCATTACATTATTATTATATTAACTAACTGCTTATATTTAACGGAATAAATTAAATTACATGGAATGACACCTACCTACTGTTTTTTTTTGTGTAAAATGTAACAATTCCAGAAGATTATTGGAAAGAGTATTGTTTAACTTTCAAAAATGGTGAATACTTTGAACAAAATCTTTAACGATTTTTTAGTTTTAAAACCCAGTATTTAATAGATGAATCATAGCCCACTTCTATGTTTTGTTTTTTGTTTGAATAAAACCATATATCAAATTTTTTTTTATTTTTCTTCTAAAATATTAACTTTAATGGGGACTCACCCCCCTCCCCAGTAACACCTTGTGGTATTTCAATTATTTTCAAATAAATATAAATTAAGCTATGTAATGTACTTTAGTTGTATGTCAAATTGGAACACGATACCTTAAATAGATTTCAAGTTATGAATTTTTTTCGATGCTTTTACATTCTTAATTTAATAGAGAACTACATTCTGTTTGTCAGCTAGAATATTATCAAATTTTCACTAGTGATGACTTTTTAAATATCTAGACCCTCATATTTACACAATAACTAATTATAAATTGAACACAGTATTTCAACTAAAGGGTAATGTAGTGATATTAACAATAAATATTTGTTCCGTCTTTAAATTTGGAAGTAGTAAATTTAATCTCACTTCTTAGTAATTACAATAACAAAAAGTACATTAATATTTATGTTTTCAATTTCACTTTCACTTTTAAGATGCTGCGAATTCAGCCGTGAACTTCAAATTTACATTAGTTTCAAAAAAGGACATCTACTGGACTTTTTTATTACAGTTTTAAAGAATAGAAACATTTTAAATTCGTTCATTTAATTATCCACTCTTAATAAATTACACTGATTTATTTATATAATCTTTGAATGTTAAAATGTGCATGTATCGCATCATCACTTTTTCTTTCGCTATTAGATAATCGTGTGAAATTAACAACTTTCTTCTAAGTATTGTATATCTACAAATAAAACCGTTATTAAAGTTAATTGATCCTATCGATTGAATAAATTTTAGGAGAAGGTCATCATCGAGGTCAAATATTTTGAATAAATATATAAATTGTTATTTAGCTTGCAGTTTCTTTTATCCATATTTGATCTAGAATTAAATGTATATTTTGTAGACGACCAAAACCTTTCATTTTAAATTTATTAATCATAAATTTCTCATATTTCTGGAACCACTAGAAAATATAATAAATGAAACTATGTGGCCATCGGTTGAATGCATTTTGCTTTACATCATTAGGTATAAACAAAAAATCCTGGTAGTTTTTTTTTTAAGTAAAACATCAGCTAATTCTGTTGTACATAAACTTTCGAGAAACCTTCGCTTCCCTAGGGAACTTTTTTCCATAGTTTTGCATTTCCGTAGACGGAATATTTTTGTGTTTCCGGTTTTGCAAGAAATTACTTCAATTAAAATGCTTATACATAAAGAGAATTAAAATTATTCCCCTATTAATTATTATAGAATTGCTAAGTTATGGGTATTACTATATTTGCTACAAAATGCAGTTAATACCCTGACTAGCCATTGCTGAGGCATTTGGAAAATATGTATTTGTTTTTGAAAAACCCGAGGGGTAAATCTGTTTGGAAGATTGGTGTAAGCATGTGGAATTCCGCGGAATGCTTTAGAATTTTGTTCAAAGATTTCTTCATTTGTATTCTCCTTTTATACACAAAGTGTAAAAATAGTATGAATCTAAATAGCTCACTTTATTGGTTAGTGGATCACAGTTCACCGAACCATAAGTCTTTGGGAAAAATTTTTCTTCTCCACTCGCTCTCTCACGCTCTTGCAATAGCTGATTTTCTCCATAGGTTAGGATTTCACATTTCACATTTTCTAGAAACTTTTCCTTTTACATCAAAAATTTTCTTTTTTTTAAATGGTGCTGTTGTAGCCATCTAAAGCTAATCCATTTTCAATCGTGACAGACAAATTATTTTTAAGGTAATCATTATTGTATCTGGTAACCCTTCATGATAGGTTTTTCATAAATTTCCCTAGAAATTTCGCATTTATCGCTGCTTTCTTCATCACCCGAGGGAACACACATTCACTACCAGAGGACATATTTTCATTGCTAGATATATTTCGTGAGATTTGAGTTTTACCAGAACCCATATTCATACAAGATGGGCGAAATAAAGGCCATTCAAATTAGAAATTCATTTTGACGGCCTTCTCGTTGTACAATTAAGCTCGCAGTGAAGAGTCTCTACACTTCATTATAAATAGTCCATCTATAAGCTGATTCATTCTCAGTAGTCGCCATATGCCTATTTTATAACTACGCATGCGGCCCATATACCGACTGAGCAAAATTAGATTTTGTTATTTCACATTTAATATTGAGCTCGAGGAAGACAATACAATGCTAGTAATTGTAAATATAAAATAAGGATAGAAACATCCACGCCTTCTGCCAATTGAGAAGTGTGGGAGTGGTGTTCATATCCCACCTATGTAATTTGATTTATTGACTGTTTCTATCCTAATTACTTCCTCACCCCTCAAAGTGAAGAAGGTATGAATTCGTGAAAAAATTTTTTTAAATTTTTTTGCATTTCTGGACGAATTTCGACGAATTATGACGATACACAAAATTTCAGACAAAACAAATTTCTGTCTGTGTGTCTGTCTGTTTGGTTCGCAATAGCAGTTGCAGGTTTGAGATAAAGCTTTCAAATTTGGTACACACATTCTAAAGGTCAAGGAAGAGATTGAGGTCATTGATGAGCAAAATCGGTTCTTAAAATTTGAAATGTCAAAAAAATATTAGTGACATTTTTGAAATGTCAATTTGAAATGTCATTTTTTTTGACATTTAAAATTTTAAAATATTAGTGACATTCCACCAATGTGACTTTTTTGAAACGTCAATTTGAAATGTCAAAAAAAATATTAGTGATATTCCACCAATGTGACTTTTTTGAAACCTCAAAAATTACTTTTATTATAAACTCCACCACACATTCAGTTTTTTTTTACTATAAACTCCACTACACGTCGAGTTTTACTCCGGTGAGGAAGTTCTAATCCCCAAATAATTGGCAGCGGTTTTTTATACTTAATTGTTGGCATTGTGGTGTCTTCCTCGCGTTCACTGTTAAAGATAAGATAACAAAATGAAAATATGCTTAATCTCTATATCATGCGTGGTCAAAAACGTGTAGCACTAGATTTATTTGGATTTATGTTTACTTTATTAAATATAGAACATCCGCACAAAGCATTACTGTGCGCCTTTTAAGTTTTAATAAGGAGCCTATCTTAAACCAAGTATGATTTTATAATACACTTCAGATACACTACGAGTAAAGATTTGAACAGTTCATTAAAATTTAGTTTTAATAGTAGTTTTAAAAATAGGCATGTAGGCTCTTCTTTTTCGTGATACCCTGTACTCTTATAAGGGTTTTAAATTAGTCTTTCCTGACCATTTACGTTTATAAATAGTTTTAGAAATAAGCTGAGGAAATCTTATAGAGCATTTTAAAGTTAAAATTATTACTTGGGTTAGCATATAGATTCATTTATGACAGCAAAATCTAAAGTAAGTATTACAACTTTTAGGCAATTGAACTTTATTCGATTATCACATCAACTCTAGTCATGTTGCCCTGCTTAAATAATTTCATGCGACATGTATTGTAAAAGTAACGGCCAACTGCGGCAGAATTAACAATCTAGTTGCGAAATTTTTTATATAAGCAATAAACTTGCAATAAATTTAAATAAAATTATTGGTACTACGTATCTGATATATGTTTAATAAACATTTGTTTAATTATCTATCATATTTACCTAAATGGCGGGTAGAGTTTCCCTTGATAAACGAAAGTAAATAGCCTTCTATTTATTAGAATAAATATTTACTTTTTACGTTTGTCCTGCATATTATGCATTTAAATACGTAGCTGTGGTTTATATAAATACTCTATGTTAATGATTTCTTGTTGCTTAGTGTATATTAATTTTTTTTTGCATAACTGAAAAAGATTTTTGGTAACAAAACCTACTTTATTAAGGTTAACTCTAAAATGGAAATCGCCCTTTCGGGGCATATTTTTTTACATCATAGTGACGAAAATGTGTCAACTCGTTTTTTAGAGAGTGGCTGAAGAATGTCTTATACTTTGTAAACAATGGATAAAGAATTACATCTTTACTAGTTCTAAAGATGTACTAAAATTAAAATTTATACTTAGTAGAACCAACAAATTACTTAAGAGGAGACACGAGTACAAGTCATATTTATTTAGTTTCCGCGTACTCCATCTTTAGATAAGTTTTTAAGATATTCTCAATTTTCTCTCCTCCTTACAACATTTTCTACATTTCATTATGGACATTCATAAAAAAAAAGCTAAAATTCTAAATAGCCTTAAAAAGGGCGGTTTGCAAAGCAATTTTGTTAAACTTGGCAGCAGAATAATAGCTAAACCTGTAATGAAGATAATGAAATTAATATTTTCGCCTTTTTGTAGCAATCAAAATCCATATGTTATACGAAAGAAGAAATTTTAATACAAATTCGCGTTTTGTTTGTTAATAGGCAATAAATTCTGTCACCACATTTACGACCAAAATTTGAATGGATCAAGGTATTTAGAAATTGTAAGAACCGTCGTAATAAACTTTTTAGTCAATTTATCTATTAACCAGGTTATTATACTGGACCAGAACAACGAACTAATAATTAGTTCTAAGAACTTAACTTTGATGGATTTTTGGGGCCGTATAAAGAGTGAAGTTTATCGAGCACCGGTAAACAACAGAGGGGAACTCCTGGATAGAGTTAGGAGATCATTTGCAGGTTTTGACCCAAATGAAAAAAGGATTCCTACTACATTTTCAGTGAATAGAAGGATTATAAAATGGTTAGCGGGTATTGGACAACATTTTGATAGATTAATGGATGTTTCATTATAAAAATACATTATAAAGTTTTCATTATAAAATTTCATTTCATCGACCAAATTAGAAAATCACAAATAAAGAATCACACATTTTGGGTATAGAAACAAGATACATGGATAGATACACATTTTCTTCCTCTATCGATTGGTGTATTTAATTAGGTAGATGCTATTTAAAAAAAAAATACTTGCTTTTTTTGTGTGGTCAACAGATGTTGTTAATTATAGAAACTTTGTAGTTTACATAATGGGTAGTTTCAATACACTGACTTATACCCATACAAAATTCAATGTCTTATCGTTAACTGTTACTGAGATATTAATTTTTATATTATACCCTTTCTATCGAAATTTTAGAAAAAAAATTTATATTTCAGAAAATATTAACTTTAAGTATAGGGAATCTTCAACAAAAGGACCTTTAAATTTTCCGTAGAATCAAAAAAAGAAAGAAAGAATACAAATGGAGATATTCTATTTAAAATCACAATATAAGGGTCAATAGGTTTCAAAAACTAACCTTTGATTAATCCTTTTATTGGAGAGGTTTATTCAACAATATCCTTTAAATAATTTGCAGGACATTAATTTAACATCCAGAGAAAACTCGTAAATGTATTTATCATGTGTTGACAAGATTCAGATCTAGTGTATTGTTCTTGAGGAAAACTATAATTATTAATGGGACATAGCCTGGTAAAAACATAATTACTCTTCATAAATAGCATTTAACAAACGAAGTTGTATGTGAATTATCTATAAAAAGTGAAACTTATTACTACATATGCTAATTAATTACTATTATGGTAATCATAGTGTTGTAATACTTCAAAATATATTGGAACATTTGTATTTTCAGCATATAATGGTCATGGTTATTTATTTATAGCTCCTTAAATGGATTTTCATTTAACAAATAAAACAATAGATATATTTTCTTTAGATAATATTTATAGGGTTCTAAAAGTTTTGTATTTCATCCGGATTTTATCGGTGAACAGCGTATAATATTGGATAATAAGAATTTAATATTGTTTGGTGTATATTTTTAATCTCAGAATTTATTTTTTATAAAATTTATTTTTGTCGTGTTTTGCTGACATTGTGTACAATTAATTCGTATCCTTAATTTAATCAATAAACTTAAGGAAATAAAAATTTTAATTTACATTCTATTTACATCGATTTCTATAATAATTAGAAACTAAAACAGAAATAAATGAAATACATCATTCTGCAAAATTGATATTTTCTACATCCTTAACAAAAAAAAAAAAGAAACGTAGTCGTAATTATTATTAGCTACATTAAATTTAAAGGTTTACCTGCCATTTAATTCTAGCAAATGTTTAATTACTTGTCCTCAAAAATATATATTATTAAGAAACCGCAATAATAAGTAGTTGGTGTTAGCGAAATATTATTTTTGCCCAGTATACTTCAACATAAAATTCACCATTACCCTAAATTTCTTCATATGTATTTTTATTACCACAGAAAAGCAGTTTTAATAATATTAAATTAAATTTGTAGGATTACTCAACTTCAGCTTATGTAATACTTTAAATACACTGCATTTGTAAAGTGTTAAAGTCCCAACTTTATCGATAACTTCCATCCACCTCAGATGTAAACGTTTTTACCACTCAATAGAACAGTTTCTTTTATATCTGTTTGTAATTTACGATACCTAACAACTTTCTGGGAAAATTTAGATCTACATAGATTTTGATTGAAAAATTTGGATTTATCTTAAACAACATATGATTTATTCACCGAATCTTGATAGAAAATATAAAAAAATATCTGTACTTTATATGACACGTGAGCTCTTTTTATACTCATTAAGATATAAGACTGACAATTCAATGACCAATCACAAAACGGGAAACATCTGACCGCGAACCTCCGTGATTCCCGTGACCGACTTGCCAATCGGCCCGTCTTTCCCATAGGAAAGGAGATTAGTTATGCGTGCGTGCGCAGCGAGACTTAGATCGTATTCCCTATTCAGTTCAGCTTGTCTACAAAAGTCTCAGTGAGTAGAAATGTAGCTGGCGCGTTGATAAAAATAAATGGTATAAATAGTATCCAAGTAACAACTCTAAGATACTTTTGATTTATTTAGGTTTTAAAAGTGCTTTAACATGATAAAATGATAGTGGTTTTAAAATTACCTTAAGATAAACTAAAAGTTCTTAAAGACCACTGATTCTTATGCAAAGGATTTAATGCATTCTTTAAATTAAAATAAAAAAACTGTTTGCTCCTGATGCCCTATTGATCTTATACTAGTTTTATAATACTCTTGACATTGGCTATTTTAAAACTAATTTGCCTTTTTAAAGAATTAAATAGCAAGTTGGTTTTGAAACAATCCATTTTGGAACAAATGGTTTAATGTAGTTTTATGGAGTATCCTTGATGTAGTCTTTAAAACCCATTAAGAAAACTATTTTATCTTAAGCCTATATGCTCAATGAAATTCCACATTAAATCCTAAAACATAGTTTTTACTTTTTAAAGAGTAAATTAAGAATATTTTAAAGTTCAAAGGTTTTAATTTAGTCAATTTGATTAAAAGAAATGCCTGTTGGATTTTTGATGACTTTATTAAAACTAATTCTACCCCCCTCCATAATCGGAGAAAACACGCCATCTGCTCAATAAACTGATTGCTGATTTAGTGAACCAGTGCAGTCCGTGTACCTACTTTATGCATGAATGAAAATTAGAAGACATATTTAAAATGGAAAATATTAGTGACAAGTATTTTAAATTAAAACGAAGTCACTAAATCCAGCAATCAAAAAACCGGCACAATTTTAAGGTTAGGATTTCATGCGCGCGCCAGATCCCTTTAAATCAATAAGGCCACGAGTTTGAACATATTAAAGCAACTCAGTTTTAAAAGGAAGAGTAAATAAATGTATGGGAGAGTAATTGTACTTAAAGTGGTAAATAAAACGCTATTTTAAGTCTTGTAAGATTTAAAATGTTCTATTAACTTGCAATCAGTTTTTATCTAGACCACGCCATTTTTTATATAAGATACAGACCCGCCATGATGGATATTTTCAATAGCCAAAGAAAAAAATATTATTGAAATATATGCGCTTTACATCCTCTTAAATAACTGAAGGACGGTGTGTCCAAACATGCAATTTAATAAAAAAAATGCATTTGGATGTTTAGATGCAAAATAAAAATTGACGATATTTTAAAAAAATTTTTTAGATAATAAAAAAAACATTATATTGGTGGCGCTCGAGTTATATAGAAGTATTTTATTATATTTTGTCAGAAAAGTGCCATCTGTTGGTAATTTTTACCAGAATAGTTTGCATTTGAATATTATTTTTGATCAGCTTTATATGCGTTACGTTTAAAATATTACCACTCTGTCCCATTAGAGACTTGCCGTTGTTTTAACTATTTCACGCATAAAGTTGTCCGACTTTAAAACAAAATAAAACCCTTTTAGGATTAATTATAATGATTCTCAAGGCAATTTAGTCTGCTACAATTTTATTTTAAATGCAAAACGTTTTAATACACAAATTTAAGGTTGCCTTGAAGAACTCTTTAAGAATATGAAATTAAAACTAATTGGTTTTTAATATAGTTTTAAAATTTAGTCTTCAAGACCCTTTTAGGATGGGCCCTTTTTGGCTAGAAGCTGCTTTATGGTGATCCTAAGCTTGTCTTGAAGATCATTTGGTTTTATTCGAAGTTTTATTGTATAATTTTAAACCGACCTTGGAGATCTTAATAAGAGCATTAGTGTTACCTGGGTAGCAACTGTGTGGACTATCACGGAGGACGCGAATAATTAGTACGTGCGGGTTTGTGTTGAAGAAGCCATGAATTTTAATTATTCATTAATGATAGTATGCGTATCTTAAGTGCTAATCAGAATACACCTCTTCTGTTAATGTGTAGTAAACTGGCGTTGCAAACCAATGCACGAATAATTGAGAAAACAGTGGTAAATGCTTTGCTTAATATTGGTCTTAAATGTGAAATTGTTTTACTGCTTGTATCAGACGCAGCGGTATATACACTATGTCCCATGATAGATGTAACAAGAGTGTAATGGACAAAATATTTGAACTTTGGAATGATACTTCGGGAATCATTCCTGTTTGGTGTAAGACTATGATAATTATAATAATAATAATAATAATGATAATTATGATGATTTATTTATCCCGTAAGACCATGCAAAATACGTATAGGACAAGTCAGTTACAAATATGATTTAAAATACACATGTAAATAAAATTTGTAAGTAAAACTAAAAAACAAAACACTACGATATAACTGTCAGTAATTTAAGTATTCCGATACACTATAAAAATATTCTTGAAGCAAAAAATCTGTTACATGTTTTTTAAAACATTTAAAATTTGTTATATTTTTAAGATGTTCAGCTAGGTTGTTATAAACTTGTATACCCACATATACAGGATTTCTTTCAAACATAGACAAGTTATGTAATGGTGTGCATAATGTCTCTGCGCCCCTAGTATCATAATTATGGTCCATGTTATTTTTCGTAAATACTTTTGAATTCTCCCTAACAAAAAGTAATAATTCTAAGATATATATGCATGCTAATGTAAGTAATTTTAATTCTTTAAATAATTATTTGCATGGTGATAGTCGTGAAACTTCCATAATAGATCTAACAGCTCTCTTTTGAAATCGGAAAACTCTCTTGCTATAGTGGGAACAACCCCAAAATATTATAACATATGTAGTTTATGAATAAAACTGAGAATAATAATGTGACATTAATTACTTTTGTACTATTTAACTCTCTTAATATATACAATGCGTAACATGTTGGAGATAATTTTTTATATAAAACATCAATGTGTGTTTTCCATTCTAACTTATTTTCTAAATATATTCTCAAAAATTTTACTTCATTTACTTGTGCTATAAATTTTCTGTTATTTCTTATAAGATATAATTCATTCACTATTTTGGAACGAGGAGTGAAATTTATAAAAATCATCTTATCAATATTTAAAAATAATGTGGATCTGTTAAACCATAGTGTAAATTTGTTAAGTAATACTTGAGTATTTTCCACAACGTCATATATATATCATCACAACACAAGCGACTGTTATCATCTGCAAACATCACCAAATTTCCCTCAGCAATATTAGGCAGATTATTTACCAATAAGAGAAATAACAACAGACCAAGTACGGACCCTTGCAGTACCCTATGTTCAATATTTATTTGTTCAGATTTTGTTTTGTCAATTTCGACTAACTGAGACTTTCTTGAAAGATCCCATGTACCTCGATTTAATTTTTTCACTACTTTTACATCAAGTATAACATTATCATGAACTAAAAAAGAATTTTGTTTCTTAATTGTATCTTCCAACACTTTCTTATCTAAACATTCATCCAAATCAACAATTTTTATCCCAGCATTTTTTGTTCTGGTGTTTTACTTTTATAACTCCTTTTTAACTTTTCTGCTGCACTCTTTATTTTCTCTACTTCCTCTTTGCTTTTGCACTTTATTAACACTCCTCCTTCTTTACTTTCTTTAATTTGTGTTATCCCTACTTCTAATTTTGCAGGATTTAGAGCTTTTTGAATAACTTCCTTAGTAGTTTTACATTCCTGCTTATGCTTGGGTTTTATAACAACTACTTCGTCTGCTGCATCAGCATAACTTTTCTTTTTTTACATTTTCTTTTTCTCAAAATTAGCATATTTCCAAAATTTTCTAGATATATCAAAAATGAGTTGAATCGGTATTATATAGGGTGTTTTATAAGTCAATTTATAAAAATTGTCACTAATAAACTACCTTTACTTTTCAATATATCAATAATCCCATTAAAAACTTTTTTTAAAATGCAATTTGGGTCTGCTTACCAAATTCTAGGAATATAAATTTACTTTGTTGGAACTGCCCCTTTTTCACTAGTAGTCAGTTTTTTTACTGAAGCTAAGGATAAGACGGTGGCAACAATAGTTATTCATAACAGTGATTTATTTTAGCAAATGCAAAAATGATTTTTTAAAATTTAAAATATAATACTAATTTTTTGAAAAATGGGGCAACTCCAACAAAATAAATTTGTGTTTCTCAAATTTAATAAGGGACACAAATTTTATTCTAAACAACTTTTTTTAATGGAATTCTTTCATATCTTGAAAAATTAGGGTAGTTCATTAGTGATGATTTTTATAAATTGACTTATAAAGCACCATATATAACACCGATCAACTCATTTCTGATATATCTAAGTTTTATATCAAGCAGGACTGAATCCCCAAATGCCATTTCAAAATTCGACAACTTGTTCTCGATTACATCTTTTGTTACATCTATCTTGGGACACAGTGTATGTGTAAAGCTGCCAGGCTTTTATGATTTATGTATCCCTAGTATGATTCATATAACTTATCTGGCCCATGCCTTATAATCTATATTATGCCTTGAACATAGGACAGGAGGTTTCATGAAATGTTAAGACACTATGTATTTTAATTGTTCCGTACAAATGATGTTATTATCTCTTATCCCATGTGCTGTGCCAGCCCTGCGCGCACGGAAATTGCCCGGTGTCTTAACCATCATACATTTTAAAAAAATCTGATATTTTATTTAATTCGTATTTGTGCATTTCTAGAAAAAAGTAATAAAATAATTACTGGATATTAGATAAGCATACTTTCCAACCCAACATGTTGCATTTAAAAAAATACACGAGACTGTCATAACTAGAACATGGATGACTATTGTCATAAATAGAATGAAAAAAATATGCATCTCTGTGATAAATGAGGTCATAACTCCTAAGATAAGTAATCGGGGAAATTAAAATTCGAAAAACAGTTTTGATTTAATCGAAATATAAAATATAGTATTCAATTTAAGGAAAAATTCCCGAAAATCTAAAATATAAACTCTTGCATATCAACTAGAGAATTTTTCTTCGGAAAAAACTGGTCTCAGCAATAGAAGTCGCATTGAATATCGGATACACTTTTATTATATTAACATTTTTTACATACATTTTCCTATATTTATTGACATATTCAGTCTTTCAAATAGAACCATTTGACTGATTCTTTCTCAATTGGTACACATTTTTATGAAAATGAAGAAATTGAATCTGATAAAAATTTATGGTAATTTTTTTAAATGCAATCTATTTGCAATAGTATTTTTTTTCTACTGCTTGGATCAATACAAGAAAGTGAATTCATTCTAATCATACAACAATTTCTCCGTAAACACGTTTTACTTTCAACGGTAATTATTTCGATTTTAACTTTCATTTAGAGAACAAAAGTAATATTGCATTTTATCTTAAAATCGATCTTATCGGTACAATAATTTTAAAGTTAGGTATGCAATATGGCATTTGCCTACAGAAGAAATTGGAAATAGTTGATATTCGAAGAAAAGGTCTTCTTTCATTGAGAATTTCGTTAAGATTCTGTCTTAACGATTTTTTTTTCGAGATTTAGAAGAACATCCGGCCTGAATTACAGTCAGTGGTTCATGGTTCATTAAGTGTGTGACGATAATCATTACACAACATGTTGCACAGCCCAAAACAATATATAAATATATATTATCCGTAATTGGAATTTAAGAAATAAATTATAAAAATGTATGAATTTGCATAATAAGATTAAGTAAACAAATTTTTTTAAAACGTCTTCATTCCAATGATCATATTATAAAGAGTGTAGTAAATGAAAAGGTTTTTATGATTTTATTATATTATTATTAGCATTTTTGGCAAATTCAGCAAGTTTTTGCTTGGATTTTCTCTTTAAAACTGATTTATTTATTTGTCATTCGCTAGCCCAGCAAATAAAATTTTTCAAATGTCTAGATCTAGAACATTAAAATTGCGCAGAAGTGAATATCTCATTCGAATGTAAGAATTTGTGCATATCGTAATGCTCTATTTTAATATTGAACAATGTTAACTAATGTCAAAATATACTCTTATTCAATTAAATTAACTTATATATGACGTTTTATTTTTTATTGAAGAAATAATATAATCAACGTTTCTGACGTCCACTTCGGTAATTTACTTACCCTCACCATTTTCTTGAATGACTTACATTAAATAATTCACAACTGTTTTAATTATGATGATGGCATTTTTAAATATGCATATAAAAACAATACTTTATGACTAATGTATACAAAATATTTTACATAACTCTCCAAATTCAGACCATTTTTCGAAAATATTGCACATATAAACATCTTGGGGAATAGACTTTATAAAATATATTATTTTGTAAGTTATAAGTTGTAAATAAACTATAAACTACATAACTATAATTTAAAAGTTGTATCATTATAAATAACAAATATGTATTTATTAAAAGAATCATATATGGTATACGATATAAAATAAGTAAATTTGAGAAAGCGCAAATTATTACAGCAAAAAATATTTTGTTGTAACAACTTGAGAAATACCCACTGATAGCAACATTAGAATTACGCAATAATCATTACATATCTAGCATATAAAGTTTAAATTTTAACATAAGTTCATGTCTTTAGAATTGAACGATTTGTTAAATTGATCAATAAAGACTATCTGTACTATCTCTTACTGGAATTATATTCCTGTAGACATGTTTAATACACAAATAAATAGTTTCTCTTTCGATTATTTCCCTCATCATAAATCTAACCAATAAGAAACATTTTGGAAAAATAATCGGTTATTTCTTACCTAGCTGTTCAATTATTTTTGACATGTAAAGTAAGTTTTGGCCTGTCGTTGCTATGCGATACTCACCGACTTAACAATTCTGATAGTTTGAATTGTCAGTGTTATTTATATTTACCTACACCGTGAAATGGAAGTAAATAAAGAAAATACTCGTTTCGGAAATGTTTCACTTTCCGAAGTTGACAAAGAAATCCTAAGAAGCGTTCCTATTAATACAACAAAACGCAGAAATCGGTATGGGGCCAATTTACTAATTTTTGTAATGAAACAGGATACCAGTTTGAAGCCACTACAACTACAGATTATATTGCGTTGGTACTTCAAGACTTGGTTTTCAATATGAGTCAGAGAGATGGTAAAGATTGTAAGGAAAATGCGATAAAAACCATGTGGAACATAACTGCAAAAATGCTTCAGGAAATGTATTTTTTGTAATACGTCATTTTCGCAAGTCGCTATCCGCCACAGAGACATCTATGATGTCGGTCGGATAGTAGCATTTGGACCATGTGAGAAGTTTCACATACCTCTCACCACTACTCAATTTACCTTAGTCAGTATATAACTAGCAGTTTGGCCACTATCATTTGTCTGTTCCATAACCTATGGCATACTCAGGAGAACTAATAAGTTCGAAACCGGTCTATGTCTGTTTAGGAATTGACAAATGATATTGGCTACCGATATATCATGATTTGAAGGTATAATCCAATGCAGGTCGGGATATTTGCCCGCTGAGTAGTTGTTTCGTTCAAATCATATTTAATAACAGTAGTTTAGTCCATCAGGGCCAGAGGTCGCCGCTCTCGGTACTTGCTTCGCAAGTCGCTATCCGCCATAGAGACATCTATGATGTCGGTCGGATAGTAGTAGCATTTGGACCATATGAGAAGTTTCACATACCTCTAACCACTAATCAATTTTAATCACAAATTGTGTACGTCATACAATTTTTAAAATTTTGCTTTTGAGCAAATGCCTTCGTGTATAATAATTTTAGATAAAATCCCTCGGGATTTTATCAAATTTTTATACACTCAAGCCATTTGCTAAGCAAAATTTTTAAAATTATGTAACGTACACAGTTTAACCGATTAAACTTGATGCACTCAGGATATAACCCTTGATCATTGCTATTTATTTTTGTTTCAGGAATTTTCAGATCAAAATATCAACAGAGACAAAAGGAAAGTCGAGGTTGTAACTGGAGTGAAAAATGCAGTATTAGGATTTGTATTTAATGTAAGTTTATTAAATAAGTTTTAGCAATAAAATGTGGTGCCAATTTGTTATAATTTTGGAAAACATTAGTATATTTGATTTCCTTATGATTATTTATAGAAGTAAAATCAGTAGATCATTACTTTATTTTTTACCTTAAAGTTAATAGTATTTATTTATTACAAATAAATAATAAAAATTAATGATTTGTCAAACATAAATTCTTTGAGTATACGACTAAATTAATTTCCAGCTGTACATAATTGTACTTATGTAATAAGAAAATTTTTTAACAAATTATATTAATGGAAAATGTTGTTAAATGGTGTGTTGTAAAAACTAAAGAAAAAATAAATTGAAGACATGTTCTTTTGATCAAATTAGTGTTCCATTTTATAAATGTATCAAGGACGAGCAAGATGAGACTTTTTATTGCTTAACATGATGCGAAATTTAGTGCACCTAGCCATTGACTTGACCCTACTGACCTTACTACCAGTAGCAGCTATTTTCACAAAAGTGTCCATTAATGAAACAAGACAAAAACCAAGAAATATAGGTTGAATTTTTCTGAATTTAAAATAACCTCCATCCATTTCTTTTCAGCGTTGTTCATAGTTATCCTATTTTATTGTCATAAATGATTGCAATATTAAATTGTTTATTCGTAGAAGTATTTGCCATAGAAAAAGCCAATAAGGGAAATAAAAATAAAGTGATTGCTAGAAACAACATGTAAATGATTGTTCTACAGTGGGTTTATCATCCTAAAGTCCATATGAACGAAACTAAACAAATTGTAGAAACCCATTATTCTACTTTGTGTAAAGTACGCGTTTTCAATAAATAAAATTTAAAAATCATGCTAAATTTTTATTCTCTTTTAAATAATAAAATTACAATATCATTATGTTGAACTGAAATAAATTTAACTATAACTTGGTGTTTTCCAATAAATCTCGGACAATTTTATATTTTCGGATTTGTAACTGTTTAATTTGTTAAAGTTGCAAAGAGTCGTTCACGAATTTACGTCTAAACTTAACAACAATTCGACATTTCATTTATCGCTTTACATCCCATAACTTTTCAAATAATTAACAGAACGAAACATTCCACCAACGAACTTTTATTTACATAATTTTTGTTTAGTTGCTTTAACAGTTGTTAGTTCTAAGTGATATGAGAAATCAGATAGTAATAAAATTGAAATTTTAAATTTGATTTCCACATTTTAATATTTTCCAAAAAATTTAAATTTGAAAGTCATTTGAAATTGTTGGAATTGCTGGTTTAAAGTACAGACAATCATTATGGATGTTTTTTCTTAAACGATGAACACCATCTTGGGGTGAGTGAGGCTCCCTATTTTAATTTGGAGAATATTCTTAAAATATCATCTCAACTCTTATCTGTACATAGAAAACGGTGTAGAACTTAGAGATTCAGGGTGAGCGCGATTGAACAGGTTGTATCCTTTCAAGTTAGTATTGCCGATTAAAAATAATCTCATATAAGACATCAAGTTCCTTTTGTTATATACTACATTTTTTATGTATTATTATGTCAAACACAGGTAATTTAACCCCTGTATTTCTAAAGGTAGATTGGAGTACCTTATGAGGAGCTGCATATTTAGAAACTACAGACACCCATGTCCGAGTATGCTAGGATTAACTTCTAATTCCTTACTTCTCGAGCATGAAGTTGTATAATTAATATTTTCTCAACTGCAATGACCAAATAATAAATTAATACATTTTTGCTTTTATTCAGCAGAAATTAATATGAGGGAGTTTAAATTAAAAACTTCAGAGTAGTAGTTAATTATCGAATGCAATATGACATGTATTAATTATTAAATTGATGTAAATAGAAGTTATAACTAGAGATCGGAATTTAGGTACTGATGACGTCAAAACTAGGACTGGCTGTAGGTAATGTGTCAGTGCGATGATTATGCATCTGTGACAGGGGGTTGAGGTATGGACATCCGTTTAATTTCCGATATTCGATCAGTTAAGCAGCACTGATCGAGTCCGGCAATTGGATGAATGAACGATAGCTCGTCTAACAGTCGGTAGACAATCTCGGGAAGGCCGCTAGCCTGATGCAGGCGGAGAGGCGAGCCCGGGTGGAGGGTCGAAGAGACCTACCCAGGAGGTTTGCCACTCTGCCAGCGGCGCAGGCGGGCAGGCCCAGGCGGTGAGATATTTGACAGTCGAAGACCGTGGTTCGGAGTCCACGCTAAACTGTAGGTCCATAGGTATAAAGGGCCCATTGTGGCGTACTTGCCTAGTAAAATAAGTAGCTACTACTACTATATATATCCTATGCATGTATGACACAATATATTATCATCTTAGGTGATAGTCAATTTATTATAAACACTCACATGTAGAAGATTGGGGGTATTCTATATATAAACAAAAATTAGGTACGGGGTTGAAACAAAAATATATCGATCTTTCAAAGAATTATTTTCAAAACTGTTTTGTTTTTCATTCAAAGAGATTGAAATTATTGCACAGGATACTAGGCTGCCAAAGGCGACTTCGGAATGTGTGCTTTTTCATTTATTTTTTAGATATCTACATTCCTTCACGGGTTATAAGAACTTTTGGTTTTGTCAGTTTATGCTTTATATATTTAACATCTGTTCGACTACTTAAAGATTTTTCAAAATTTTTGATGGTTTGCATAAAGCCGTCACTGGAAACCGATACCTCCGTCCGAGCTCTAGTTATAACATTCTTTGTCAGATCAGGAAAAAACATTCGTTATAACTGTAAGAAATATGGAGGTTGTGTCATCGTATGCAGGTAAAAAGTGAAATAACTCCGTTTGTAACAAAATATGGTGTAGTAATTTTTTTTACTAGGGCAAAATGGAATTTTAATATTTATAAACATAAGATATTCATTATTGCATAGAAATGAAAATTTTCTATTTATAATTATTAAATATTGTGTTTGTATGAGCATATCACTAACATTCTTTTTACATGCATTATCTGCTAAAATGTAACCAACATTTACTTCGTTAACTTACATTTTATCAACTAATTCAATTCGCAGAAAATAAACTCATTCATCGACCAGAAGACCGCCTGGATCGACCAGCTAGACAGGACCAACATCGCCAAAAACGCTGCTCACCACATTGTTCCTCCTGCAGATCCTGTGGTGTCCCTTTCAGGCCTTATTTCAGGGGTAATTGGACAAAAACTTCAAGCTGCAGGCCCACTCTTAACCATCGTAACTAATAAACTTAGCGGGGCTAGCTCGAGTGGAGCTCATAAAGGTTTCAATTTTGGGGCTCTCGTTAGTGGGGGAGCAGGAACAGGTCATGGCGCCATTTAGATAACGTGTTAACGTTTTAAACATATTTTAATGAATCGACAGTTCATAAGTCTTCACATAGTAAAGCAGTTGCTCATGAGATTAATATAAAAAAAAATTGGTCAAGTGGAAAATTAAATTAAAATTATTGTGTTCCTTCTTTATTCGTTTTTTTAATTTTTCACATGACCTTTTAGTAGATTTGACGTTAATAAAATAGGCTGCTTTACAAATCTTGTAGACAGAAAATATTCACTTTTTATTTCGAAGAATTTACATCAGAATGCAACAGATTACAACATATATAAAGTATTTATCCAAAATGAACAGCATAGGCGCCAGCTAGACGTAATATTAACTGATATGTTAATGATTAATTTATTTATATTGTTATATTAAAGTAAGATTCTAGTCATTGAATAATACTCAAAAATAATATGTAGTTTAATTTACAAGAGCGTCCTTTACACATTTTTTGTAGGCTTTGCAAATTGTATTTAAAATAATTTATTTATTACGATTAACTAAATGTTAATTATATATTTATAAAATTGACATGGTCCATAAATGTTTGACAAGGACGTTCTGTTTAGTAAAATTGCTCAATTATATTCAAAAAGTTGTTTTTCATGCGCCCATCTTAAGCAATAATTTAAATTTGAAGCCAGTTGATATTTGACTTTCACTTAAGACTCTTTTATATTTGTTGTAATCTGCCAATTCTACAATGACCCAGAATTTTGCAATAAACATATAACATCGAATCATCCTGGACATATTTATATGTAGTTTCCTATCTTATCATTAAGTTATTAAATTAAAATGTTAATTTGTTGATACACTTTCGCCATTTTGTATAAATTCATTAATTGGTTATTGTTTGTAATATTTTTGTAACAATTTGAGAAACCATTTTGTACATAATGTAATATTATTATAGTATTGTAGGTTTTGTACATAGTTTAATAAAAAAGTTAATATAATATAATGTGTTTATTTGGTAATTAACCTGATTTATGTTTAATTACCCCTGCTTACTTTAAAACGTTGTTCCCGCTCCCTTAATAATTCTCTCATTATTGAATGGAAAAATCTTATTCAAAATTATTTGTTCAAATTGATAGAAAAATATTGCAAACAATAATAAATAAAAATTTTTAATCAGAAGAAATATTAATTATATAGTGCTAGGGGATAAAAAAAGGAAATATAGAAAGAAAATTAAATAAAGAGATTACGTAATTTTTTAAAAACATTCATAGAAACGTTCCATAATATTTTCATTTACAAATGAAATTATTGTCATATTTGGACTAAATAAAAATTCCCTGTATCTGTCATACAATAGCAAAACTATTTTCAAAAACGATTTATTCAAAAAATAATAAAATTACCTTGCAAATTAGAAGGTAGGAACTACATGTAACGAAAATAAAATTATATCAGAATATACACAGGGTATTCTATTTAAGAGTTCTAGAGTTTTTTCTAGCAATTATTAAAATATTTCGGGGTGAGGATGTCAGGGATAATGATAATAACTGTATAAATGTGTACATTTTCATTTCCAAAAAAAATTATATCAACTTTTGATTTTTCAATATCTGTGTAGGTACGTAATACTTAAAAAGTATTGATTTCAACATATACTTAAATTATAATTTCTTTAAATTTTACATTTTTGAGAACGTGTTTGCATTTTCAAATTTATTTATATGAATGTACAGGGTTATCCAACAAAAAGGCAAATCCCTATATTTTGTTTATTTTTTGAATTAGAAAAAACGTTTTAAATAAAAGTTGTAGTGAATCGATTGAACTCTTTTAGAATCCTGCAAAGAATATACGGGTGGTCTCATAAAAGTGGAAAATATCAAACTTACATTTTTTAAATGGAACACCCTATATATATTTTTTTAGAATCTGTACTTTTTTGTGATTTTAAATATATAGATATATTGTATCTCATCTTTTACTGTTTTTGATGTATTGCAAATTTTATACTACCAGCTTCTGCATGGTTATCAGTAAAGCTGCAAATCGTTTCTGTGTAACATGGTCGTAGAGAACAGATGTACTTACTGTCACCGGTATTCACCTTGACCGCGAAACTCTTTCTCAAGTCCAGTCTATTATTATCTTTCGAGTTGTGAACATGTTACGTCACTTGGGCGTATTGCATATTGTTTCTGTGTTTTTATTTTATTTGTTGTACTGTATTGTTGATATTAATTTAATAATATAGCATGGCAGAGGTATGCAGCGGTAGAAAACGGCCATTTGCTGACAATGTGAATAAATTCATAGGTGAATTCCCGGATTTATTCTATGATGGTGCTAAAATAATTTGTAATGTGTGCGAGAAAGATTTGATGTGCTGGGATAAGCGTGATTGTGGACTTCACGTAAATAGTGTACACCATAAAAATAAAAAAAATAGCGTCCCTTCGACAACACAGTTTATGATTGATTTACTATTAATGCTGATTGCCTGTGATGTTCCGCTGCACATACTCGATAAACAATCATTTTGAGAGTTCTGGAATAAATACAATGCCCAGGTGAAGTTACCAAGTCGCACAATGTTATGTAACACTCTACCAATTTTATACGTAGACATGGTAAATAAGATGAAATGTGAATTAAAAAATACACGGCTGTGGTTATCTGTTGATGAGACGACAGAGTGTAAAAAAAATTCTATTTTAAATGTTATAGTACGAGTACTGGACCCTCTTAAACCGACAGTTCCACTGTTACTAGCTAGCAAAAGACTAAGTCAGTGTACTAGCGAAACAATTACCAGGGTAGTGCTGGAGACGTTAGAAAAATTTGAACTGTCAAAAAGTCAAGTGTTGATGTTTGTGACTGATGGCGCCGTGACAATGCGTTCGGTAGGCCATTCTTTGCAAGAACAAGGTTGTACGTTTATACATGTTACGTGTAAAGTGCATGCTTTACATCTTGTAGCAGAAACTATTCGAAAAGGTTTTACAGAGGTGGATGCATTAATAGCAAGTACAAAAAAAGAGTTTCTTAAATCTCCTAAACGTCTCCGTGCATTTCATAGCAAGTGTCCTGGTATTCCTGAACCAACACAGCTGATTTTTGCACGTTGAGGAACATGGTTGTAGGTAACTTTTTATTATGCTGATTATTTCTAACAAATATAAGCTGTGATACTACAATTCAATCCAAATGAAGCTACAGCTATTAAGGAAAGCCAGACAAAATTCGGAGATATTTCCATTGAAACAGCTTTAAAAAATATTGCGAAGAACTATAAACCATTACATGAAAGCATAAAAAAATTAGAAAACAATGCGTTGTCGTTAGCGGAGTCACTGCAAATAGTGGACGAAGTAAATTTACTGCTACACGCTATAGGTGACGCAACAAATGAGCGCGTTAAAGAAAAGTTCGCAAGTCTGTTAAATAAAGACACCGATTTTCCAAATTAAGACAAATATGTGATGGTGCAGCCCCAGATCGGTTAAGTGCGTTCAAAGACTATTTTACGTATGCGTGTATTACATCAGTAGATGTCGAATGGTCGTTTTCAAAATAGAAGAATATATTTTCACCAAAGCGAACATCACTCATGGAGACAACCATAGAAACATACGTGATGCTGCAAAATTGCGACACATCTTCTCCAGTTTGTGATAAGCAAGCTAGTTCATCAAGCTAGTTAAGAGGGTAAGTTTTACATACATTGTTATAAATTGTAACATTTTATTGTTTCTCGTATTTGTTAATTTCGCGTACGCCACTGTCCCATGGAACATTTTTGACAGCCCTAGTCATCAGGTTCGCCTTGGATGAAAAACAATTAATTTGATACGTATGCCTTTAATAATAATTTAATAAATTCAAAAAGCAAACTGTGTGGTTTTTTGTGTAATATTATTTGTGAAAACATTTACTTTATCAGAGCGATAAGATGTATTCACTATTTATAAAAAATAACAAGAACTCTACAACGTGACACGTTTTATTTAGTATAGTATGTATAATAATAGTTATAATAATAATTATAACGATGTACCCAAGCTACTCGGTCAGAATGGTCGTCCTAATAATCGGCGTACTCAGAGGGATTAAGGCCTATGTTGCTCTCGGAACTGAAGAACATACTGGCCTGCCCAAACTCAGCCATGTGGTTGGCAGGCCAAATGCAGAAGGCGCTCATTCTGGGTTCTCTCAGTCTGCTTAGGGAACACGATTCTGATATCTACAGTCACTAACCCTGCGGAATGTGGGGAGTGGTTGTAGTTAATACGCCGGCCTCGGGAGGACTGTCTGCATCGTATATTCCAAAGAAAAAAAAAAAAAAAAAAAATATAACGTAATTTGCTTTTTGAGTTTATTAAATTATTTTGTAAGGCATAAGTGTCAAATTAAGTGTTTTTCTGCCATGGCTAACCTGATAACCTGGAAGATGTTGGAAGTATAAAATTTGCAATAAAAAAAAATAGTATAAGATAAGATACAACATATTTATATATCTTAAATCACAAAAAAAAACAGATTTCAAAAATGTAGAAAAATATAGGGTGTCCTATTTAAAAAAATATAAGTTTGGTTTGTTTCACTTTTATGCGACCACCTGTATATTCTTTGCAGGAATTTTCAAAGAGTTCATTTGATTCACAACAACTTATATTAGAAAACTTTTTTCTAACTCGAAAAATGAACAAAAGTAGGGATGGGCCTTTTTGTTAGATGGGTTAATTTTTTCTTTTTTATTTATTTTGTTTCTTGATTTAACGTTCAGGTCTCTAGAGGTCGCGCATATTCCCTTTTTAACATTCCTCACTGGAAGACATTGCTAAATAATTCAATTTGTTGAGAATTGAAAAATACGAGGTCTTGCCATCTTTCGATTTAAATTAGCGGGTATTTTGTCCTATAATAATTTTGTCAGGTTGAAAAGTTCCTAGCTATTTACCAATAATCACACCGATATATTTAAAAACGTTGGTGTTTATTCAAGGAAAATTGAACACTCTATAGGGAGTGATTCTAAAAGGCAGAAATAAATTTAACAGTATGCTAGGATAAGAACTACATTCATCTGAAGGTCATAGTTGAGGCGAATGCTGCTGTATGCCAGATATATTATGTGGTGTCGGTTATCTCTAAATAATTATATTATGAAAATTTAGAAAAAAATTAAGAATGTTAAATATGTGATATTTAAGTTCGTAAAACAATAACCTTCAATGTAGCATTATATTTTTTTGAGCTACATCCCGAAAATACTATTTAGATAAAAAAGAAATAAAAGAATCACATGTATATTTCTTTACAAAAGACAATAATTTTATATAAAGGCAGCTACAAACGCTTGGATCGATCTATCAGGTTCGCCTGAACAGGCCCGCCTGCGCAGGTCTATCGAACGTGGATAATAAAATTGCGAAGTTATTATGACCTCAACTAACATTTGATGCGCCTATCCGGTTACCACCTGTTGAAGCAAGCCGGAGTGTATGTGCCATAAAGTAGTAAGTTTAGGTTTCAGTGTAGAAGAGACGACGGACACTCTCGGCTTTTACTTGTCTTTATTTTCATTTCGACAAGTTTGCCTTCGAGATTCAAACCGGTATTATTGGCTTCCATAATCAATAAACAATGCATCGAAGAATTCATAGAAATTAACCAGAGTGAACATTGCTTATGGAAAATTAAGAAAAAAGAATATTACGAACGTGGAAAAAGAGCCGCAGAACGCAGCATATGCAAAATTGGTAGAGAAGTTGAAAGAAGCAGCTCCTTCTGCAAACAAAGAAAGTGTTCTGAAAAAAATAAACAACATGAAGCAATTATAGAACATCATCTGTCGATGCCATGCCCAAAACGAGGCAAACACACAGACCAAACTAATACCGGAAAAGTGTATCTGAGCATGTGGGTGCACTATGGTTTTCAGGTCAATCTGCGAGGAGGGGCCTGTTCAGGCGAACCTCATAGGCCGACCAGAGCATCTGTAGCCTCCTTAAAATATCCCAAGGGAAATAAAAAAAAGTTAAATAAAAAATGCTCACTACATATGAATTAAAGTTTTTCTTATAAAGATTGCCCAATATTATTAATAAATGTGTCAATATTTCAAAACATTGTGAAGATATAATGTACTGGAAATAACATCAAACTAAAAATACGGTTAAGTTTTGATATACCTTTAGAAACACCCTGTGTATATACATGATTTTATATAGCGTGATCGTGACCTACAAGACTATTACGTATTCTCCTTCACCGCTCACTAATCTGTACTAATCTATAAAGAAAGGGTATACTAATCTGAAATTGCGAAAGAAACGTTTTCTATTATATAATTCGCCTACATTTCTCTATATGCTAATTACTTTTTTACCAAATAAAATATCTTTTATACATGCAAAATTTCAAGTTTTAATTTTTTTTGTATTATTATTGCCAGAGCAAAAATTCGAAAGGATTTGCTTGGGAGGTAACAACAACTCCGAGAGGTCCTACCACGACAGAAGATATTGTAATTTTTGAACCTGGAAAACCTGTTTCCTTAGATATTCCAGGCCAACTATTTGGATCATCGTTTACGTTAGTCACCAATTTGTCTACCACAGTAGGAGACTTCATGATTGTAAGTAACATTGTTAACGGTACTGTAATAATTTTATTAATGCATGTATGCCGATGATAATGGAGCCTACAAGAAATATTAAAAAAAACGTTTAAATGTACAAAAAGGAATGCTATTTAATAAATTGTGAATATGTGGCAAAATACTTAATGCTATCCAGAAATAAATTATTTAAAACAAATTTAGCTCAGACTGGTCTTAAGATGGATGTTTAGTTTTTATGTGCATATTGTATAGTGTTTGACCTATGAGAAACATTAGGCAACGTTGGCTCTATTAAATGGAACACTTTCTATTCTTGCTTTACAAAAAATATGTAGAATCTTCTTTATATATCCATAAAGTTAAACAATTTGATAATCACCGGTACACAAAAAAAAAGTTGTTTGTACATTTGACGCCACCTACCTCCCGACATGTATTTCGACTCGCTGAATCCGAATTTGAAGTCAGTTTGGACCGTACACCCTCAAATATCGAGTAAATTGAAAAACCGTAAAAAATAGCGAAAATTGGGTGTTTCGTTAAAAAAAAATTTTGTGGATCTAAACCAAGCCTAATTTTTATGTATTTCGATCCGCTGAATACGAATCTAAAGTATATTTAGACCATAAGCCGTTTTAAATCTAAGTAAATTGTAAAAAACCCTCGAAAATTGCTAAAAATGGCAAAAAATTGTGATTATGTTGTTGAAAAAAAATTTTCATTCTGTTTATACGTCATTTTTTATAGATTTTACAATTTTTCACATTTTCAGATTCTAAACTTGTATTTTATGCATAAAAAAAATACAAGAAAAGTATTTAATAGTGTTTCATAGATTTTTTTTAAATTTTTTTAACTGCAATTTTTTGCTATTTTATCGGTTTTTTGCGATTTTTTGAGATTTTGAGGGATTAATGGGCCAAATATATTTCAGATTCGGATTCAGCAGATCAAATTACATAAAAATCCTCTTCGATCCGGGTCTACAAAATTTTTTTCATCAACAGAATCACAAGTTTTTGCCATTTTTAGCAATTTTCGAGGGTTTTTTTACAATTTACTTAGATTTAAAACAGCTTATGGTCTAAATATACTTTAGATTCGTATTCAGCGGATCGAAATACATAAAAATTAGGCTTGGTTTAGATCCACAAAATTTTCTTTATTACCGAAACACCCAATTTTCGCTATTTTTTTACGGTTTTTCAATTTACTCGATATTTGAGGGTGTACGGTCCAAACTGACTTCAAATTCGAATTCAGCGGGTTGAAATACATGTCGGGAGGTCGGTGGCGTCAAATGTACAAACAACTTTTTTTTTTGTGTGCCGGTGTAATTATTTTACTATCATAAATTAATTTTTATTCACTAAAATGATGGACATACATTTGGATATGCTCATATGGTTTCATTTCGGCTTCTCATAGTGTCACACAAATATAAATCTAGTGGATATAGGTTCGGTGAGCATGGAGTCTATTATATTTTCTGTTAGCCCTATTTATTCTTAAGCTAAAATGGTGTCATAATCGAGTTGTTATATCCAGAGGAATTGCCTGTTGAGTCAGGCAAGAATTCTGTAACTCTCTGCATTATTGCCCTGAGAGTTTTTAAAAATGCACTATTCTAACTAATACCAGAACTGTAACTTGAACAAGTAAACGACAGTATGTTGTCAAAACTATCAATAAATATTTGATTCTGGGACAAAAAATATGTATATATCGTCAGGAAAGGCTTGTGAAAGGTTATTTAATATTGTTTACACGATTTTTAAAGATTGTAGCTATTATTTATATATGCATATTTATCATATTTTACCAAAGGAGCGACTTTCTCGGTTGTTTTCCATAAATTATTTATTAATTACAATAGTTAATAGCTCTGGTTTTTTATTGACATTTTCTGGTATTTTTATTGCATTGGAATAATGAGTTAAAATATTTGCAAATTAACATCTATATTAATACGTTATTTCTTTCATTTCCGTAAAATGTATTGCATTCTTACATCAGTAATATGTGTACCCGTTAATCTGTTATATTGACACAAAGATAATATAAATCCCTAATGTTTTGGAAAACGAATCTGTTTCCTTTTTCAAAGTTATTTATCTTTTTTTAGAATATGTTAAGCGTGAAGCTAGACACATATATTATTTGTTTATGTAATATCTATAGATACTTACGCAGAACTGTTGATACTTAAAAATTATACAATATTAATTTTGTTCAATTCTTCTTTTAACATCGGTAAACACGTTGTACTAAAATCCAGAGAGCAATGGGATGAACATTTTTCTTTATTCAATCATATTATTGCAGATTCCTTAATTTTCTTTTTTTTTTGCTGTCCACTTCTTTCATTAAAATTTTTGCCGAATCCCAGTTTATTCTATGTCTATTTTCCCAAGCATGTTCGTAAATTTTCGGTTTTTCAATTTTGCCCTTTCTAATATAACTTTTATGCTCACCTAACCTTACATAAATAAATAACTGAAAAAGGAAACAGAGTCGTTTTCCGAAACGTTAGGGAATTATGTTATTATTTTTGAGTCTCATATTTGTTGTCAAAAAATACCCTCTGACATCTTTTGACGTAAAGTTACAAGCACAGAAGTTTATTTTTCCAGTAACATACTAACTATATTTTTTAGATAACAAAGAATTATTCATGTGGTAGTGAGTCCCAAAAAAAGAGAAAGAAAAACAAAATATAACTTTTTAACATTTTTTTTTTCAAAAATTGTCTCAATTTAAACTAAATAAAGTAACCTCATGGTACATCAAAATTAGACTGCTAAAGTTTTGACTATGAAAACACAATTATTGTTTCATCCATGACTAGTATATTTTCTTTTAGTTTCGTCACAAAATGATTGGGAAATATTTCCGTATTAAATTATTACTTACCAGAGTAGTTTTACATGCATTTTGTTTAGTTTGTATGATAATATCTTCCACTGATGCTGAACTAAATCATTTTTGGTTCATTTCTTAAAATTTGACACAAAACTGATGACAGATGTCAAAATCAGAAAACACGTCAAATTACTACAAAATATCCTCAGTAGCATAATGTAATTAGATTATTCTCACAATAATAACAGTATAATTGAAAAAAATTAAACACGATAAAAAATACTTCTAAATGATTGGAAAATAAAAACATTAAAAAATAATCACGGAAATAGACTAACGTATGGTAAACACGATTTAAATATCCGCGGTCTCATAACTATCTATAATTGGTTAATAGGTAGCCAATATAAATTGCCCACAGTATGGCAGCCCTACATGTAGTAGGGGACATTTTATTACTATTGATCAGAGATCCAGATTATATTAAGAAATTCGTGATACTGGCCCAGGTCATTTTTTTTCAGATAAGTAAATCTTCTGCTATAATAACGATTGGAATAATATTTGAAAACTAAGCTGTTTTTTTTTTGTTACATGCAACTTTATTATATTACACCATCATGAAGTGAAATGGGAATAACACGATAATTTGTGATTATCTCCGTAAAAAAAGACCAGATCACTAATGTATTTTAGAAGGTTCTAAGCTAAAATAATTTCTATTTGGGCGTCTAATTGTTTCTTTAAAACGTGACAATTATTGTTGAACGATTTGTCATATACAGGATGTTGGGAAATAGGCGTCTTTCAGAAAAGGGGTGTATTGTGCGTTTAAAGATGATGTTCAAAATGTTGAGCATTGATAATACAGCAACTAACGCTGCTGCATATCAAATTGGAAATAAAATATAAATAAAAAGTTATTCATGAAAACCTGCGTTTTACGGATCATCTTCAAATGCCTATAACTCTACAGGGAATCATTTCTTAGAACATATTTTTAAGTATTTTTGTTTTAATTTTAAACAATACCCCTTTTCTGGAAGATCTCTTTCTCAACCACCTTGTAATGGGCCAATCGTGTTACACCGTACCGCACGCTTTCAACTGCGCCTTCAATTCTCCCTTCCATCAGAAAAATCTAGCTAGTCACAGTTTTAATGACAATTATGTTAGGTGCATAATATATTACTAGCTTTTTCGTGTTACTTATATTTATTATGAAACGATATTCAAAAAGGGTCATGTATTTTATACCATAGAACTTCCTAGCAAGTCAATTTATTTTCTATTATACAGAGAAAATGCATAAGTAATTTAATATAAAATAGAAAAACATATCATTTAACATTATTTGCTATTTTACTACTAATAATACCTTTATTTACAACAGCCGAACTTAGTATTTGTGCTTAGTTGATTTGCTCTTTGATATCCTATATACATATAATTATATATTATATAATATATTTATATGTTTACAGCTCTTTGTTTTCTTTTATCGGCATAGACGCTATTTTTGTTATTCCGTAACAGAACATTGTCATTCAAATTATATTTACACTATTTCATTATTAATTTACTAGGTTTAGTGAGCAAAATAAAATGTTGGATATATATACTTGTTTAGTGTTTGCAAGCAATTGTTTTGAAGTCATAGATATCTTGATTAAAGTGAAAATTCATATAATTTCTTTCTTTTCAACTTTATGATGAAAAGGTATGAAAGAATTTGTGTTCAGAATTGAATTTTCATCGATTTGCAACACATATGGGTGACCGCTTAAAGAAAAGTTTCAATGATTTTTTTAATATGAAATGTTCAATTATTTATTGGCTTTCATCATTTCATTCAACATAAAAAAACAGGTTTGCCAATTTGACCGAATTTGTAGATCGACTAACAAGTTGACAATAGCGCAGAGATAATTTTGAACAGCCTATATAATATTACACATCTCAGTTTCTGTATACACTGCTTTTATGTGTCTATCATAAAAACAAAGTTGTAAATTATATACAAGAAATACAAACAATTTCAAATGTCAACTATAATAAAAATTTGAAAAACATGCTATGATTTATAACTTCCCGAAACATCAAAAATTAGTAATAATCCATATACGATAACGGATTTTAAATATCTCTGTAATTACTGGCGTTTAGAAATTGATTTTATTTCCTGTTCAGAATATTAACATATTTTTTATTTCATTTAGAAAATTCGAGTCATTTCTATGTGTCAAATTCCCATAAACTATTATCATATCTATTAATTACGTTTTTAGAACTACCTGATAGAAAATTACATTCAAGATACTAAACAATTATGACTAATTCTATATTAAAATCAGGATAACTCTTTTACGTTTCTATAAACTGTTACATGTATTTTTAATTTAATTATTGACTTGTTTCCGCGACCTCATGGCTATAGCAGTAAAAAAAATTTATAATTGAATAATTATTGATACTGCAAAAAAATATTGTCCAAAGAGTTCTTTATTGACCCTGAGGATCAGTATCACGCACGATCACCTCTACAGTATTCTAAGGCTTCAAAATAGTAAAATCACTGACACGAGACAATAAGATTTTTACCGCTACTGTGTGGTTAGTTGCGTAAAGGCTGGTTTATTTTATACATGCATTAATGAGCGACTGGCATGCACTGGATTCATTCTTTCTCAGAGCCACAGACTTTTGTTTACAAAAAAATTAACTTTCTTATTTATTTTTTATTTGATCTACAAGAAGATATTAAACGAAATATTATATGGTGAAACAACTGTGGAAAATTGCACTTTTCTCACGAGTGTGGATTACAGCTCGAGTGTCGTAATCATATGAGTGAGAAAAGTGCTTTCCACACGTGTTATACACTATACTTTTTCTGCGACTGCACATTTTTAGTAAATGAAAATAAAACAAATATTAGAGACTTTGTCAGTTGCCATTTTAATACAAAACAATGTAATGCAATTTGCATTTAGCGCATGTGCAGTGTGAGGAGTAGTATCTCTCAGTCATTTCCCACGATGTGAGAAAATATTAACGAAGTAAGTTATGAGATACACGTTATTGACTTATAATTATTACTATACTTGATACGCTTTATGAACTTGAGAGAACTACATGTTTTATGGTAACAGACACATACTTTGCATTTGTTTAGAATGTTGAATTACTTTTTCGAGAAATACTCCAGTCCGACAAGGAAACGAACCTGAACCTATTATTTTTTTTTGTTTTAGAATTCTGCCCTGCGCGCTCAGCGACTATTAGAATCAATGAGGCCTTTCTTGAGGAAAGTATTTGGTGCCAAAGGAATTGTAATTGAAGCAACAACAGACAAGCCCATTTTCTCTGATGCTAATGCAATCTAATGACTCGTATATAGTATACTTGTAACTTATTCTTGTATATTAAGGCAAAATAGAATAATTTATTGTGATACATATCAAATTATGATAAATAGGATAAAAAAAATGTGAATAAGTACTGTAGTGTACGAAGGCGGGAATAGTTATGACTTTACTCGATTTAAATTATTGAAATTACATTAATTACACAATACAAAATTAAATATTACTCACTTTATTTTGTTGCTAAGCTAATTAAGTCCTATATAAATACTTTTATCTGTTTCAAAATCTCTCAATCTTTTTACAGGTAAAATTGAAAATCTGTAAATACTGTACTATAGAATAAGAATATTAAATGCGAGTTAATTGTAGAAATGGGTAATTAATTCTTCTAAGTACTTGGTAAAGTACTGTTTCAATTTTACCTGATTAGGAAAATATCTTACACATTTCAAGTACACAACTTCTTTATGACACAAATGAGCAAAATACCACACAAAACCAATAAATATGTAACATAATAATATTTGTTATTGGCACCTTCGCCATTTTTTCAAATTAATCTCTTCAAATATGTTCCCATTAGTTCTTTCTACACTGCTTTACTTTTGTTATTTAATTGTAAATAGAATATTTTGTGACGTTAATGTTATTAATATTTCTGTTAAGAGTTTAAATATTATTATTTTATTAGTTTTAATTGTTTACTTTTTATTTTTTTTACAATATTGTGCAATCTATTAAAAAAAATCAAGTCGATTGATATATTTTTTTAATTTTCCTTTAGATGCTTTTTATGTTTATTTACTGTTATCCAACTCGAAACACAATACTTTATTTTTTTGAAAAGGACATGAAAATTCTAATAGTTTAAGAAATTAAAATTTTCTCTAGTCGAAATAATTTAAAATTAATAATTCTTCACTATGTAATTCAACTACTACCTACTTTTTTTATAAAAATATCATATCCAAAGATTAAATTTAAATTTGGTTATTTTTCGTTTTTGTAAAATCAAATATAAATATCTTTGAAAACTATATTTATTTTATTAATGTAATTTTTCTTTTGGGTATTTAATTTTCTAAGTGATATGAGTATATTTAAAATGCTTTAAGACTAGTCTTCTCATATTCTGATATATTTTTTTTGACTAATGTTTGCCATGGATGTAACAATTGACAAACGTTTATAAAAGACTAATTAAGAAATTTAAATGACAATACCGTACAATAAGATATTCTAATAATTTTACAGGTAATTTGAAAATATTTGTTGAGAGACATTAAAATTACTGCCAGATCCATCTAGAAAAATAAGAAAATTAGACACATGGTTACAGAAAAATATCAATGTATTGTTAGATTCCTGAAATATCTTGAAAATATTGGATATAGAAATTTTTTTTCAAATAAAAAGAAGCAGTGCATGCAAATTTCTGTTCGTTTCCAAAATATAACTTGAAATCTGAGAATAATCAGGTTATATAAGAGCTTAAAAGTCTTTAGACTCATATTTACAGGTAGAAAAATATGAAAGATACAAAAGAAATCACATACCGAATTGATTGTAATTTCTTAAATTAATCATAAAATGCTGAAAAAAAAAAAGAAATATAGGACTCTTTTTATGTTGACAATTTAAAACTAATAATTTACCAACTTTCTAAACTGGGCTAGGAGAAGTAGCTGCTTCCTAAACAAAACTGTGTTATTAAAGAAAAATCCATCCTACAAGAAAAATAATGTATGTAAAGAAAATAGATCAAACCATAGATTAACTTAGATAGTTCACTCATATGGCCACATTAGTGCGATAAATTTCACAAGATTCGTCAAAGGTTTATTAGAATAGCAGTCTTTTTTTTATATTTGATTATATTTATCATCCTGGAGTGGGTTGAAACCTTCGATGTGGAGATAACACTGACATAATTTTCCACGAAACACCAAAACACATATACTGCACTCATCGCGCGTTTCGCCAACCAAGTTGGCATCATCTGGAGATAATTAAAACTAAACTTATGCTAACAATTTACCCAATTTATATTTAAACTATTGTCACGGTTCGGTGAAGTGAACCGTGACCCACTAACTAATAAAGCGGGCTATTTGGAATAGGCCTTCTGTCATTATTCATACTATTTTTACAGTACGATTTCCAAGCTTTCAAATGGATCCAGCTGTCTAGTATTTGTAATATTCCTAGTTAATCTTAAATTGCTAATATCTATTTTATGGTTGTTCTCAAACGCATATTGGGCAACACAAGACTTATCTGTACTACCATATTGGGCCATATGCTCTTTTGAATCCAGTTTGAATTGATCATCTAGTCTGTCCAACATGTTTTTGATTACAGTCCTTACAGCTAGTTTCGTAAATCCCCGGCTTTTGTTTCAATTTTGTCTTTTGGATTGCCTAAAAGTTGTTGTAGTTTGTTTCCCGATGAATGAACTACTGTCATACCTACATCTTTAAAAAATCTTACCAATACCACGGGTGATTCGAGGATTGAATGGAATCGATACAAATTTCGGATTTTCTCTTTCAATTTGAAAGGTTTATTTTATCAATTAAATTTACAGAATATCCATTACTCGCAGCTATGTCGAAAGTTTAAAAAGATTAAAATTTACACCAAGGCAAGGGGCGAATATATCACCGACTTTGTGTCGTGTAAAACGATAAGAAAAGTGAAGAAACGGGTACTGCGGCTAGTAATTGGATGGGTAACAACCAGACCAGCGGAACAAAGCAGTCTCGCCTCAGTCTTATAGCGGCTTGTATATCAGCTTAAAACGCTGAAGCTATGCAATCTTGGGTGAGGATTGTGTGTGGATATACCACCGTTCAGAGAGGTAAGGCAGAATTTCCAGGTTGTGGTAGATTGTCTTGTGGCGCCGGTAATTGGACTTGGTAGCGGAAATAGGTAGATTTTAAATAAATGATTAAAACAAAACAATTTGGAATGTTGCAAAAACCTAGGCTTATGGCTAGATGAGAGTTTGAGATTTACGAAACATGTTAATAACTTGTGCCAATGCTACTTGACTTTAAAGCAACTTTTTTCACATAAAGATGTAATGAGCAGTACTTTAAAACTCCATCTATGTAATAGCTTAATTATATCTAAACTTTCATACTGTGATAGCGTTTACGAGCTTCAAAGAATTCAAAACTCTTGTTACAGGTTTTCCTTTGGAATAAGGAAGTATAAAACTGGTGTAAGCGATAAACTACAACAGACTGGAGCACTAAAATTAGATAAACTTCGTAAGTTACATTTATTTTCCATTACACATAAAATTTTAAAAACAAATATTCCTCAATATTTGTTCGCAAAGTTGCAGAGATTGCATAATTTTGATCCACGTGGGATAAGACATAAACACCTTATAAAAATCTCTTGCCACGCTACTGCCTTATTTACTTGCAGTTTCTCGTACAATGCATCAGCTGCCATCTGAGTTTAGCCATTACACATTAGTTAATTTCAAGAAAATGCTAAAATCACTTCTCCTTAAAAAATTATTCAAATTAGTTCACCGACTTTGCTTTACAATAATTACTTTGCTTTACCATTGTTTTGTTCTTTGAACATATGCTTGTCAGGGTTAAGTTGAAAAGTAGTTTTTACTGAACTTCGCCGATTTCCTATTTCCGTACTTTTGTAATTTTTGTTTTTGTATTTAATTTAATGGGAAATAAAGACATTTATTATTATTTTTTTTTCTTCAGAATGTCCGATGCCGGACAGTCCTCCCGTGGCCTCCGACGCCTCACGGGATTTGCGCCTGTGCTTTAACTACAGCCGCTCCCCACATCTCGCGGGATTAGTGACTGTAGATAACAGAATCGTGTGCCCTTAGCAGAAAGAGAGAACCCAGAATAACCGACTTCTGCATTTGGCCTGCCAGCCACTCTGCTGATTTTTGGCAGGCCGGTATGACCCTGAAGGTAATACCGGCCTGCCAAAGGCAGCGTAGGCTTTATCCCTCCGAGTACACCGATTATTAGGACGACCATTTTGACCTAATAGCGATATTTGGTCCGTTTCTCCTCCTCCTTCAAGGTGATGTTTTTCTCCGTAGGTGCCACGAACTCGATGACATACATCACCTTGAGTTGATAGTCGAGGAGGATTATGTAAGGCAGACTATTATTATTATTATTAATTGTTGCAGGGGAGCTTGGGGTCCACAGTTGGAGTCAATATTGAGCGAAATTTTCTAACATTCAGAGATTCAGTTTTATATGCAGGACAAAAAGAAATTAGTTACTTGCAGAACAATAAATAGAAGTAACTCCTTTCCTAGTAAAATAAGTAGCTACTACTACTAACTCCTTTTACTTTTACTTATAAATGTATTCAATTTGTAATTTCGTTTATTTTCAATTACATTGGTATACAGGCAACCAATAATACAACTAGTTGAATAGGGGGTTACGAATCAATGAATAATATATTTTTCTTGCCTGTGGTAATATTATTCTTACTCTTAATCACAATTTTTCTAATTCTGTGTTAATATTTATTAAACGACATTTTAATTTTTAAAATCTATAAAAGTGTCAAAATGAATTCACAGCAAATATTTTTAGAACATTTTTAGGCCACTAAGCAAATAGAAAGATCTCTTGTGCTTATTTTAAATACTGCAGTCGGTTATTGTCAGGCAATTTTGTTATAAATCAAGAAACAAAATAAAAGCATTGCAGAAAATTGTTTGACAATATCCTAAATTCATTAGAACCATCGGGAAATATCTACGTAGAACATTTTCCTGCTATCCACCTAAAAAACTTTACCTCAGCAATATCCTTGGAAAATTAAAAATAAGGTGTAGTAGATTTCAAAGGTTTATTTCGGTTGTGGTAATTGAGGAGCTTATTTTCAAAACGCAATTTCTGACAAAACTTTATTGAGATATAGATGGCATGTAACTCGTTTTAATGAACTCTTTTAAAAAACCGTATATATATTTTTAGCAAAATACAGTTTCTATAATTTAAAATACATGATAAATATAGGGGATACATTTTTTTTAGTTATAGGAAATTATGCAATTATTCCTAAAAAAAGTGTTTTGCAGAAATAAGCTCCTTAATTATTGGTTAATCGACATAGAATTATAATTCCAGTTTAGTTGTTAGTATATTAGATCATTGTTACTGCACGTAGATCAAAGAAAAGTAAAAAATTGAAATTGTCAAATATAATTAAATACTTAAGAATTAAAATTCAATATCATTTTTATGCCGAAATTACTTAAAGAAGAAAAATATTAAAGAAGAAAACAATTTTCTTCATATTACTTGAAGTTGGTTAATTATAATACAAAAATTAATATTACAACCTCTGCAATATTTGCAAGCCATTGAAATAATTGCTGTAACAAATTGCCAATAATATGAAAGCCAATAAACTATAATCATAGAGCAGCTACCTTGAAAAAATTTTCTAATATTTAGAACATGGTAATGTAGTTCTTCTTTTAAGTAAATAGCCGATAATAATGTACAGCTTACCTACGAGCCCAAGTAGTAGTTATGTAAGAAAGTTAGTTAATAGTAACCTTGACTTAATTGACATTTTTTGTAGAGTCGGGCAGGTTTAAAGTTTAAACTTTGCTTTGCCTGTCATTATTTGATGACCCAGTGTGTAGTATACAAGGCGCGTAATATATACATGTGCAAGTTTTTTGTGTATCTGGTGCATATAAGTGTATTTATAACATTTCTTAATTGTTGGATTAATAAAGGAACATATGTGATTGAAACTGCAGTAAGTAAAGAACTTTTTTGGTGGTGGTATGTTGTCATATTTTGGAGTATTAACAAATATCACAAAATTATGCATTAATTTTTTAGCTTGGTTTAATAAATTAATTAAAACCAAGAATTCAATTTAAGATCAAAGGGCTTATATTTCACCTAAAAGTATTATAATCTCTCCTAATATATCGGTAGATTCATGACAACAGTTGTCTGTTTCCAAGCAAATTATACTATGATTAGATTTTTCAGTCTGTAATATTTAAAACTTATAATATTAAGACATATTGTATAACATATAAGAAATAATTACAAAAGAGTAAACATTCTTAAAAACATTTGCCACTGAAATTTTTTTATTAAATTTGAAGTTTCGCTAAATTTTTGGTTATTCCCCACTGCATATTTAAGTTTAGTATAGCCATGATTATAAACAAAGAATAAAATGGACTATTACATGTAGTGCAGTGCAGTGGCGGTTCGTGGGGCAAGAGATAGGGAGGTCAATTAGAAAAGTTTACTGTATTACCTACCTTTTAAAGTGATTTAAATTCCAAGTCGATCCTCCGATCTTTTTGAGATGCAAAGTAGTCAATTTCTTTTTCATTAAAGTCTTTTATCTTCTTTATTAATGCCCTTTCTATGGTAAGCATAGCTAAAGAAGATAACTTTTCCTGACCCATTGTATTTCTTAAAAATGTCTTTATTTTTTTAAGGTGGAAAAACAACGTTCACTTTCGACGGTAGTCATAGGGAGAGTATACAAGATTTTTAACACTCTCAGAAAAAGTATTGCACAAATTATTGTTAATAAAAAGCTGTAACAAAGCAACTGCACCTTCACTATTGGAATAATCTTCTCGGCTATATAATACTTCTAATTTAGTTTTAAGTTTCAAATGATTTATGATTGGATACTCCGTTTTAACTAATTTAAACATATCTTGAGGAAAGCTTTTTTTATAATCTTTAAATCGATCTGCGTGAAATAACTGAGACACTGCTAAATGATTACTGAAGCCAAACCTGTTTTTGATCTCAGATGTAATTATATCACAAACTTCTAATGAAATTCTCCTTTTTGATTATTCCGTTTTACATCTCTGGGCAGACTGCATGGATGTCTCCTCCAAATAGTTATTCAAAATTTTATTTCTGATGTCTTCAATTTTACTATTAAAAATGCCAATACACTTATTTACTGTTATGACATCGATATTACATTTTTGTAATTGATTGAACAATATATCACAATGAGGCATAACTAAATGAAAAAAATTTAACCAGTAAAGAAAATGTTCATTTTGTAAGTAGTTTTTTAAATGAATAACTTGGTTTAGAGTGTTGTTTTCTGATTCATTATCAATGATTTTATCTAAACAATCTAATAATTCTATTCGATAGGTATAAACAGAGTCTATGCATTTTGTATTACAGTTCCATCGTGTTGGAACCGCTTTAGGTAATCTCACCTTAACAACATTATCTAACACGGCTGTTCTTTTTGGCGATTTTTCAAAGAATGACGAAAAGCTATGTAAATTAGCAAAAAAAAATTTATGCTTTTATCCTGAATTGATGCTTTTTGTAAAATTAAATTTAGTTGATGAGCGTAACAATGAATAAAATTTGCTGAAGGATAACTTTTTTTAATTTTGGCTTGTACACCTCCAAAAGCACCACTCATTACTGATGCTCCATCGTAACTTTGTGCTATCAATTTTTCAGAACTTTCATTAATTTTCAGACATTCTAACTCTTTTAAAATTACATCTGTCAAATGTTGCGATGTCGTTCCTTGAGGCTGAATAAATTTCCAAAATCTCTCACATACAACACCGTCTAAAACGTATCTAAACACAAAAACTACTTGTACTTCATTGGAACTATCTGAACTTTGAATTTCACTCGGTCTTCATAACCCAACTTATGTCCATCTTTCAGTTTTAATATATTTTATACAACACTCATATTTAATAGTAAACACCAAAAACACTGTTTTACTTAATTTCACGACAAGTAGAGATTTACTAATAAAATGTTCACAAATAAATACATTAAAAACAACGCGACAGAATTTACCGACCAACGCGTACCTAGTCAGCATTAAGAGAAGACTGCTCTAGTGAACGTCGTGCGTTACCGTTTCCGTAAAATGTGTCAGGGACATTGTCCCCGCCAGTATTTTCTGTCTCTTTTGCTTTCTGACGATTCGCGTATAAGTCTATTTCACTTTAATTCGTTGTAAATTCGGTCCGTAGCTAGCTTTGGGGACAAGTTTGTGGACTGACCCAAGATTTTTAAATTCTATAAATGAATAATGTAATGAATATGAATGTAGAGGCTCGGTGCTCGGTAGGGATACAATATCCTGCGATCTAGATATTTGAATAGTATTGTGCATAGAATGAACTAGAAACTTTAATATATTTTTTAAGAATATTAAAAATATATATATTATATGTTTTTAAACTTCAGAAAATGAATAACTCTATTTTTTTATTTGTATGTGGGAGGTCATTGACCAAATGACCCTATAGAAGAACCGCCAGTGGTGCAGTGCATTATATGAAAACTATGTGTTCATTTGTAATTTTCAGTTCTGTTTGTTTCTTGATCTAACGTTCAGGTTTGAGAGTTTTCTAAATTCCGTATTTAATTAACGTTCTATTGGAAAATAATTTTTCTGACAATTATATCAATAAACTTTTCACAGATAAAAAGTATTTTAAAAATATTATTCACAAAGGGAAACATTTAATTGCATCTCAAAAACTAAAAAATATGTTTAACAAACTGCTACTATAATAATAAAAGTCCAACCTCTATCGCGCCTTATTGAAATAATGACTGTGGCATTCCAGTAATATAAAACTATTATGAATACTAAATGATTGCACTAGCGTCATGATTTCCAGAAAATTTGTCATTTCTTTTAATTACAGTAGGCATTTGATTTGATATAAAATGATATTGGTGTAACACAATGTGGTTTAAAGGTACTTCACTGTTCACAAAAATTGTAACGATGTATGTAAAAATGAAGTAACTTGGGTGTTATCAAGTCAAGTGAAACGCACTCTTTATACATATACAGGGTGAGCCACATAACCTCGACCCCCCCCACTTTATTTCTTAAATTACTGAGATGTTTGAAACATTTAAAGTTGTAGAAGTTGTAAATCATTCAGTGAAATTGAAATATTTATTGATAATGAAATAGAAAGTAAAATATACTGGGTATGCCCACTGCGCTGTCGAGTTCGGTAGCGCAATGGGTCAGAGTATTAAGTGACAAACGTAGCTAGTTTACGGCCTATCGCCTCCCGGGTTCAAATCTCGGTTTCGATTCTGACAAACTTGAAGGGTTTGGTCGTGGGTGTCAGCGTTTTCTCAACTGTGTAATCTCTCTCCGTGAAGCTTCGGCTTTTGTTTGGGAGTTGTCTAATTCATGTGGTGTGTTTTATGTTTTTTATGTTAGTAGTGCCATTCAGAAACATTTTCGCTCTAATAAAATAACATCTTAAAAAAATCTGCTGGTCCTAATGGCCTACCAGTACAAACAATAATATCATAAATTGTCATATTACAGATACATTAGTATATCATTAATTTGTCTTTATTTCAGGAATATTTTCCAGATATCTTAAAAATGGAGTCTGTCATTCCTATTTTTAAAAAAAGAATACTGGTAATATTGAGAATTATAGGCAGATTCATCTATGAACACTGGCATGCATAGTCGGTCATGCGCAAGCCATCAGTCAGAAATAAAGGAGTCTTATGTATTTCATACATTAAACTCATTCACTAATGAACGATAGCTGGTGAATTGCCGGAGAATGACTATGCATACCACACTTGGCGTATTATCAAAAATTTCTGAGAAAATAGTTTATGACCGTATTTTAAAGGATGTTGAAAAAGTGGGCCTGCTCATTGAATCCAAACATGGCTCTAGACAGGGAAAATCTATAGAAACTCCATCTAGTCAATATTTAGAGTACGTTTATAGTAATACAGATGAAGGCAAATATGTGGCAACTATACTATTCGACTATTCTAAATCTTTTGATATCGTAGATACAACCATTCTTTGAACTAAATTGCCAAAGCTTGGCATAAACGGTCATCTACTACTGTGGATATGTTGTGTTGCTATATGGATAATAGAAAATAAAAGTCAAATAGATCAAATATAATAATATGGATTCTGTGAAATATAAAGTTAATTTGGGAGTTCCACAAGGTTCTATTTTAGGACCACTCTTATTCATGATATATATATATATATATATATATATATATATATATATATATATATATGATTAAATATGATTTGAAGGAAACAACTACTCAGCGGGCAAATACATATATATATATATATATATATATGTATATACCGGGTGGCCCAGGGACTATGGAACCCCCAAATTTATCTACAATTTTTGAGATAGAAATTTGAAATTTTTAGGGATGAATCAAGACAAAAATTGTAATTTTTTGATTCGCCCACGCCAAAAAAAATCATGTCCGCTTTAACCGGAAGTGACTCCAACTTTCTTATTTTAAATAGCACCCTGTATATTTAGGCGATTTTTCTGATGAATATTTAATTTCCCTTTATAAAGCTTTTTTCAGATTTAAAATTGGTTCATAAATAACCCAGACAATTACATTTGTTTGTTTCTTTTAAGAAGGCCATAAATCTAATAACACTCGTTGTAAGGGTGTCCATCATTACTATTATGTAATTGTAATTATTTCTCATATCGTTTATTTCTTTATTTACGTTTGTTTGTTTTTTTTTTCGATATGTTTATTTTTTTCATTTAGTACTACCATAACTCACTTATTTTGAATAGCAAAATACAAAACAAATATATAACTGCAAACAAAGTTGCCTTTGGAAAAACAAAAAATCCAGTTGTCAACAATAAAGGTCTGCCATTATTGTAAAACATATTTTGCAAATAATTAAGTGAAATTTACAGAAAATGGATTATTTCCGTTATACAAATAATGAAAAAACTGATTTATTACTTATTTACGGTCAGAAAAATGCACGTGCTTCTTGCCGTTTATATCGTCAGAGATATCCATATCGACACCAGCCTAGTGTAACCTACTTCACCAGACTTGAAAGAGAATTCAGAAAAAGAGCGTGATATTCAAGGAGCAGAAGAACAATTTATAGTTCGTGAAGACGCAGAAATAGGTAAATGTTTTAGCAGCGGTTCAGATTGACCCTTCTACATTTCTGAGGCAGTTGGAACAAGACTTAGGTGTAAGTAAAGAAAACATTAGAAGAATATTAAAAAACACAATTATCGAAGTTTCAAATATCAACTTCACCAACATTTATATGAAAACGATAAGGCTAGACGCCTCGAATATTGTAACTGGGCATTGCAAAATGAGACAAATATTCCTAATTTTCATTACAATATTTTGTATTCAGACGAATCACGATTTACTAACAATGGCTTGTTTAACCACAATAATTTGAGTCATTGGGCGCAAGAAAACCCTAGACTAGTAAGGCAGGGCCGTTTCCAAGAACGATTTGGATTCAATGGATTGGAATATTGGGAACCACAATAATTGGACCAATTGTGTTTGATGGCCCACTCAATGGCGACAGATATTTGAATTTTTTAAGGAATGAAATAGAAGAATCTTTAGAGAATTTACCTACTGCTTGAGAAAGAATGTTATTTTTCCAACAGGATGGGGCTCCGCCCCATAATACACTTGGAGGTTAGGAGATATTTAAATAATCGTTTTGGAGATCACTGAATAGGTACTCATGGTCCAACTAGATGGCTTGCGAGATCACCGGACTTGAGTCCATTAGACTATTATTTGTGGGGATATTTAAAAAATAATGTATATTCTCAGCAGCTGACTACTAGAGAAGATCTCGAGGATAGAGTGAGACAGGCAATTAATAACATAAATCCCCAAAACTTACTAAATGTAATGAGAGAATGTTCAGAAAGAATTCGTGCTTGTATTCAAGCAAACGGAGGCCATTTTGAACAAAATTTATAAGGTTTTAGTTATTTAACATTTAATTTAGTTCAGTTTTTATTAGTTTCTGTACTTTAGTTTAATGTATAGTACTCACTATTTCTTCATTATTTTATAGTTTATAACTCTGATTTTCCAAAACTTACTTCCTAGTTTCTTTATTTGCAATGAATAGTTCATTTTGTCGGGTAGGGTACATGTTTAATTATTAAATAAATGTAGGTTTTTTGTTATTATTATTATTATACTACAATAGGTATAATTTGATAAGTGTAAACAATTGGATCACTTAAAAATTACATTTTCACATACCTAGGTATACGAGTACACAGCCTACTCATGAAAAAGAGTAAAAACAGTATCAGGAATATTTTATGTTCGACATTTTGTGCATTAATAACGTTATTATTATAACAAATACATCATCGGAGAGAATAATTTGATGAGAACAAAAACACCACATAAAACATACAGGATGCTATTCAAAATAAGCGAGTTATGGCAGTCCGAAATGTAAAAACTAAACATATCGAAAAAAAAAACAAACGTAAGTAAAGAAATAAACGATATGAGAAATAATTACAATTATATAATAGTAATGATGGTAGACACCCTTGATAATAATTTTATTTATAATGTATTCCGTTTATTAGATTCATGGCCTTCTTAAAAGAAACAAACAAATGTAATTGTCTGGGTTATTTATGAACCGACTTTAAATCTGAAAAAAGCTATATAAAGGGAAATTAAATATTCATCAGAAAAATCACCTAAATATACAGGGTGCTATTTAAAATAAGAAAGTTGGAGTCACTTCCGGTTAAAACTGACGTGATTTTCTTGGTGAGGACGATTCAAAAAATTACAATTTTGCCTTGATTCATCCCTACAAATTTCAAATTTCTATCTCAAAAATTGTGGAAAAATTTGGGGAGTTCCCTAGTCCCTGGGCCACCCGGTATATTAATGACTTACCTAATTTCACCAAAGATACTTTGATAAGGAGTACGCTGATGATATTGGTTACACAATAGTCACTGATTCTGCTGAAGAAATAAATTGGAAATTAAGAACTGTAATTGATATTAGTGCCTGGTGTCAATGTACTATCCTTACTTACTATACCGTATGGGGACTGTAAGCATGGTAAATGGGAAAACCCAAATGTGTAGAACAAGGACAGATTGCTCTCATTATCATACGTTGGAAAAGGACAGAGACCAGAGGCTAATAAGTAAATAGGCATTTTTACAATTCTTATCAACGAACGCATAAAGTCAAGAAGATTACAGCTTCACTGAACGTCGAAAGCATGAACAAACACGGTGGGTAAGAATATCGCCAGCTTTTGTTTATGGATTCCTGTTACCACTAATTCAAATTTCGTTATTAACTATCAGCCTCTGTACTTTTCTAACATGCGTATGAGATGAGAGCAATCTGTCCTTGTTCTACACATCTGGTTTTCCCCATTTACCATTCTTACGGTCCCCATACGGTATATGACAAAAATGATATTAACAACTTTTCTGTATTCGCAGACCGTCATTCATAAGACCTGACCTAAAAGTAGTTATGCATACAAGACTCCCGCATTTCTTACTACAGTTGTATTGCTTTGTACAATAGCTTACTCAAAAAGGATCTTCCATTAATAACCTTCAAATCTGAGATGCTTTCTTAAAACGTTTTCTTTCTTAAAATGTTTTCTTAACCGCATCTCAAGTCACCGAAATAACTCCCAGACAATGCTAGAGTTTTGTGTTAAGTAAAGAAAGACGAAGCTCTACAGTTTATTGTGGTCAGAATCACATCTAGGGCATCGATAGTTCTCTCCCATCTTATCCGAAACAAATTACAAATAAAATTTCCAGCTTACCCCGGGATGGATTCGACCCGTCGATATTCGGTACCGCGTAAATTTGCCAATTTGCCAATTAAATCTTTATTGCCTATTAACATATAAATCTACTTAGAAGCTAATGATATTTCATTTATTTCATTGCTAAAATAAATAAATAATACAAATATGGGTTTAAGTTGGACTCATTTTTTACATACAAATAAATAAATATTCATACAAAAATGAACCTCCAGGGCGACAATTCCCGTCGAGAGGTGCGGGCAGGTCGTCCTGGCAGCCGCCGTTGTAGTTCTGTGCTCGTTTACTGGCTCCTTTGTGATTTTCCTGCAGCTGGCACTTTCCTATAGAACAAACACAGTGTGTTTTAGTTATTTATCTTTGCCAGTTTTTAGAATTGAATGTAAAGATATTGTTTTGGTTAACAGTTATCGTACAACGCACAGGAAAAAGTGTGAAAAACCTTTTTCAAGAAATTAAAAATTAGAATCTATGTGAATTTGGTTGGAGTGGAAAAGGCGTGTCCATGCACTGTGAGGAGTCAAGGGGGTGGTTTAAAGTGTTTGCTAGGAGTGTGGGTTGGATTTGTAAAGTGAAGTGTGTGTATGTCCGTCGTTGTGCGTGTTTTGTTGGTTTTAGTCGACTTCGCAGTATAGTGGCAGGTTCTCGTGTATCAGTTTATGTGTGTAAATGTAATTGTGATGTCCGCGTATGTCTGTTATATGTCATGATAAGTTAGAAGCGTGGATATAGGTTGGTAGGAATTTTTAAGAGAGTTCTATTATGTGTTCGCGTATTAGTGACGTGTGTGTGTGTTTCTGTGTAAGTCAGCAATCAGTACGTATCTGTTTGCGTTAGTCACGAGTCACAGTAATTTGTTCTGCGTCACCTGGAGGCAGCTATATTGTGTGTCTGACATACGGATCCAGGAGGCGCAGCAGTACGTCATTATTGGTCTCGGCATTGTCTTGTAAAGTAATAATTTGTTGTCAGTATTTAGTTGGGAGCGTCTGTTAAGGAGATGATAAAGTTTGCGTAAGTTCATGTATATCTTGTTTATTATTTTCGTGATGTTGGGTTTAAATGAAAAACGTTGGTCCAGTGTCCGTCCCAGGTATTTCACAGTTTTGTTTTCCGTTATAGTTTTGTTGTTTATTATAAGTGGAGTGAATATCTTGATGTACGTAAATTTTTTGTAAATGTAATGGTCTCTGTTTTTGTCTTGTTTATTGTTATTTTCCATTTGTGGTAGTATTTTGTGAGTAGGTCAAGTTGGTATCGTATTTTTGTCGTCGCAGTCGTGTCGTCCGCGTACATTATGGTCTGGGTCAGAGGATGGGTGGGGAGGTTGGCGAGGTAGAGGTAGAACAATGTGGGCGAAAGTACCGTGCCCTGCAGTACGCCCACCCATATATCGTAGGTATCTGATATTGAGTTATTAATTTTTACCTTAAATTGCCTATTTAATAAATAAAATTTAATGAATGTTATGTAATACGTGGGTAGTTTGTATACATTTTGTAATTTGAATAGGAGACCCCCATGCCACACAGTGTCATACGCTTTTTCCACGTCTACAAAAGCATTATGTTATGCTTTTTATTGAAGCCCTAGATGACGTCGTGCATCACTCTGCACAACGACAGCGTGGTATTGTGTCCTCCTTTAAAACCGCGTACATAGCTATAAGCGCTTTACTCACTCGTCTACCATGCCACATAAATAAAAGCAATCCTTACAAATAACTGTTACTATGAAATTAATAATCCTGATATGGGTTAGAACCTGTGATTTGAAGCTAACATTTGTAAAATGTTAAAAGTATTAAATTAGCTCAAATTGAATTATTAAAATTTAAAAGTTTTCTTTTATCCTGTAATAATGGAATCGTTGGATAATTCCAGCTATAATAGCAAATATAATCAAAAAACGTTTTCTATTATATGAATAATTAAAATTATAATAAAAATTGTAATTAACTAAATACCAAAGTAAAAGTTGGTGAATCCGAATCAACAAAACAAAAATCCGTATTTTCATGTACATAGCAGCTACTACGAAAACAATTTTCCCTGCCAAGTCTGAAGTCGTTACTTTCAACCATCACTGAGTAATTATTTAAAAAGTCGGTTTAATGTCATACTTTCAAAATATCCTGTTGCGCTTAGGGGGCATTTTAGGGAAAATATTATGTTTGTTTTTTCTTTTTTTGACGAGAGGAATCACGCTTCGAAGTTTGTTGTGACATCATCGAAACAGCCTGTACATAGAGTAAAATGTCTGCCGCATTGAAAATTAAGTTTAATAACATTTCTTACTTTTCAATTGTTTTGTATTTGTATAATTTAGTAAATCCAGTTTGTAAATTTAATCTTTAATTTAGTAAATCGCCTAGTTTTGTTAAACTTAAAGAAATTGTTTCGATTTAACAATTTTTTAACTAGTTTCTACAATATTGACCATAAATAATTGAAATTAAAAATGAAGTGATTCTAATTTTATGAATTTTCGCAGTAAGTATCTTACAAACAACTTTTCTGTTATTGCATAAAACATACAAGTATACATTTATGAAATCAGCAAATTTTGACTAAAATAAATACATAAAAATATACAGGAAGGTTCACTAAAGACAATTTTTTTACATTTCTTGTATATTTTAGTTTCTATTTAATTTTCAATATTTGAAATTTACTGAAAAAAATTACATATCCCACAATCTCCAATTTTTGAAATATCTTGGTTATTAAAGAAATAAGGGGCTCACCATGTACAGGGTTATATAATTCTTTTTGATTTTAATTAAAATTTTGCTAGTATAAGTGTTCGGGCAAGCAATGAGTTAAATGGAGATATATTTTTAATATAGTGAAAAGAGTAATACTTTATGAAAGAAGATTAGCTTATGTAAACTAAGTAATTGATATGGTTTATGCAATTGTTCGCTATGGGGTTACATCAATTCTATTCTGGACTAATTCTTTGTTTGAATACTCTACTGGGACTGATTCGTTACTTTAGTCGAAGCTCTAAAACGTAATTCGTAATAATAATGACAAACATGGGATCACTGAATATAATATAGAGGAACAGCTTGAGCATATACAGATAAAACCACGAACGGGCAAACACCTTCATTAGTATGCGTAATTTACTTTTATCCGTTGAATATCGGTCGACAGTGTACCCAAGAATTATCGAACCACTTGAACATCATATTAAGACTCCAAGGAGATACTAAAATTCTGTTAACAAGTGTTGTGGACATAAAAACACGACTATAAGTGACTTTTGTGAAAATTCTAGAACATTCTATTTGGAAACCACAGGAGATAGTGACATTTCGTGAATGTCCTAGACCATTTTGCAGTTAGGGTAAATAAGTAAGTTTCATTAATATACATAATAGCAATATAAACTCTAAATAAGATTTTCAAGTGTTTTCTCGAGATTTTTTACAAAACATTCTATTGATAATATCCAGGTGAAGTAGTTGTATATTAATATCAACAACAAGAAGTATGGCGGAGCAACAAACAGGACTTGCTTGCAACACTATTGCAATACATGGAAGACCAATAAAGAAGACAACAGGGAGAAAGACGAGCAGAGAAAAATGATGGATGAACAAGAAAGAAGATGACAGGAGGAGAAAGGCAAACAGAGGAAAATGATGGAAGAACAAGAAAAAATATGATAGGAAGAGAAAGAGTTACAGAGAAAAATGATGGGAGAACAAGAAAGAAGACGAAAAGAAGACAAAAAAAGAACAAGAAAAGAGAAAATAAGAAGAGAGAGAAGAAGTAAGAAAAATACAAGAGGCAATTTCGTCAGTTACTGAAAAATCAAGAGGTTGTCGAAATCAAGAGGAAAGTCTCTGAAGTTAAAGTTAGTGAATTTAGAGGAAAATGTGAAGAAGAAATAACTGAAATCAGAGGAAGTTTAGTCCCACTTGAACAACAGTTAGGAGAGGAAGGTGGTCAATTCGTACTATTGTCTGGAACTAGATTGCAACCACCGTCATTCAACGGTCAAGGTTTGACTTTAAGAGACAGTTCCAGGCAGCTACACATTCAAAAATCTAGAACGAGGCATTTTTTTTTAACTTTTTTATCTTGCACGTAAATATATTTCTTTAAATCATAGTTTTTATAAATATTTTCAAAGAATTGTTTTTCGCAATTTTCGGTAGTCGTCTGGTATAAAATATAAGTAGACATGCTAAGGGGCCTAGTCGGGAAAAAGCTTCGGATAGCTGTCACTCTCTAGAAAGTTTTTATACATGCGCCGCTGATTAATTTTGCTCTTGACTATACCTTCACTGAACGTTTTATTCACCGACTTCATTGAGGTGCGATTCCCGATAGAGGTAACACTTCCTTGCTCCATTTATAGTGACAAAGATACTTATTTAGAAAATTCATTTTAACCAAATAGTACGGAATAAAAGTTTGAAACTTGCTGAGCATAATTATAAAGATTCATTCTAGAAGACATGTATGAATTTTACCTCGAATTTTACCGATTGATATCATAATTCAGGAGCTAATCACATTCAAATTTCACTTATATTTACAGTATAAATTTTCCCTACATAAAGTGAAAATTAATTAAAATAGATATACAAGTACCCTCTAGTACACTTTCAACTACTGATCCTCCAAATTTGGTGTAATTTGACCAAACCGTATGGAAGAAATAAATTTTGAAAAATTACCTTACAAACACTGGTTCGATTAGGCCTCTTAATATAAGTAATTCATTAGACGCATTCTTAAAAGAAAAAAACGCACCGCAAAGTTTCCATTTCACATAATACAATCAAAAATTTCTTTTTAGCCAATTTTGTTTCAAATATAAATGTCTGATGGGTAGTCCAGTTGAAGTAATAATAGAAACACACTCCAAAAATGGAAAACGGATACTCAAAACTAGCATAGCATTTTAATTAATCGATGGGTTTCTTACTCGATTACCACATACATGTGTTTAATGGAAAGTACCACTTAGCTCGATCTAGAACGTGAACAACGCTTTTTATTTTTTATTTGTTTTAATTATTATTTAATAGTGATTTAGTGTTAGGATTATATTGCGATGCCGCCGTAATGAAGTTTTAACTATTAGAAACACAGCAACGAAAAATTGTGCCCCATCAGATTAAGAATAATTACTGTGAATGAGTTTTATTTTTACAATTATTATAATAATTAATTTTCCGAAGTCATAACTGTCGATTGTCATATTATTATAAACATCATAGTTATAGGATTCATTATCAAATAGTGTGTCTCTACAATCTGATTGAAAAATACACCAAAAACTTATATGGGACATCAAAATAGGAAATGAGATAGAGTATGGGATAAGTAAACCGAGGTAAATGGAAAAATCAGATATCTACAAGAGATACAGAAACATTGACACATAACACGTTTTAGAAATGAACAGAATGACAGTAAATAGTGACATCTCAGGTAGTCATTAAAGTTAAGGACTTACATACAACTAATGATATGAGAATAAATACTGTGAAATGTAATGGTACACGTTTTTCTAGGAATTGGTTACTAATCTATAATAAATTTTTTTTGAGCATTGCGAACAATAGAAACAATTTTATATCTTGAACTTACGCCTTTAAATGTAAGCGACAGTTTTTATGTGAACATATCATATGAATAATGACTACACTGCAAGTCGACGGTGTTTCGACAAAAAGGCGTAAGCGACAATAATCTGCAAATGAGATTATTATCGAAAACATATCGTAAGATATAAACCTTTCCGCTAACACTATGGTTGAATCCACCAAAAATTCGAGAATCGTTAAAATTGAAGTTGAATAAGCGTAATCAATAATTTCCATTGTGAATAAAGTGAGATTATAAATTAATAAACGCCGAAATCTCATAGTGGTACGGGTTGAAATGCTCACCTGCGATTATTTCGACACCCAGAACAAGGTATTTTTTTATTTAACTATTTTTAATTTTATTAAAACAAAATTAAACTTGGAATAACACATTTTACATGTTCATCAATTTTTGGCTCTCCTATAAAATTTGGTAAAAGCCGCTTACGCCTTTTTGTCGAAACACCGTCGAAGTATTTGCGTTTGGTTATTTTTCATATGACGCGTTTTAAAAACTTGTATATATGCACTGTTTGGTTCAAGTTTATATAATATTAGGTAGATACACACAGGTTATTAGTATACGGGGTATGTCAAAAATTGTTGATTTGAAAATAATGGTATGTTTAACTGTAATAAGTTCCGTTCGCATGTTGATCATCTAGTATGTTTTTAGAAATCTTAGTATGGTGAATGTTTTAAGAACTGTAACCGCAGGTACATTTATAAAGTTTATATTTACTCTTAAAAGAAATATAAGAAAAATATACAGTGATGTACTTTATTAATAAATCCCCAAAACATATGAAAGAGAAGTTCGTGACTGGTATTAGTGATCTTCCAAAGATTTTGCGATGTTTAGAGACTTTTTGAGAGACAGGCATGACTCACTACTTAAATGCTGTTGGGTTTGTTGAAGAAAAATGCTCGAGTATTCAAGATGTAATCTGACGATGCTTGATTGATTGTTCACAATTGTTTCTGATGATTGATAATACTCAATGGTGAAATGTCATAATCATTGATGATGATCAATTGGTAACATGTTGATGTTAATGAACTGGTATTGTGTTCATGAAAATGATCAATTGGTAATATGCTGATATTGATAAGCAGTTATTAATATGGTTTTGATTATTATGGGTACCATTGGTAATATAACTATGAGGTAATTTAGGTAAAATTGCGTTGTAGAAATGAATATGTTGAGGAAGCGCATACTGTATGTAAACTGAAAATGCAAAGATGTGTTGTAGATATGTTGTCTAAATTGAGGCTCATATTGAGGAAGCACAAGTTATGTACACTTATGTGTATTGTAGACATTTACTATGTTGTGGAAGCACATTGAGGACGCACACATATAAGATGTGTTGTAGATATGTTTTCTAAATTGAGACTCATATTGAGGAAACACAGAAGTTATGTACACTTATGTGTGTTGTAGACATTTACTATGTTGTGGAAGCACATTGAGGACGCACACATATGATTTCATTGTGGTGTACATATAATGTAAACTTATGCGTGTTGTAGATATGTTGTAGACATTTACTATGTTGTGGAAGCGCATTGAGGACACACACATGATTTTATTGTGATAGATATAATATAAACTTATGTGTGTTGTAGATGTGTTGTAGACATTCCCTATGTTATGGAAGCGCATTTCAGATGCACACATATGATTTAATTTTGATGAATGTATGTTGTAAACTTATGTGTGTTGTATAAATGTTGTAAACATTCACTATGTTGTAGAAACGTAAAAAAAAAACATATTGTTGCTTAAGTTGTGCTTACTTGTTTTCACAATAGTGACCCGAATGAGGACATCCGGGTAAACCAGGATGGCCGACTGTAGGAGTGCTTTGCCATCGGGTCGGCCGCCTCATGCTAGATGTGAACGTTTATTAGCGGGAGTCAAGGAGATATGTCAAATTAGCATGACAGGGGAGTCTTGGTTAATATGTATTTGCATACAGACGTGTTTTAAGTGCTCTTGTTATTTTGTAGGATTTAATATAAAATAGAATGTATCCTGGATTATTATTTTGAGTATCTACCGTAACAATAAATACCTAGGTCTTTAATTTTATACACACGTGACAGATTTTCACCGTTCACCGTTCATACTAAATAATTTTAATTTGTTAATTAAAATTTGATATATAATTTATCGAAGGCTTTGACATATCCATGTATATCACATCTAATTGTGAATATTTGTTAATTTCTCCCTTGTACAAAATATTAAATTAGTTGCATTTGAACGATGACGGGGCGATATTTTGCTGTAAACCAATTCATATAAATGCTAGTTTATATAAAAATACGCATGCAAATTGGCATTTTATCTCTGTGTTTGTTTTCACCTGATTTTTTACGAAAATTCATAATAGCAAGTGAAAAAATGATGAGAAAGAAATAATCCAACTAGTTTCGGCTTACGTCTTCTTCAGGAGTAACATAATTGTAGACAGTGACAAGTCGAGGAAATCGGTTTTTTTAACACATATTTATATTCTACCTGTAAAACAAGCTGGTATTTCAAAAACCTGACATATTATTGCTTTGTATTCACGAAAAATATTTGTTTCTTCTAAAAAACGACAATTTAAAACAAATTCATATAATACAACAGAAGTCACCAATGTTAAAAAAAATGATGCACCTGTTTTTGTGACATTATTTCGCCCACAGCAGAATAACATTTGGCTCACTATGTATATGTAATCCAGTATGCTATAAGTTTTCACTTGAACGCATTCCGCAAATGAAGTGCACGATGAAGAAAGAGTACGACTAATGAAAATTATATCTGCAAGTTGCTAAACAGAGATATTAAATTGGAAAGAGAATTTCTTCACTATTATGTCATATATTTTGTTCAATAGGTAAAGAACCGCTGATCATAAGCGTTTGGTTGCCGGCATGTAACCAACATATTGTGTAGTTTTAAAGTTAAAGTTTTTATGAAAACATGGCAAATAGATAATATAGAGAGTAGTTTCTGGATTGATGTAACTGTCACTGTAAGTAACCAGATATTTTGTAAATACCAATTAATGCATGATATATTATATATTGATTAAATGGTGGAAATTACATTATTTATTTTTAAATAAAGTTATTAAGACTGTGTTAACATTTTAGCGTTTATAGTAAAGTAACGTTATTTAGCAAATCATAATATAGGGATGGATAAAATCCAAATATTTTCTTTATTAGAATTATATTTTTCTGAGTTCAAGAATAAGTTGTACTTAAAAAAAAAGCATATGAACATCATCCTAAAATTTTCAAAATGCTGTTTACTTCTCCAACCTAGCTGGTCTACGTCTTAGGGTTGAACATTCTTTTGAGATGTTATCAGCCTGAGAAATAATAAAACTTAGTAATACATCCTAAATTTTAATTCTAATAAATATTTCGAGAAGTGATTTCAAATGTTTTTATTGCATATTCCAACCAATAAAAACTACAAAAAAGTATTGTCAAAAAAACTTACTTTATAATCAGTTTTTGATGTTTCCATTAATTATTTAATAATATAAGAAGGTTTAGTGCCATATCCCCAAAAAAACAACTATGCAGCTACGGACACGTGTTTCGGAGTTATTGCCCCTCATCAGCGTAGCGTAGCTAAAGAATTGGATCTAGGATGCGATAGATCAGGAACAAGAACTAAAATAAAGCTGGAAAGTACAGTACACAGTACTCAATTAGTGTCTTCATGTTCCCATGTGTCACAATTGGGGCCCCAATGAGCACAGTCAACACACAGAGCTCTATGTGTACTGCCCATTTCCACCTGGCAAATACAAACAAAATAATATAGATTTATTGGGGTCAAAATAAAATAAGAAGGTTTAGTGCCATATCCCCAAAAAACAACTATGCAGCTACGGACACGTGTTTCGGAGTTATTGCCCCTCATCAGCGTATCGTAGCTAAAGAATTGGATCTAGAATGGGATAGATCAGGAACAAGAACTAAAATAAAGCTGGTAAGTACAATACACAGTACTCAATTAGTGCCTTCATGTTCCCATGTGCCACAATTGGGACTTCAATGAGCACAGTCAACACACAGAGCTCTATGTGTACTTTCCTATATCCAATTTCTTAGCTACTCCACGCCGATGAGGGGCAATAACTCCGAAGCACGTGTCCGTAGCTGCATAGTTGTTTTTTTCTTTTTTGGGGATATGGCACTAAACCTTCTTATTTTATTTTGACCCCAATAAATCTATATTATTTTGTTTGTATTTGCCAGGTGCAAACGGGCAGTACACATAGAGTGTGTGTTGACTGTGCTCATTGAGGCCCCAATTGTGGCACATGGGAACATGAAGGCACTAATTGAGTACTGTGTACTGTACTTTCCAGCTTTATTTTAGTTCTTGTTCCTGATCTATCCCATCCTAGATCCAATTCTTTAGCTACGATACGCTGATGAGGGGCAATAACTCCGAAACACGTGTCCGTAGCTGCATAGTTGTATTTTTTGGGGATATGGCACTAAACCCCAATAAATCTATATTATTTTGTTTGTATTAATTCTTGTTTAGACCGCACAAAATACTTTGCGATTGTCTTTAAAATATTTTGTTATATTGTTATCAGTGTCGTTGATAACTGATTGATTACTCATCATCGCATGATAGAGCCTTTCATATGACATACATGCATTTAGAACACATGCGCGCTAATTCGTAATGCATGGGAAAAACTTGCACCTTCAAGGAACATGCGTTTCTACAAATGTTTGTTTCTTTTTTTGCTTTTTTTTTAATTGTGTTAATGTTCATCTTAAAATTTAACTAACCGGTTTACTTTACTTCTTATTTCAGTATTCTGCAGTGTTACAAACTCATAAATATACAAACACATTTACAAGCATTATTATTTGTCTGCTGATATAATTTGAGAAAGATACTAATAATTAAAATGGCGGAAAAAAGATAAACACCTACAGAAACGAAGAGATTCAGTTAAAATACCAAACCGTTGTTATTAATGTAATTTATCCCATACCTACAATACCCTGTACATTACCAACGAAAGCTCTATTTCGACTTTTTATTTACAACTTGGTATAGATTCTTTCATCTATGTCAGATTTGTGAACATTTAATAGTGAGAAATTATTTACATTGTTATAGTTGACCGAGAATTGTCTTTAATATACTAATAATTGAAAACGTTTTCAGTAGGAAGGTCAAATAGAAATATTAAAACAGTCGGTAAAATCTGTAACTACTCATTAATTAATTTTTTAGAATCTTTTTTTATTTAAATGTAATCATGCATAAAGATTTGAAAATGACATATACATTATTACATCAACAAAATATGTGAAATTAAAATATAATTGCGATGCAGGGTTACAAATACACCCTTCCTTATAATAGGGGTTTCAGATTCACGTTGAACATTTAAGTTTGAAATCATAATTGATTGGATTGCTTGATGACTCGCCCATTACGACTTCACTTATTTCTTTGAAACAACGTCGTATTGTTCGTAATATCTGTTATTTAAAAGTAAATTAAATTTCAAGAAAAAAAAACAAATACAGCTTTATTTTATTTACCAATTATAACAAGAACAATATTAAAAAATATATAATGGAAAGTCCTATTTAAACATCGTAGCTTATAAATATCAAATTAAACAAAATAAATATTAACAAAAAAAAAAGATAAAGAATAATTACACAAATTGTTCTACTTGTTTGCCATCATTTCAATTTTTACAAGGTCGCGACTTGTGGTTTTTGTAACATTTCTCTAGTTATTGTCTCACAGACTAATTTTATATTTTGTTTTAATTGATCAAGATTCTCTGGCCACTGTATTGGACCATTCATTTTTATCCAACGATTTGAATATTTTCGATTTAAATAGTTTCTTACAACACGGAACTATGAACAGGTACGCCATTTAACTGAAACCATACATTTCTTAATGGAATTAACGCTAAAAGACCTGCAAGTTCTCTATCTAGAAGCTGTAAGAAGACGACCTATCCTCAAAAAAATTAAGTCCTATCAAATGCGGTCCAACTATACCGGTTGGAAATATGTGTAATTGTGGAAAGAAAAGTATAAATGATATCGTGACGCCCAAGCTGCTCGACTTTAAAAAAAGAAACCACATAAAAATAAAGTTTGACCACCCACCTTTAAAATGGCTTTGTTAGTTTTTTACATTAATCTAATTTAAAAAAGAAAGGCACAAGGGGGGAACTTTGAGGCACGCTAGCTACCATTTGAGAGTTACTGAATTTGCTAGGTGCTTCTCCGGGAAAAAGTGATTTCGCTCAATAGATACAATAAATTAAATTCCGAGATATGATTATATGAAAATTGTTAGCATTAGTCCACCAATACGAGAACCAATTCAAGATATATGCTGCGAAAAGGATGGCAAGAGGACAAGGAGTAATTGTTTTTCATAATCTTCTGTATTATTGTGATTTAAATCCTTAGAATTACTTTGAGCTGAGATAAAAGGAGACGTTTCCCGGAACAACACAACCCTCAAAATTAATGATGTAAAGCAGCTTCTATCAAAAGCTATAGAAAAACCAAATACAGGGAAATGGAGAAACGTAGTGATCATGATGAACAAGAAGAGCAAATATTAAGGCAACTAGACTATATTTACGAGGAGGTCATTTAACTGAACATTTTCACCAAAAAGGAAAATTTTCACACTATGATAAAATATATTGGAAGTGTTGTTTATATGCCTAAAACTTTTATACTAGCACATTCAGATAAGAACGTCAGTATAAAATATAAAAATCTATATGTATTTATTATTATTATCATGTTAGGTTAAAAAGAATGCTTTTGTAATACCCAGTAATTTTTTTTCTAGAAATACATGAATACGAAGCAATAATATGTCAGATTTTTTAAAACGTATCTGTATACTTCAAAAATAAATTTTTATGATAAATATTAAGTACATATTATTTATTGATTTAATAAATAGGCAACTCGTTCCTTAATTCAAAGCAAATATTTTTCACATATACTCACCTAATTCTTAAATTTTGGTATAAACTTACCATATGAAATATTATCAATATTTTTTGGAACTAGGACTTTTTGTTGTAGTTTATCTTCGGAATCTTCGGAATTTGGAATAGGTTTAGAACGGGTGGTAACTTTTCCAAAAAATTATGTTAAAATGTCATTGGATCTGAGGAATAAATATCAATAATATAGTCTAGTCTATAAGCTTAAAATGGTGTTAATTCTACATACTATTATTAAAATTATGTGGTTTAGCTCATTCGATCCGGAATGATGTCTAGATCATTGTGCCAAATAATTAAATTAGCCCATAAAAAATTCCAAAAGTTATAAACAATTAAACACCTTCAAAAAATAGTGTTTGGTTTGTAGCTTATTGTTCGTAAATTATAAATATTTTCGAAATTTGAAAAAAAAGATCCTTAAAGAGGAGGAAATTTAGTAAAAAAAAGTTCCAACTCCCGGAACTGTACCTCCATTATTTATAATTTTAATTTAACGCTGAAAATAGCCCTCCGCGCGCCATTGTTAGGTTGCGCGCACGGCCTCGAAAGTGAGTACGTCACTTAAACAATTTTTTTTTAAGTACTTAAAGTTAATTGAAAAATCTAAAAAAATTATCGTATAATCTAAACACTTTAAAGAATTGATTCCCGTTGGAATTTTTCATAAAAACAAATTTTTCAACATACTAGACGATTGTTAATTAACAAAATTTTTTCAAACTTCCTTCATCGTTCTAAACTAAAAAAAATGTTTAAATAATTGCCGTAAAATTATTTCGCTTCGTGGAGCTCTTCTTATATACATACAAAACAAGATTGCGTCATCAAAGTTTTAAAAATGTTAATACTTTGTTTATAATAATTTTTTTTAAGTTAACAAAAAAAGAAAAAACACAATAATGTTGTAAAGAAAATTTTTTTCTTTATTTATTATTATATTTTCGTTTTTATGTCAATAAAAAGACATTTATTAATTGAAAAAAATAATTTTTTTCTCCATTTGTTTATAAAAATTTTATAAACAAATGGACTATTTTTATATTTTAAAAAAAATTTTTTTTCTAATTTTATAGAGAATTGTCAATTATGATTTTTGAAAAAAAAAATTTTTTCTTAATAATTATTTTTAATTGTTTATAATCGTTTTTTCTATATATTTGTTGTTTAAATTATTAGTTAAGAAATTTTTTTTTTTCTAAAAATCATAATTGACTTTTCTCTACAAAATAACAAAAAAAAATTTTTTTTCCATTAACAATTGCATTGTTTATTAACTTTACAATTTGTTATAAACAAATTCTCAACTTTGTTTTATTTTTTTTCTGAAAGTAATAATAATTACAAAAACGACCTCGTGCATTAAAATACCGAAAAAAATTTCATTCTATTTTTTATGTAATTTTGAAAATATACGTGCTACAAAAATTGCAGCAGCTGATCCATTTGTTGACTTTAAAGCTAATATAACTTTTAAACTATTAAAGATACGACAATTAACATTCAGGTCATTTTTGTAGACAATGAAATTATATTTCAGATAATGTCAGTCATATATTTTTTACCTATTATTAATTTGTTGTTTTACGCATTTGTTTATAAAAATTGAAGATTTTTTGGGGTTTTTCGAACTTCTGCGGCTTCTAGCTCTGAAATAATGCGAATTCGGTTATTGAACTTCAAGGCAATTTTGTTAAGCTTTAAATTATGTTACAGTTGCAGTTGTTTATTTATTTTTTACTTGATTTTTTTCATCAGTTATTACTATTTTTCGCTACATTTTGGAAATTATGTTATTTCTAGATGATTTACTTACTACTCTCCAGCTGTATTTCAGTTTGTAATATAAACAATGATTTTTTGTCTGAAAAACATGCAAGAAATGTACTTAACAATGAAAGATTAAGAGGTTTGAATAATATTTTTAAGTTGATCTGATATTTAAATGACTGGAAACAGTTTATTTCTTTCAAATACAAAAATTGTTATCGTAATATTAAAATTAGTGTTAATAATAATCGTATTTATCATATGAAGAATACTAATATCTGTCAATTTTTTTAATTAACTTCGTTGTTTCCTTCGTTTTTTAGAAGGGGAAGTTTTAGAAGTACTAGGTTTATTTGGATCTGAAAGTAAATGAGCCATCCTTTTGCCTTTTTTACACGGCCGATTTTTGGTTTTTTGCTCATCATCATCTTCTTCTCTCTCTTCTGCTTCTTCTTTTTCTTCTTCTTGGTCCCTCGACTTATCCATTTCTTCATCTCCTACTCCTGCCTTAACAAAATTGCCTTGAAGTTCAATAACCGAATTCGCATTATTTACAGAGCTAGAAGCCGCAGAAGTTCGAAAAACCCCAAAAAAATCTTCAATTTTTATAAACAAATGCGTAAAACAACAAATTAATAATAGGTAAAAAATATATGACTGACATTATCTGAAAGATAATTTCATTGTCTACAAAAAATGACCTGAATGTTAATTGTCGTATCTTTAATAGTTTAAAAGTTATATTAGCTTTAAAGTCAACAAATGGATCAGCTGCTGCAATTTTTGTAGCACGTATATTTTCAAAATTACATAAAAAATAGAATGAAATTTTTTTCGGTATTTTAATGCACGAGGTCGTTTTTGTAATTATTATTACTTTCAGAAAAAAAATAAAACAAAGTTGAGAATTTGTTTATAACAAATTGTAAAGTTAATAAACAATGCAATTGTTAATGAAAAAAAAAATTTTTTTTTGTTATTTTGTAGAGAAAAGTCAGTTATGATTTTTAGAGAAAAAAAATTTCTTAACTAATAATTTAAACAACAAATATATAGAAAAAACGATTGTAAACAATTAAAAATAATTATTAAGAAAAAATTTTTTTTCATAAATCATAATTGACAATTCTCTATAAAATTAGAAAAAAAAATTTTTTTAAAATATAAAAATAGTCCATTTGTTTATAAAATTTTTATAAACAAATGGAGACAAAAATTATTTTTTTTCAATTAATAAATGTCTTTTATTGACATAAAAACGAAAATATAATAATAAATAAAGAAAAAAATTTTCTTTACAACATTATTGTGTATTTCTTTTTTTGTTAACTTAAAAAAATTATTATAAACAAAGTATTAACATTTTTAAAACTTTGATGACGCAATCTTATTTTGTATGTATATAAGAAGAGCTCCACGAAGCGAAATAATTTTACGGCAATTATTTAAACATTTTTTTTAGTTTAGAACGATGAAGGAAGTTTGAAAAAATGTTGTTAATTAACAATCGTCTAGCATGTTGAAAAATTTGTTTTTATGAAAAATTCCAACGGGAATCAATTCTTTAAAGTGTTTAGATTATACGATAATTTTTTTAGATTTTTCAATTAACTTTAAGTACTTAAAAAAAAATTTTTTAAGTGACGTACTCACTTTCGAGGCCGTGCGCGCAACCTAACAATGGCGCGCGGAGGGCTATTTTCAGCGTTAAATTAAAATTATAAATAATGGAGGTACAGTTCCGGGAGTTGGAACTTTTTTTTTACTAAATTTCCTCCTCTTTTAAGGATCTTTTTTTTCAAATTTCGAAAATATTTATAATTTACGAACAATGAGCTACAAACCAAACACTATTTTTTGAAGGTGTTTAATTGTTTATAACTTTTGGAATTTTTTATGGGCTAATTTAATTATTTGGCACAATGATCTAGACATCATTCCAGATCGAATGAGCTAAACCACATAATTTTAATAATAGTATGTAGAATTAACACCATTTTAAGCTTATAGACTAGACTAATACCTGTATGAACTATAATCTATATATTTAATGGCAATTTATTACTCTATAGCATTAATGAATGGACTATAGACTGAGAGTAGTAACTATTCCATGGCCCTAAAGCTTAATAACTGTTGTACGTCATATTACCGGTCATATTTTCTGCTACAGGCTAGAAAGTTATGAAATTCATTGTCCAATCATATTTTACCCAAGTCTTCAGTCATCGAGTATTTAAGATCTAGGCATATCCTTTGTATGATGTAAGGATAAAAAACAATAGAAAAAAATACTTTCAAATTGTTTAAATGCACAAGAAGATTTAATAAATTGATTGTATGATTTCAGTAATTAACCTTATTAAACTAAAATTCAAAAGTTCACTCGTACTTCATACTAATCTTATTCGATAAACTATTTACTGGTTCTAAATTAATGATTGCTTGTAAATTTTACATAATAAAAAAGAAATAAAAAATTATATCATTGTAAATATTTTGCTCAATAAATAAAAGAAATTATATAATCAAATTTTTTATTTCATACTATTACAAACAATATGGAAATCCAGAAGTCAATAAACCATACGTGTGCGTGGTTTAAAATTGACATCTTATATATATTTCAGTAAAAAAAAATAAAAAAAAAATATGGTAATAAGTTACAAAACAAAACATTAAAAATACAAATTATCATTTCCTAGTATATGATTGTGTAATTTATAATGTAATATAACACATAAATGTCATTCATTAATAAACATATGTTTTACTAAATATTTCACAGATTGATTCATGAAAGTTTGCATATGCAGAACTTCCTTGAAAATTAAAGTTTAAAATACCTACCTCAATATATATATGAATTTTTTTAAAGCTTCTTACGTATGGTACAGTGAGAAGACGCATTCGGATTGAGGAACAGATATACAGGGTGATGCGTTAGATCTCATGGGAAAATGACAACGGTGTTTTAGATCTCGTGGGGATTAGATTTCGTGGATTAGATCTGATGGGACTCTCTTTATCGGTCTCTATAAAAACAATTCGAAAACCTGAACAGATATAAAGTCGATCTTACCTTTTGATTGTTTTTATCGTGGAATTATCAGTGTAATAAACGATTTTTTTATTTAAATGGATAGACCGCTTGTAATTCAGTTTTTGCATTTGTCGAGAACCTCCAAACTCCTAGACATGAACAAAACGTTTTCAGTATCAAGACATAATTGAGTTTGACAGAGGCTAGTTTTTCAATACGACAGATTGCAGATCTTGTGAATAGTACTCAAGATTGACAATTTGTTCCAGGCGACCTAAAGAAGTGGTTCGTCAGTTACGAAGTTAATCTGGGTGAAGGACCATAGATCGCGAAGTTAACCTCGGAGCTTCGGCATTCCGAACCACTTGCAGTGCTTGGGTGGAAGATCTGGAATGCATAGTTCCAATGACAATCATTTACAATTCGCTTCACAATGCATGCGATATAATTGAATTCTTTGATAGGGAAAGGAAAGAATATGCTTCTTGTCTTTTCAAAGATAACTATTTTATACAGCGTGTCTCAAACCCTTTTGCAAATTGGGCGTGACTAGTAACAAAGGGTTATCTCTGCTAGTAAGTGGATCATTGTGCAATAAAATATAGTCTAAGTTAGGCTCCTCCTCTAGCCAATAATGCATGTTGAAGGCGTGTCTTGAGTTGTAAATTGCCGTCCTTCAGGCAAATTGAGTAGCTCGAGGCGGAGAGCAGCTAGCATATGCTAATCACGTGCCCACCTGACTCGCTGATAAGGCTGGTTGGTTGGGCTGCATAGGAATGTGCGCATATGTACAAAATATATATTGCAGAAGCTCTTGAGACACGGTGTATAGACAATTTGCAGCCCGCCCCACAGTGCATGCGCGATAGTAGAACTGAGCGTGCCGTCTAGTAGAGAATGGTAAAAGGTGAAATTTATATTTATATTCTTGCATAAAATATATATTTTTTACAAGACTATATATTTTTATAGGAACATATGTATTTGCAAATCTTTATCAATAATAATTAATTCAAATAATACATATATAATGCATATTTAGTGACGAAAAATATATATTTTAGTAAATATTACCTATATTTCTAACAATAATTATGTCTATAACGCCGCCTCATAGATACACAACATAAAAAAATTTCTTTCACGAAGATGGATCTCGTCGAGTACTACAATTTTCCAAAAAAGGACTTTTTCAATTCACCCAAATAAAACCAAAATACAGGGATGTGTCTGCTCAAAGTGAAACACACTGTACATAGACAAAATTTGTATTTTCTATTACAGAATGTTCTAAAATATAAATACCATTTCCATATTTGATTGTAGCAATATTTTCATATATACTTATCATTGTAAATGGGTTTTGATATTTTACCCGATTTAAATTTAGACACTATTAAAAAAAATTCAGATACGGAGTAGAGATTCGCAAGAATATTCTATTTAGGTCAATATAAATAAAATAATGTAATATATCATGCGATTATACTCAAAAATAAAGTGGTATGAAAAAAAAGTGTACTTATTATATAGTTGTAGAATGGAAAACAAAGTTCACGAAATTAATTTATTATAAATAATTTGCTTTCTCCTTTAATCCGGCCTTTAACATTTGCCTTGCCCCTTAGTTAACGGGAAAAAACACTGAAATTGAAAGTTATTAATATCACTTAAATATAATATATACAGTGAGCTAAGTAACACAGCAAGCATAACAAACAAAACTTAATTCCCACATTTTTTAACTTTTGTAATTTTTTGGTGTTGAACTGGGTGAAACATTAGACAAAAACACCTTAATTCCCGTTATACAACAGCATGACTACAACAATATTTTATTTACATTTTACATATTCGTAACTATGTTCAAATTAGTACATCGTATTTACGTAATATTTGTGGTGAAATATGTCCAAGGTGTACATAATTTAATGAATTAGTTATTGGCTAATTAAGAACTAAACATCTAGGACTTGTTCACAATGCGAAACAAAATGAAATATTTCAAATTAAAGTTAGTAAGCATCGTGGTATAATAATAATAAGTATTATTAGTTATTATTAATTTATGTATATAAACAAAAATAAATATATGTTAATAACTATCTACCGATTCCTTACTACATTATAGAAGAAACTGGACTATTTAATATAATTCAGAACATTTTAGAGCAAAACAGTATCGACGAAAAATTATTAAAAAGGTTTAATCAATTACCAAAAATCTTTATTTAAAAATAAACTTGTCGCTCTGATTACAAATCACATCGTAAACTTTTAGAAATTTCTACAAATTCTTTTATTTTTGTTGACCAGAGGGGTACGGATTACAATGATTACCATATTTACACAGATATTAGTTTAATATTACTTTGACGTATAGTAGCCATAAGATATTTAATAGGGGAATTCTGATATCTTAAGTTAAAATTACTAATTTTGTACTTAACTAAATATTTATCATGAAATCCACACAGACAATATCGATTGTACGCATGGTAGTACGTTTTCAGTGTCAAAACTGTATTTTAATTATTACGTTTATAACAAAAATACTAAAGAAACACAACTATCAACAAAAATATGCTACACATTTTTCGTTTTATAATTATTAGCGTTGGAACATTGGATTAATTTATTTCAAATTTTAACATAATTAAGACTCTAGTTTGAACATAAAATTGTAGTTAACATAATGCATTATTACGGTTGCTGCGCCTTACTGATAAATATTTAATACTTTTAGTTTCCCGTACAACGAAAAGATAAACATTCCTGTTAATTTAACGTATATTAGGCAAACATAGTAGAAATTAACCTCTACAACTAATCAGCATATCCTAAAGTAATATAAAAATCACCCTATATAAATCATTTCATTTGCATATATAAAAATCATCCGATACAAATTATTTCATTTGCATAACTTTCTTCCTCAAATTGTAAATTTTGAAACTATT